>CABFOW010000131.1:100791-175464 GCA_902141385.1 Timema californicum
TAATAATAATAATAATAATAATAATAATAAAAAAATTCTAATTTTACCTGACTTTTTATTACATACATGTTGAAAACTAATATATCACTATTTAACATTAATTTTATACGATAAGCTCAAAAACTAATAGAGCTCACACGGTTAAAAACTGTTTAGGGTCAAGAAACAAATGAATGAAGAAAAAGTTGCCAACATGTTAATATTCAGTTCACTGAAATTTCCAGGATTTAATCCTAGCTTAATACATTCAATAGTAGAACTCAAGATATTGCTACTGAAATAAATCGTTTACCCTTTACTCTTTTATATATTATTGAAACATTTGGGTACAACCCTTAAGTATAAGTGTTTTTTTTTTAACATGAAGAACGTTGAGTATCTGGACATCACTGTCGAAAGTAATCCCTTCAAGTTTTAAAGATGGAGTTGAAACAAAATCGTCCATTTGCGCTGAGTCGAAGAATGTTAAAACACTGCAGAAGAATGACCTTTATGCTAAGGTCTTTGGAAACGCAATTGATTATTTATGAGGACCGATAAAACCCCTTCTTACTTTAAAGAAGCACGTAAAACAAAAGAATACATTTGGAATGTTGTATCAATGTTTTGAATCTAAAACAAACATTGTTTATTAGAAACCAGTACCATACAGTTCCGTGAAACAATGGTCATTTCTAAAACAATAAAAGATACACTTTGTACAATACTACCTTGTTAGAAAGAGTTAATTAAATAAACCAAAAGGCAAAGAATGTTGGCTCGAGCATGCGTCGAGTTAATGAAAACTAGTCCTAATTTGTTCACAAATCAGTGTGTTTCTGTGTTAAGTTGCATGTCCAGTGAGTGTCTAACCTTGAAGCGACCTTGGAACTGGCTCTCGTCCATGCAACACACGCCACACCGAAAAGACTCGAGGAAATAAGTTGATTAGGATCATATTTCAACGTTCGACTTATGTCACAAGGACCTTGGTGACTTGGTGGTTAGTGTCCTTGATCCGTAGCATACAATGATAGTCTTTGTTGTTACCAGAGTCACGATATATCTAGGATTATTATTTTTGAATTAATAAGTTTAAATGTATTAAAGCAGTGTTTCTCAAACTTTTGCCAGTCGCGTACACCTTTCGGGGTCATGTCCTAACCGACTTACCCCAAGGGCGGATCCAGGATTTTCTTGGGGGGGTCAAGCGGGGGAGGGGGTGAGCTCTCGCTGGACCGCGCCGGGCAGGTTCCTCCTCGGGAAATTCTAACGTAAAAATCCTTCAAAATTTGAGAGTAATTGTGTCTTGAAAAGTATTTATAATTATATTGATCATTTAAAAATATTACAAACAAACAAAAATTAAATTTAAAAAATCTGATAAGTTTATACGTGACTATTTACTCCACTATTTATTATGTGTAAGTGTACTAACACTACGAATTTATGCAAGTTTATTTAGATTTTAGCAAATAATAATTAATTACTCAATTACCATTAAGAAAATACTGATAAATGTTAGAAAATTTGAAAAATAATAATAATATAGATTTATCGTTTATTTATGTGTTTTGTTAATTTTTGTTAACTAAATTATGTGATGAGTATGTAAATCAATTAATGACAATGATTGACACGCGAAGTAACTGGCTAGTGAGATATTACGTGACATTAACATAGATTTAATTGATTTATTTTTTTAATTATCATTATTGTTAATTTTTTTTAAATCCTGGGGTATGCGCCCTTGATGTACTCCTTCAAACTCTTTATAAAACAAAAGGACACTAATACCCGTTATCTTATAAAGTACAAATGGTCGTTCTAAATTTTAATATTATTATTATTATTATTATTATTATTAGCACCGCGTCTTACTGCCCGTTCGGGTTATACGCACTTACGCTAATGTGCAATAGGTAGGGTGAATGTGAGATGAAATGAAGGACCTACAGTTTAACGTGTAATCCGAACCACGGTGGGGACCTGGCATTCCTCACATTCACAAGATGTCTTGTCAGAGGTGAAGGAAAGGTTTGGTAATCAGCTAAATCTCTGCCGGGATCGAGGATTGAACCCCGGACGCCAGCATAGAAGTCTGACACCTTACCCCTAGACCACCAGGTCACTTAAATTTTAATAAAATGCCGGTGGTAAGTTAAGCAAAAAGTCGTGACATAGGGAAAGAAAGGCTTCCAAGAAAGTCCATTATATCATTTCCAAACACACGAGTGGTCGAACGGTCGAAGGCGTTACTCTCGTGGCCTGATTAGGACGGGGAGATCGAGGTTAAAATCCCGGTCAGGTCTATTGAGGGTGCTTTTCCCTAAATTGTTTCCCATTCTCCTTCCACGCAAATGCGGGTAGATAACTTATATAATACTCCCTTCCGAATTCCTACCCCATTAGAGTAATAATTATCATAGTATGCGGACAGCCTGAATAAGTAGTAAGACGAAATGATTTGAAAAACCCTTCAAAAACTACGTTAATTTGTTTATCTAACCTACTGAGATCCTCGGTGTAGCGCTGGAGTTACGTGTGCCACAGTTTCAGAAACACTGTACTAAAGAAACTTGTATTTAACTTTAAAGGCTAACTTTGCTATAGGCCCTACTCTGACTTTAGTAGGGCGTCCGTTCTGGAAGGCCTTATTTCATACCAGAATTCTACTGTATGGAGGTATTTTGGTAGGATAAAAGGCCTTCTAAAACGTACTTCCTCACAGCATAATTCTGATTTAGCGATGACAGAAAGGTTAAGGTTCGAATACCGACCGGGTATACTGAAGGTGTTTTTATCTTAAATGTTTTTTTCACTTTCAAGTTAGAGTAAATTTCCTCTAATTTTACTCGAAAAATGGGATACATAAAACACGGAAAGGGGCCCATAGTACTTGGGACCACACTTAAGGCGCGAACAGACCACCTGCTTTAGCAAAAAAATAAATTACAACACTTTAAAAAACATTCAAAATAAATCTTTAGTATGGAGTGAATACATATGAGTTAAGAATTAGATATTGTAAATTAAATAACAATGTCTAAGTCTTAACTTATCTCAAAAATTAAGTATGTTTTTAATCGCACCGAGATAAAAGCGAGATTTTTTTACAAGGTGGTTAGTAGTCATCGTTAGAAGTACAAAACTCTTAAATATTGACCATGACTTAGGACCGAGACTAAAAACCTCAATCGCGTGACAACAGTTCATAGATGTATAAAGAGGGCGTCACTCCCGCAATAGGATAGATAACAGGGATATCGGGGTCGGGTGTACTGAGGGCGGTTTTCCTAAATGGATTTTACACTCTCTATCCACGGAAATGTGGGTACGCTCTCTCTAAATTCAACCTTTTCCAACGCGCTTCGGTGGCCACATGGTCTAAGGCGTTATTCTCCCAGAAGACTATACCGCCGATGACGAGGAGATCGAGGTTCGAATCTCGCTAGGGTGCAGTGAGGGCTTTTTTAAAAATGATTTTCCACTTTGTCTCCTCGTCAATGCGGGTAAAATTCCTCTAAATATAACCATCCTAATTCCTAACACATTAGCATAATTAGTACATATGCGTACAACCCGAACAGCAAGCAAGAAGCAGTGATTAATAAAACATGTAGGGAGTGAACAGTCGTCATTTGAACGAACATCATACTCTCGGCCCTTAAGTAGCTGCACGTATCGGCCGCCTCATAGTGTGTGTGTCAAACCATTTGGCCCGTGGATCGAAAGTAAAATACCTTATTAGAAACGTGTCACGGCTATATTTTATAATCAAGGTCACGACTAATTCAATAGTAACGACAACGAACATTACTTATCCAGGTCAACAAAAGCTGAAATATACTTTTCACTTATTGCGAGCCTTTTCTGGCCCGCGGGTCACAACGGGATGTTATACTCGCTTTATCTCTCGCCTCAAGGAAACAGAAAAGGAAGATTCATAAAGTGGTGTTAATTCTTTGCGCCGTAGAAGCTGCGTTTCACCTAAAACATTTTTGAGGTCCACCGGAAATGTATTGTTTTTAGATAGTTTCTAATCTAAAAAAAAAAGAAATAGCACCCATATCACCGAACATGCGGGCCAAGTATCGACCTTGTCTAGTTTGGTTCGACAGTGAGGGTGAAGAGGTCAAGGTTCAAATCCCAGCTAGGTGCACCGAGAATGGTTTTCCCTAAATGGCTATCCACTCTCCCTATACGAAAATGAAGTCACATTTCCTCTAAATTATAACTATCATCGTCCCTTTTCAATTAGTGAAAATATACTGGGAAAAAAGTTAGCCATTAGTCTACAAATAAAGATATAAAAAAGGTCATCTAAAATATTTTTATATTCAATACAACCTTTTTTTAAGGTAGGTCCTAGAAACGTACATTTTCTAAACCAAATGATACCAGCACACGAATTATAAACTAACTTAAATCTAGAAGAGACACAACGCCCACCCTCCCTACCGCGGTGAATTCATCATAGAATCATTGTGAAAGAGAAAACCCACATTTCACCCATAAAGAATATTTTGACCATGCCGGAAATCAAAACCGCGACCCCTGGCTCAGTAGGCAGACACGATACCAACTGAGCTAAGGTGTCTGACTAAAACTTTGTAGTTATTTATTAGTTTATGATAAACATCTGCAATTTATAGTCGGATCGCCATACAAATAAACATCTACAGCACATTTTTCATAGGAAGGTCCATTTATGAAAATACAAACATATTTTCTTCCTGCCAAAATTGATAAACTTTTACTATTTTAATTTTGTTATTTTATAGGTATTGATGATATATCAATTTAGTAACAACTTCTTATCACATGACTTGACGTATTACCACATGAAAGTATATCTAGTAGTACACTCGGGGCATTAGGTTTGGCGAATCGAGCAGCACGTCTCAATACGACCAGGTGCGGCCACATACCACCATCTTGTGATTAGTATGACGAACAGATCGATATTCCCTTGGCAGCCAGTCAAGTCGACCGTTCCATTTATCGAGCGAAGTTAAAACGATGGAACACGAACAAACAGAAACACAGACTGCTCTGGTAACCATCATATCGGTTTCTCCCTGGCTTGTGAGCTGACAAATGAATGTCTAACAACTATGATCTATGATCTAGTGGTCAAAGTTCATAACTAAGTTACAGATCCAGAGGTCTAGGGCTTAATACCTGACACTTGAAAATTTTCTGTGAAGCATTTGGTTCTGGAACGGGAATAACTCGGCCTCGTAGGGACAAATGAGGAACTACTGTGGGTGAAAAAGTAGCAGCTCCGGTGTATAAAACTGATACTAACGGTCGAAAGGCTCGCTGTGCTGACTACATGACACACACTCTATTTGCAGAAAGTTGGCACTATCTTCACCAAAAGCCACTCTGCTGGTATGTTTCTATTACTAACGCTATAAGCAGTGCATCGCGGCAATTTAATGATCGACCAAAATATCATTTGTGGCTGTGTGTGTGTGTGTGTGTGTGTGCACGCGTGCACTGAGTCTTAATACCCGTCGGGGCTAACCGTATATTTACACTACTTTAGAATGTAGAGTAAACTTATACAAATTTACGTAGAAGCGGAATGAGAAATAATTAAGGGGAAAAAAGTCTTAGCACATCCGAGTGAGATTCAAACCCCGACCTGTCCTTCACTGGCAAATTAGACCAGAAGAGAATGTTGGCTTAGTCCGTATTCCCACCGATGAGGGTGGGTAAAAATTGAATCGTAACAAAATGTAAAAGTACTATTTTAATGTATTAACTTAACACAAGAGGGAATATAAAATAGAAAGAGTAACTGATTTTGTTGTATGGCCTGTATTCAAGCCCTATTCCCCTTTTTCTCCTTCTTAGACACTCAGCCACGGGGTCAAACAAGTGAAACGCCTATGCGTTAACGAACTTGACCATCCATCATGATACTATCTTTCTTACAAATCAGGTAGTTGCAACACACTAATTAGCGCGTTTCCTACGTGAGAAAGCGCTACTAGTATCAGAATGACCGTTTCTTCTAAACAACACATCAGTAGTTTGACCCAATGATGAGATTCGACCGATGTGGCCTGTTTATAAATAAGTGCCACGTCCCGTTATATTTTATAATAATTTATTTAAAAAAAACATTTTTCTGGTTCATAAGAGCCCCCCGCATTGGTGGAAGAGATGCGAGATGAATAATTTTCCATATTCTGGTAGAAAGTACATGCCCTAGGAAAGTCCTGAAAGGCCGGTAGTTCCCCGTTGCTTTCCGCACTGGATTTCTACGAGCTAGTGAGAAAGAACCTACTAATTTTGCAGGAAATATATTTTCAGATAGCTTCCAAGGATCTTTCCCATGCCACGATAGACATGGGACCGAGACGGCTTTACTTACCCTACGAAGGAATTAGTGCTAAGGATTTTCATCACTCAGTAAAAATCCGTCAACCTCAGCTGGATTTGAATCCACGAACATCGGGTCCTAAGGCGAGCACTTTCCCCCTCAAGTACACCAAGGCAATTCCCCCAATGAACAAACCTTTTCAAACAAATAACTAGTCAACGATATTTTGAAGATTGTTTACAACTACACAATTTGCCGACATTCGTTGAATAAAAGAAAAGAGCATTGTATTTTACGTTTTCTTTTAATTTGTAGTTTTAATAGGCTTGTTTGTGGGGTGTAGGGTTGGTTCATGGGAAGCGGATGGGGCCGCTACCTGAACCTAGCTTTGTAAAAGCTGGTTTATTGGCACTAAAAGGCAATTTTTGTCTGTTCTCTAGTAAAAGTATCTTTGAAATGAAATGTTTTGAAAAAATTCCTGTTTGATAGCGATGTTGTCACTTAGGACTGCACGTGGCGATCCCCGTGTTGAAGGTCTCAAGCTCTCCCAATGATCGCAGCCATTTTATCTGGAGGCTGTGGGTCTAGTGTTACCCTTGTCTGTGACCGAGGCCCACTCTATCATCAATCTAAAATAATGTTATGATTGGCTTAACATATGTATGTGTTTGTGTTAAATTAACATAATAGCATTTGAGCAAGACTATTTATTTTTATTTTCAGTCAAACAATATGTTCAAATGCAATTTTAAAAATAAATAAAATAAATAGTAGAAACTGAAAAAAAAAACCGACCTAGATCGCATTCCTTTACAGCGCACATTAATAGAATCTACTCAATATACTGGGAAATTTGTATCCCATGATTTGTATTAAAATTAACTCCACAGTAACAAAATAAGAATAGAAAGCTGAGTAATAATTGAAAATGTGGCGAATGCCAGGCCTCCACCGTGGTTCGGATTCCACGTTAAACTGTAGGTCCTCCATTTCATCTCACAATCACCCTATCATTACACATTAGCGTAAGTGCGTATAACCCGAACGGGTAGTAAGACGCGGTGCTAATAATACTAATAATAATAATAATAATAATAATAATAATAATAATAATTGAACGATTGATTAACTTCTCAGTAAGCTCAAAAATAAGCTAAAAACATCATGTACAGGTCCGAATTAACATTTTTGGGGGCTTTGTACCAAGTGTTTTATTATTTTACCCTCAAAAATTATTGTCAATAGAAAATCAATGTTTATTTCTCTGTCAAAAGTCAACTGTGCCGTCTGCAGATATGTAGTATTTCCGGTTTGCCAAAAGCAAAGGTTGCGTCAATTTATAAGCATGGACTGTCGGAATCCACGTAATACCAGACTAGCAGCGCCCCTAGCAGCGCATATTGGGTACAATAAATGGACAGGGATTCGATTGGGGAATTACCGAGTTTAGTTTGTGATAAATTTTATGAAAAAAACATAAACATAATGAAATATTATATTATTACAAAATAAATATGACAATTCAAAGTGATTTATCTGCGGGGCAGGAGGGGGGAAGAGGCTAACCTCAGGGTCACATGCTTTAAACCTGGCCTAGCCACATAAAAACAAAAGTTTCATAATAGTAGGCTTGGGCCGACTTTCTATTACGTTTGTAGATCTCCATCCAATGTTTCAGGTTGTCCGGTGTGTTTTAAAATATCGTCACCCGAGAATGCAAGTGTTCTATGTCCAATTTTTCACTTTTGTGTAAAAGAGCATTGAAGTTTGACCTTGTGTATAAAACCAATGTTAATAGATGACAACTCGAGCTTGTATCTCCTTTAGTAATTATTTAATAGTCTCAATTTCACCGCAGGTGTATCATATGCATTCTAAATAAACGTAAACACCAAATATCTCAAATTTAACAATTTTGGAGATAGAACACTTGCATTCTCGGGTGACGATATGCTCATCGAGTGACCAAAACATTAACAACTCTCGGTATTGGAGTTTTAGAGGACACATCGAAAGACACGTGTTCTTACTTTCATCGACATGACTAACAAGAGACAGAAAGTCAGGACTGACCACAAAGTTACTCAATCACAATTTAGATTTGAAGACAGATGTGTCCGTTAGACGCTAAGCCACAATTCAAACTGCCAGGTCAATACACACAGAAGAAAGTCCTAGGAATAATTATTACGTTGTGGTTTAAATGTGTGTGTGTTTTTACATAGGTTTTTTAAATGTTGCCTAATTGATGAAAAAATATATTAAATAGTATTGGTCTAAGGCGTCACTCTTACTATACGCTGGACTGCCGATGACGGGAAGATCAGGGTTTAAATCCCGGTCGGGTGTATTGAGTTGCTTCTTTTTCTTTCTAAAGGTTTTTCTCCTCTTTCAACGCAAATGCTGATACATTTCCTCGACAACTAATCTTCCTAAATACAAACAAATTAGCGTAGTTAGTAAGTATGCGCAAAACCCGAACGGGGTAGTACAACGAGGTGTTAAAAAACCAAACAATAATAATAATAGTAAAAGTTCTACGGACCAGCGAGTCGGCCTCGCCTAGAGTATCACTTGCGGGTCATCTCGACTAAAGATCTGCCCTTACGCCTACAATTAATAACATAACATTACTCCCCACCTACGCTACTCAGATGATGGTCCGCGCCCTCTTGAAGGGGGTCATTACCCTCCCCTTCCTAATGTTGGGTCCGGAGTCATATACAGCGTAATGTTTCCCAAACTGCGGTACGCGTACACACAAAGGTACGCGACGTATCGCTGAGTTTTATCATTTGGATAAAGCTTATTGGTAGACAAAAGAAACCCGTGACGGGGGAAGTGGGAGCGGGGCGGGTACGCGTACAACAAGGTCACCTTTGATGGGGGAGATCTGGATTCGAATCCTGGTAGTGGTGCACCGAAGTGGCGATTTTTCCAATGGTAATTTTTATTTTACAAATTATTTTTCTATCCTCTATCTACGTTAATGGGTACACACTACCTCCAAACTGTACCCCAAGTTGTGATGTCTGTATACTGATGAGGGTCGAGTGTTTGATTCCTAGAATCGTCGAGAAATGTTCGTTTAATTGTTTTCTTTTCTTTTCAAAGTAATGAAGTTATGGCTGTGGGGAAGGTGGGGGAGTGAGGATGGGTAAACGTATGCTCTTGAATTAAGTTGGTTTGTAAGTCATGTGTTAACATAATAAGTTGATTCAAAAAATGAACGTTAGATACCTCTATTATATTTTTAGCATCGCGTCTACATCCGTTTGGGTTATACCCATTTGTACTACTACTACTACTACTACTACTACTAATAATAATAATAATATTTAGCACCGCGTCTTACTACCCGTTTGGGTTATACGCTTGAAATACTAATTACGCTAATGGATTAGGAATTGGGAAGGTTGAATTAGAGGAAGTGAACCCGCATTTGCGTGGAGGGAGAGTGGAAAACCATTTAGGAAAAACCTCCCCCAGTTCATCCGACCGATATTCGAACCTCGATCTCCCCGTCCTCAGCAGTCGAGCTCAACACGACAAGCGCGTTAGCCAACTACGCCACCGAGGCGGGTTTGTACTAATTACGATAATATGTTAGGGATGAGGGAAGTTAAATTTAGAGAAAATGTAACCAAATTTGTGTGGAGGGGAAGTGGAAAAAGATTTAGGGAAAAGCTTCCTCAGTACACCAGACCAGAATTAGAACCAAGATCTTACTATCTTCGACAGTCCACTCTAATGCGAGACTGATGCCTTAGACAAGGGGTCAACAACCAACTAATTTTATCCTGCCCGCTAAAGAACTAGCAAACAAACAATTGTGTTTGTAAAAATATACTAATGTCTAGTTACTTCTTCCAAATATAAAGTTGACATTTTCTGCTAGATTCTTTTTTCAAACCAATCCATCATAAATTGTTTTGAGCCCATTCGGCCCACGATATTAAAAAGTTGCCGACCCCTACCTTAGAGCATACGGCCACGGTATGATCGAGGTTCGAATCTCACTCGGGTGAACTGGGGGAGGTGTTCCTAAACGGTTTTCCACTCTCCCCCCACGAAAATGCGGGTTCACTTCCTCTAATTCAACCTTCCAAATTTCTAACTTATTAGAGTACATAAGCGTATAACCCGAATGGGTAGTAAGACGCGGTGCTAAGTATTATATATAGTACTAGTAATTTTCCTGTGACGCGTGTGGTAGCCTAAAGATTTATTGGCGATGCCTTTACTCGTCTGAATTATCAGACGTGGACATCTACAGATGTGCATTCAAATGTAACTAAGCAAGATGTTCAAGCTGAGATTCGAACCAAGACGTAGGCAACCCAGGAACGGGATGTATACGCGTTATCGCATTACTGACCTTACTTAACTCATGTGAGATAGTCGAGGAAGTTAACAAAGCGCCCACATAATTTCAAAAGTACTGGTATACTTACTATTACAGGGTTGCCACTATCTTTTTTAAACCCAAACTTCCCTGTCATTTTGAGGTTTTAAAGCGGGAGTTCCTATTTTTTCAGACACTTTAGAATTTATAGAAATAATAATAATATTTAGCACCGCGTCTTACTACCCGTCCTGGTTATGCGCTCTAAGTACTAATTACTCTAATAGATTAGGAATTGGGAAGGTTGAATTAGAGGAAGTGAACCCGCATTTTCATGGAGGGAGAGTGGAAAACCATTTGGGGAAAAAAAAAACGGTTCACCCGACCGAGATTCGAACCTCGATCTCCCCGTTCTAAGCAGTCAAGCTCAACACGACAAGCGCGTTAGCCAACTACGCCACCGAGGCGGGTAAAAATTTTAGAAACCTTTTTCAACTCACGGCACACTGAACAAAGCGCCAAAAATGTCAAGGCACACCTTAAGTTTTTCAAGGAGAGCTTTTATTATTAAAAAAAGACAATAAGATTTTTTTTTAACTTCAATATCTAAAATTCTAATCATTATTTTGAAAAACACTATTGATCATGGATTTCATTTTTATTTCTTAACTTTTTTTTCCCCTTCCGCTTCTTTTAGATCTTCTCCCTAACTCGCAGCACACCGGTCGAAAAACGCTGCTTTAGAGCGTAGTAAAGAGAAATTAAGTTTATTTTTTCATAAAAATTACTCGTGTCAAGTCATATCATTAGTGTTTAGAGTCCTACATACGGCGGCTGTTTAGACGTTGTAGTTTTTTATTATTATTAATAATTATTACATATACTGATAAAATTACTTGTATGAATACGTGAACGTAGATCTAGTAGTTTTTACAACTGTCGGGTAAAGCCCTTTTTATGAAAATTAGTTTGGAAAATTGATGTGTATATAAACTGTATTGCAACAAAGCATCGGTTTGATCTCTCACCTTTTAATGATTACTTTGTCGCCATAAATTATAAACTACACCATAGTAGAACCAGGCAAGGTAGACTTGTTAATTTTTCAGTTTAAACGGAACTGTGAATCTTATCTTATATAAAATTTTCTTAAATTGTTTAGTTGATAAAATTAGTCTTCTTAATTAGCTGCCAAATTGGAATACGTTCTGCAAGAGAACCCAACCAAAAATAATAGAAGATTGTGCCCATGAAGTTTCAAGGGAGTTTAACGCAAAGTGAATTAATGTTTAAATAATTATAGTTAATGGAGATACTTACATACTCAACACTCTATGGCATTAGGAACTTGAAAGTTCACTGCAGCAATTACAAAAGTACGCCAATGATCCTTTTGAATTAGTTCTAGCCAGTCCACCTCATTACACCCTATCCTTATATTGAGCTGGTCCTATTATCCAGCTCATTATACCCTAACCCTATCTTGAGTTAGTTCTATCCAGTCCACCTCATTACACCCAATCCTTATTTTGAGCTAGCTCTATCTAGTCCCCCTCATAACACCCCATCTCTTCCAGGTCCATTCTAATGTCATTTTCCCATTTGTGTCTATTTCTTCCTAAGGGTATCTTCCCATGGTTTGCCATTCAATACCCTGAACAAAGTTCTAGGATCTCCCATTCACACTGAATGTCCTGCCCACCGTAATCTACGAGATTTAATTACCCTCACAATGTCTTGTGATGAGTACAGGGTATGTAACTCATCATTATGAAACCTTATCCACTTCCCAGTAGCCTCATCCCTTTTTGGACCAAATATCTTCCTAGGCACCTTGTTTTAGAACATCCTAGATTTGTTTTCGTCGTGTAAGGTAAGATACCACGTTTCACATCCATAAAGAACAACCAGAAAAATGATTGTTTTGTATATTCTAAGTTTTACATTCCTTGACAGCAGGCGAGATGTCAACAACTTACTGACCTAGTGTAATAGCATGTATTTGCCGACCGAGTTAAAGGAGATGGGAACTAATAGTTTTCAAATAAAATTAATTACCAAGTTTTAAACTAAGGACCTAATTAATGTCAGCGAAATTTATTGAAACCAATCGTGAATTATTGCAATAGTTTCATAATGTGTTTCAATAAATATTACTGGCATTATAACCACTGTCAAACGTTTATTAATTATTGTTGAACAATTCCAACAGGACACCAATGTATAACAATACAACAATCGTGTTTTACTAACAGAAAAATTACTTTGATTAAATGATAACTTATAATTATTTATAGAGTATTTCACTTGCATTGTGTATAAAATATAACAACTGAAATTATAACAATGACAGTCATTCTTAAAACATATTAATTTTACGGTATTAAAAGTTACATTATTTAGCCTATAGTGTTTGCCTTATAAGACTAATTTAACAATATAACATTTTAGAAAACATTCTAAAAGAATAATTTAAAGAAAGCTAAGAATTATAGGTTGAACCAGAAAATTATAAAATTAATTTATAATCAAGCATTTAATAAAGAGATTGATGTATTAAGTGAAAGTGACAAGCACTAAAATGTACAATTTAAATTAAATTTTAATAAAGAAAGATAGTGTATGATCTTTGATCTAAACAATTATATAAAAATTATAATGCATCAGCTAAAATATATCAACTCGTTTTAGCTTTATATTTTAGATTATGATGCACTGTAATTTGTTATAATTGTTTGGAACATATACTTACTTTCTATATTTATTTAAATTTTACAGTTTAGTGCTGGTCAATTTAACTTAATACATCAATCACTTTATTAAACGCTTGATTTATAAATTAATTTTATAATTTCCTGGTTCAACCTACCTAAGTCTTAGCTTTCATTATTTTAACAATGTTTAATCTTTATGAACTAACTCAGTAATAATCATGGCTACAGATCCAGAGGTCCCGCGTTCGATCCCAGATATTCTGTGAAGCAGTGGTTTTGGAAGGGGATCAACTCAGCCTCGTGAGAACAAATGAGGAGCCACTTGAATGAAGAAGTTGCAGACCCGGTCTATAAAACTGAGACTAACGGCAGGATGATTTTTCTTGTGCTGACCACATGACCCGCCTCTATCCGTAGAAGTTGACATTTTCTTCACCAACAGACGGCGGCCGATCGGTAGGTCTGACTCGACTGTGGGCTGACGCCCTGGAGTTTTTTTTAATCTTTATTTCCGACAGTAATTTCCAAATTGTAATAAAGCCTTGCTGATGTTTTATAAACATATTGGGTCACCTGGCGGTCTAGGGGTAAGGTGTCAGACTTCTATGCTGGCGGCCGGGGTCCAATCCTCCGTCCCGGCATAGATTTATCTGATTACCGAACCCTTCCTTCACCTCTGACAAGACATCTTGTGAATGTGAGGAATGCCAGGCCTCCGCCGTGGTTCGGATTCCACGTTAAACTGTAGGTCCTCCATTTCATCTCACAATCACCCTACCATTACACATTAGCGTAAGTGCGTATAACCCGAACGAGTAGTAAGACGCGGTGATAATAATAATAATAATAATAATAATATAAACATATTTCAACATGGCTTTTATTAAATATTGATTTTTTTTTTATTTCAACTAGTAAAGACGGTATACAAAATATTATAAACATTGTTTATTTTAATAACAAGGACTGACTGCCGATAAAAGTTCCAATCATTTAGAATTTATTATTGCTTCTATCAAAAAGTGTTTTTAAACTTGTTCAAACTATGATGAACACTATATAATTTATCTTAGAAATATATCAAACCATGGCAGTGCTAATCAGTGTGTATATATTGTCAACAATATTTTATTACTATATTTTATAGAAGAATCATGTCAAGTGTTACGTTACAATGATTGATTACAAGGATATTATCTTTTCATCACTCTTCACTTAACATGTCAAAATAAATTAACGTTTTTTTTAGTATCAAGTTTCGTAAAGCTATAGTCAGATTTAGATACAGTCCAAATGTCATAAGAAGGGTCTTTTAGGGGGGGAAATATATATGTGGTCAGCAATGATAACACATTACTATATCATTAATGTTTTTATAGATATTTATAATAGATATCAAAAGTGACAGCTCCAGATTTGACGTATGAATACGTGAAAGTATATTAATAGCTTTTCTAGCCGTCAGATAAGGTTCTTTCAATGAAATTGGACAAATGAAATTTAAAAAAATTTGACAGTGACAAAAGTTAATAAAACTGCTTTCGTACATTCATGCGTCAAGTAATGCGATCTGCAGCTGTCATTTTCGATATATATATATATATTAGTATTTTCTAAACGTTTCTCCCTTCTTGGATCCTATTTAATTATAAGAAAGAATTTGTCAGGACTAGTCGATCGTTAAAACCTCTAACTCTCGCAACCATCTTGTGGCAAGACGACGGTACTGCGGTTGCGGTATACCTGCGTCACCGTCAGGGGTAGTGAACCTAGGTCCTTTTGTGGCCCATATTGGGTGTGTTATGACCTAAGTCACCAACCCGCCTATAAACAGCTTTTGGAGCACTCCAATGTAAAATAATTAAACGGATGGACAGCCCTTAACAAGAACACAGAAAAGGGTTTTTATTTTTATTAAGGTAGAAACCCTGCCGTAAACATCACACGCGATAGTCTTTATTTAATCTAACCGCATTGTTCCTTTTAAAAAAAATCAAATACTAGATCTTAACCAAATATCCTTAAGAACGTGAAAATTTACTGACAAATAAATCATACGTAGAGAGCATGTTGACTTAAATAATGTATTTACTATAGTTCAATTTTCAAGGAAAGGCCTTTTAGGAAATACAAATTAAATTTTTTTTCTGTCAAAATGGATAAAGTTTTACTATTTTTGTAAGTATTGATATTAAATATTAAATATGATGGCTGAAGATCACATGACTTGACGTCAGATAGGCCCCTTCCTTTGAAAATTCGACTGTATCCATGCGTCACTCTATTTTGTACTAGACTTTTAGTTTGAATGAACTTTTAGAAAATACAAACACATTTTATTCTTTTTGCGGCCAACATTGCTATTATTTTATTATATTATTAGTGTTAATTTATAGGTAATGATAATATCTATCAAAAGTGATAGCTGTAAATCACATAACTTTATGTATGCATTTATGAAAAATTATTTTAGTAACGTTTATGACTGTCAAAAAAGTTATTTGTTATTTAAATCGAACTGTAGCAGTATTGTCTGTTTTTTTTTATAAACAAATCATCAATGTAGGAGGGTTGGTGACCTTGTGGTCTAGGTATAAGGTGTTGGACTTCTGTACTGGGGGTCCGGGGTTCAATCCTCGGTCCCACCACAGATATATCTGATTGCCAAACCCTTCCTTCCCCTTTAATAAGACGTGTATTAATCACAACTTGTAAATGTATGGAATGCCGCCGTGGTTCGGATCCCATGTTAAACTGTAGGTCCTTCATTTCATCTCACAATCACCCTACCATTACACATTCGCGTAAGTGCGTAAAACCCGAACGGGTAGTAAGACGCAGTGCTAATAATAATAATCAATGTAGGACGGAAATACACGTTTTGAGACAACAGCCGTCTACGAGATTATTCACCCCCACATTTAAAAAATACAGCTCGACATAGTTTTAAAATATGATGCGATTAATACTAGTTAAAAAAAAGGGAGCTAGCAATTTTCATTGGATGGAAAATCCCCGCCCCAAAAAAGGTGAGCACGCGGAGTTAGGTCAATCTAGTTGAGGTTTAGCAATAAATTCCATACGACTTAACCGAGATTGATTTTCCTTAAATGGTTTTACAACTCTTCCCTTCCACGCAAATGTAAATACATTTCCTCTAAAAAAAAATCTTCCTGGGCGTAGTTTAGAACCTGAAGCCCGAACGGGTAGTAAGACGTGGCTAAAAATTAATTTTAATAAAATTAAACTTAGTTTCGTATTGTTTCTAAATGTGACACATCAGGCACGAGCTTACCTTTACCGTGCCTACGCGTGTTTCTTTCAAAACAAGACATCATTCAGAACTATGGTGTCATGTCGCGAATTAATTATTGCTTCATAATAAGGCAATGCCTTTTGTCGTGTGACTTCGAGTGTTTTTTTACTATCACGTAGCGAACAAATGGGGTCATTATCTCCTGATTTTTTAAATTACAGTTTTAGTAAGTAGGAAGAATCTTTTAGGAACCAGTTTCGGTGGCCGCGTGGTCCTAAGGTATCACACTCGCGATAAACTGGACTGTTGATGACGGGGATATAGGGGTGCTAATACTGGTTTTACCTTAAATGGTTTTCCACTCTCCCTCCCCACACAATCTCTAAACTAAACTTCCTCAACCCTACCACATCATCGTAATTAGTTCATATGCGTATAACTCCAGATGTAATGCGTAAAAAAAAGGTAAAACAAGTTGTTTTTTTGCTGTCAGCATTGAAAATAAATTATTATTTTATAAATGTTACGGCCAAAACACGAAGCATAGCCAGTTCGCGAAATGACCGGCCACTTACAGCTTTGCCACTGAAATCAGCCAAAGCACGAAATCTATAGATAGAAATTTACCAACAGGCCGGTCTTTGACCTGCCAGTTCTAAACATGTATATAGGAAACTGGCCAAAGCCAATACTTTTCTATGTCTCACTTTTAGTTTATTACATGTATATAATAATTTTTTGAAAGTTTGATAAATCACATATGGTTAGAGCTGGGACTACACTTAACAAAACAAGACGAAAACGTAAACAAACATGTCTCAACTTGTCGCAACCCCGCACTTAGAGCACCGGTTGTGGTAAATTCACGTTTTTACTGGCCAGAAAACGAATTCAAAATTTTTCCTCATCAATGTTTCACGATTTGGTGGCCAATGTGCGTGCTGGTTCCCAGACCTTGGCCCTAACACAGATATTGATAATTTCTACAAAAGTGACAGCTGAAGATCCCATCACTTGGGGGACCGCCTTTTTACGTTAGAGTTTTTTTTAGGGGGTGGGGGGATGCTGGTAAAGAGGCTTCAGTATTTGCTTACGTTTTCTTAAAAGGGGGAGTGGGGTTAGAATCTATATCTCACGTAATATTTTTTTATCAATGTTTAAGGTGAGACAATTTTTTTTGTCACAAAATAAATATATTAATAATAAAATTTCGTACTTATAGGACCTATTTCATTAACTTATGATGTATTACAAGTAATTTTACTGCAATTAAAATATTATAAAATTTCGTAAATCCCTAGATATATACAAATAATCTAACTATTAAAATAATCTAGTTTACCAAATCGTAAATAATTACGTATGGTAGAGGGGGATAAGGGAGGGGGGCTATGGTAAATATTACGACCCCTTAAGTGCGGGGAGGGTGGGGTTTAAAATCACGGAAAAAAAACCTTGTACGTAATTTAAGGACTGCCCTTTACGTACGAATACGTAGAAGTTGATCTTGTTAATTTTTCTGTTTGATAACGTTCTTCCTACGATAAAATGCACTTAAGTAGACCCTCGTGACGATGAAAGCTCCTTTAAACGTCGGGCGTTCCTCCCTAACGCCGGTGTTTTCAGTTTTTGTTCGATTCGTCCGTTGGGGCGTAACGCACGGAACCAGAAGTAGGTCGTGTTAATCACCGTTTACTTGAGCAACTTACGTTGCAAGTCATTCACTTTGTTTTATCAGCGCTTGATTAGACTATAATAAATAACTAGACACTAACTCGTTTCGGTGGCCGCATGCTATGAGGTTTTCAACCGGCGTGCCGCGAGAGTTTATGGGAAGATCCAACATAAGTGATAAAAAATAATAACTGAAGAATAAAAATAACACAATCTTAATACAGTTTTTTAGACAAAATCTCTCCTTAAAAAAAATTATTTGTCCTTGACAAATTTAAGTGCCTTATTCGGTGTGTAGTGTACGTCACTATACTGTTCGATAACGGGGAAATTGTGGATCGAGTTCCGGTGGAGGTGTACTGGTTGGGGGGAGGGGAGGGGGTCCTGAATGGTTTTCCAACCTCCAAACCCTCCACGCAAATGCGGGTACACTTTCTATAAATTAAGCCTTCAACCCTAACAAATCAGCGTAATTAAAACATATTATTCGTATAACCCAAGCAGAGATACGGTGCTTAAAAAAAACAATACCTGGATGAAAACGCTAAAGTTTTTATTTCCACAGTTAAGTTTCCCCGAGTAGAGTGGATTCCCAGAGCTTAAATTTTCTGTCATAGCATCTTATTACCCATTCGGATTATCTGCTAAGACTGGGTTGATAAGATAAATTTGAAAGGAAATACACCCACATTTGCGTGGAGGGAGAGTGTGTAAACCATATTAGAAAAAAACCTCTAAGTACACGCAGCTGTGGTTCAAACGCCTCGCTCATTAATAAAAACTAGAAGATGGCTTTTTCCAAAACTAGAATTGACATAGAGGTCTAGTCATTATTAATCCAATGTTTATTTTTCTTTATTTACTCAAACAAATGTATATACAGCATATTTAAACATAGGGATGCCCTTTAAAAAACGTAGGGAGTTCGTTATAACGACTGACGGTTTAATGTGAATTTGGATTCTGGGGGTTTAGATCCCGGCGAACTACACTGAATGTGTGTTCTACACAACGTGTTTTCCAATTCTACATTGAAGTTATTTTGAATTAATCTTTATCGTGTTGTTTCTAAATTAATCACAATCCAATTTTCATAAGACGAGCAGCTAGAAAAATTACTACATCTACTGTCACATAATCGTGATGTGATCTGCAGCTGTCATGAGAGGTATTACTAATACCTGTAATATAAAAATAATTATATAGTAAAATATTATCAATATTGAGAGCAAAAAAAGTGTGTATTTTAAAAAGGCTCTTCTTATGAAAAATGAACTATACAGCAGGAGTGTAGTGGAGGCACTGGTTTCAAGTATGGAGCAGTGCTCCGGCTAATTATCGACATAAAATATAATTTTCTCTAGAAATTAGACTTGTTTGTCTTTAAATGTTGATGTATGGAATTGTTCTTTTATATTATTACTAAATTTAAGTTAATTACATGAATGATTATTAGAATAGATACATATCTATGCAGCCATTAAAGACAGACGCAAACTCCAGCACTGCTACATTTGGGACTACACACGTGCTGTCGAACAAGCTTTTGGCATGCGCGATTATAGTCGGTTCACGGTAACTTTGACCCTTCCAAAAAACTGAAATTACTCAAAGATTGTTTTGCGTTCATTCGCCTTGCAAATATGTTTTGTAAATTTTACTATCAAAGTCAGTTTACATCTCTTGTCAAAGTGTCAAGATTAATCCGAAACGATTATTGGGCCAAATGTCACAAAAGAATAAAGTTATCATGAACGGCTTATATCTGATGCCACCTGTTGACTAAAGATATTACGCCAATGGTTATAGTATTTAAATTTGTACATTTTAATTACAATTACCTTTTCTACTTTAAATATCGATCAGTAAATTTATCGTAGCCTAACGTACCGTTATGTACTTGTGTGCGCAGCGGTATTAATTATAAGGTGTTCTCATACACATTGTTAGAGGATGTTCAAATACAAACAGGTGCATTCAGCACCTGTCTGCGTAGAACATTAAAAACATATATTTTATGCTTAAAAATAAATTATGAAATTCTTTACTTAATTATAGCTACTTTCCTAAGAAATCTTGTTCGTGAAAGAGGAATTTTAGAAAATTAACTTATAAGTAGGCCTATTTAAAGAAATAAAAATGTATGCTAATGTGCCACACCCTTATGTCGTTAAATTATTTAACAAGCTTACATTTTTTTTCAACACTAATTGATTTTTTTTTGTATAAATATTCTATCCTAACCCTTAATTTGTCCAACCTTGAATAACATAGGTATATTTTTATTTGTTTTACAGTTGAAAACGTAGCGAGGATTTAGTAAATTTTTCAAGTTAACTTTTTTTATGAATAAGATAAGATATTCTAACAGCAACAAGACAATTAAAAATATATATTTATAATTTTGTAATCTCAACATTGTTATTAAATGCATTTTGTTCTGGTAATAAGGAGTATTTCAAGTATTCATTAATATGTTTTATTTTAAAATATAATTTGATTAAAATTCCAGAGTCAAATCCTATGGACCATTAATTTTTGTTAGGCCATCACATTTTAGGTAATTGTTGAAATATTTGTAAATGTAACTTTTATAATAGTCTAGTCAGCGTTCACAATAAATACTTTAATAACATCAATCCCTTTCATATTTACCTCCTTATTCTAAATTTGTTACCATTTCCGAACACCATGTTTGTATTGTTGAAGAACAAGATGTTGCTTTTAATTCTTCAAGTTGTAGTATCCATTATGAAAGCACAAACACAAATTCGAAAAAGCACGAACACGGACCACGGTTTCGGTAACATCGCGAGGAAAAGAGGGGTGGTAAGGGGAAAAGAGGTAAATACTTTTCGACCATCCTCAGACTCCGCGATCTTCTAACTGATTCTAGTCTAACCAACTGACGTTGCTTTGCCGCGGGAGAGTCTACCTGCTTGACGAACACAACGTTGCCACGATTATCGTTTGTTTTTATGTTTCTCCTTTCACCCGTCTCCGCTGCGCGCTTAAGTTCGGCGATCGCAGACGTTGCCAAACTCTTGTTGGTGTATCCAACGGGTGAAACACCTGCTGTTAGTTCGTATTATTTCCGACTGGATAATGGAAGCTGCCGTTTGCGGGAATGAGCAATAACAATGAAGAGGGGTCGTCGGTCCCGTTTTCTACAGTTCCGCTCTAGCCGACTTTCTTACTTCCGGCGATCGCCTGGTTGCAAAGAACTATAGCCAACACCGCCATCACACTTATGATGGCTATGCTCCGATGTGCTTCTAGCAGATTAAAAATACCATCTTTCCATCTACAAATTGCATTTTAAACTTCAAGATCAATATTTAAAACCAATCCTACTTTTTACTGCAAAATTATAATAATCTGCATACACATCTCAATTAGCTACTCTTTCCACTTTTGCCCCCCCCCCCTTTTCTTCCCATATTTTCTTACTTTCATTTTCTCAAAGGTAATGTTTTTATTTTTGTTAATAAGAATGTAGGGATATTTGGGGACTGAAAAGAGATGACAGATTCTTGGTTTAAATAAGTAATCCAGTGAATCAAATAAAATCAAAAGCTACTCAATTGATTCAATTTTGAATTGATCAAAATTCAATTTTTGAGATTATCTTTCATCTATTCAATATTAGTTCAAATAGAAAATGGTTCTATTTTTCACTCAGCCTAAGAAACTATAATAATAATAATAATAATAATAATAAGCACAATAATATATTATTTGATTTGACATTGTAAAAATGGTAAAAATCATCCCAAAAATATCAAATGACAAATATAATTCACCTAAAACATGAAATTAACTTTTTTAAATATGTATCTAATTAATGATTATACATCGAACAAAATAAACTTGTGAAAAATACATTCAAACAAAATAGTTTAAAAAAAGTAATCAACTATTGTTGTTCAATATAAGAGCTATATTTACACGGAGTTATATGTGCTTTCTAAATTGATTCTTTTTATTTTGTTCAAGTATAAGCCTTGAGAGGAATCACTATATTGTAAGCACCATTTTACTTCAACTGGGATATATTTTATATCCCTTTAAACAAACAGCTCCATGGCCGCTAATTTAAAACAATATATTCCAACCAAAGTTACCTCAATCATCACCATTTTGTAAGAAACAGCGGGTGAGCACGTTGAATTTAAAAGTAAGAAATTAACATATTATATAAGAACTAAAAGATCAAGGTCTGTAACAATTACAACAAGACTCCATACCCAACCTAGTGAAACAAGAATAATAAAATTGATGTGAGGATAATGGCCTTTATGAGATAATGAGGTTTTAAGAAATTAGAAGTCAAAGTGACAAAACTTTGGAAGGTTTATTCAGAATTTGTTTGTGTTAAAGAAGATAGTATGAATAACAAGTCAGCAATGTTAATGTTAGTTAATTAGTCGAACTTGCGTGGTCCTACAAGGATGGCAGAGTGGGCTATGGTATTTGACTTGTAATGGACTTGGCTGTTGTCAATGTGTAGTTGAGTGCTAGAATATTAACAACCTGATGCAAAGTTTCTTTCGACATATTCTATCCTAAGGATGTTATGAATTTTACCAGTCAACATCTCCTCTCCATAGATAAAGTCATGAATTATACTAGTCATCATAATCTATCCTTTGACTAAATCAAATCATGAATTTCACAATACATCAGAATCCCTTTCTTCATAGCAAGTCTTCAATTACACCAATCAGCATCGTCTCCCCTTGGATCAAATAATGAATAACACTAGTCAGTATCTATTATCCTTAAATCAAATCATGAATTAGTCCAGTCAGCATCTCTTCTCCTTAGATCAAGTCATGAATAACACTAGTCAGCAACTTTTCTCCTTAAATCAAGTCATCAATTACATCAGTCAGCATCTCCTCTCCTTAGTTCAAGTTGTGAATAATACTAGTCAGCAACTCTTCTTCATAAATCAAGTCATCAATTACACCAGTCAGCATATCCTCTCCTTAGTTCAAGTAATGAATACCACTAATCAGTATCTACTATCCTCAAATCAAATTATGAATTACACCAGTCAGCAGCTCTTCTCCTTCGATCAAGTCATGAATAACACTAGTCAGCAACTCTTCTCCTTAAATTAAGTCATCAATTACACCAGTCAGAATCTTCTTTCTTTAGATCAAGTAATGAATAACAGTAGTCGGCATCTACTATCCTTATATCAAATCATGAATTACACCAGTCAGCATCTCCTCTCCTTAGATGAAGTCATGAATAACAAGTCAGCATCTCCTCTCCTTATATTAAGTCATAAATAATAATAGTCAATATATCCTATCTTTGGATTAAGTCATGAATAGCACTAGCTAGAATCTTCTTTTCTCAGATCAAGTCATGAATAACACCAGTTAGCAACTATTTACCTTAAATCAGCTCATGAATTACACCTGTCAGCATCTCTTTTCCTTATATAAAATCATGAATTATATCAGTCAGCATCCCCCCTCTTTGGATCAAGTCATGAATTACACCAGTCAGAATCTCTTCTTAGATTGAGTCATGAATAACAGTAGTTCTAAGAATACAAATTAATAAAGCTAACTCATGATAGGATTTATGAATAAATCAATGTTATAAAAATATTTAAAAAATTACGTAACATTGATTATAATTGACATTTTATATTGTTTCATAATATATTGATTGAGTCATAAATTATATAGCATCTCTCCTTACTGAAATTTAAAAAGTGTTTCAAAAATAAAAATCTATCTGTGAAACAGTGGGTCTGGAATGGGGTCAAACTCGGCCTCATGAGGACAAATGAGGAGCTAAAGAAGTAGCGGCTCTGGTTTATGAAACTAAGATTACCAGCCAGAGGACTCTTTGTGCTGACTACATTACGCCTTCTATCCACAGATGTTAGCACTACATGACTTACAGCGGCAGCCGCTCGGTCGATAGCCTATATCTCGTTTGCTGGATCACAACATGGAATTTTTTTTTTAAATTTCATGGGGGCTATTATGTAATTAAAGTAAAAAAAAACTAAACTAATCAAAATATGTGTGAGTATATGTATTTAAAAAAATACCTATACTTTTTTAACAGACTAAATTGCATATCAATTTCTTTCTTTCTCATTTGTTATATGGAAACTCAAAATTTTGGGTATATTTGGATTAGCAATATAGGCTGTAAAACTTAATATGTACATAACATTGATGTCCTAGAATAGAACTGTGTGTTTATCAACTTTGGTATTGAAGGAAACTATTATTTTTCAAAATGTCTGCCTTTATTTAAAGCTATATTCCAATAAAAATTGCAACTTTGAAAAACAATGACCCAACAAAAATGAATAAACAAATATGATATTATTAAGAGATACCTTTTTGTAAGAATCACTACTGTCTGCATTTTACCACCGTTATTAGCACAACTAACACTGCAGCTAACACAAAATGCTGACACACTACTCCCAGACAAGGAGTGTCTGAAAGAACAAAGTTTCATTTAACTTTTCCTTCCCTACTTTACCCCTCCACTATTTCCCATTTAAATGGAGTCGAGTCTACAGACTGTTTAATGAACGTGGTTAAGTGAGTGAATTGTGACAAATGGAAAAAATGATCAATTAACGTCCTGTTAAACTAGTGAGCAATTTACTAGACACCAAGAATCAACTGTGTTCAGTCCAATTTTCATAAGAAGAGTCTTATCTGACAGATAAAAAGAGCTACTAGATCTTCTTTCATATCGATGGTTCTAAGGTTAAAGGTTGTAAGCCTCATTTTTAAAATTTTACAGGAGAGCAAAATTTTTGTTTTCTTCCAAGACAATTTATATATGAGTAACTGGTTATGTTTATATGAAAGATTGCATTTTATGTTATTTTTGTGGTTAAAATAACTGACGTAGAAATAATATTACTATTAAATATAGTGAAAAAAACTCAAAACTTGAGGGTTAACGCGTTTTACTTTGGAGAACTCTGAAAGCAATATTAAATTGTAAGCCTCATTAATAATCATTAACATGCCATAGTATAATTATTATTATTATTATTATCACTGTTTTAATCTATCATTTTATAAGGTCTACAGTATGACATACATTTTTAATTGACAAATTGAAGAGAATTACTATAAACCTACAGCTTATAATTTGTTTAAAAACTTATAAAATGTCAATATTTAAAATACAGTTATAAAGAAGAAGGGGAAAATACTCCTCAGAAACATAAGCCTGCATAGGCTATGAATTAACTGGATCTTACAAAATGAGGAGAGTAAATGATTAAAAATTAACTAAAATACCTATTGAATAACTTTACTGCACTGGAAACAAAATATTAAATTTAATCCACTTCATCATCTTCATCTGTTTCATCTAGACAATCTTGAATGTTGTTTTTCTTTGGAAGAGTCTTATATTCTTGATGGTAGCGTTTTGGGATCACTCCTTTTGAACACAAATTAATCAAATCTTTGTATTTTGCAATTGAAATGGGTTGACGTTTTGAATATAAAACTTTAAGTCTAACTTCTTCACCGGACCGTCGTTTTTTCTCCTGAAACTTTAAATGAATGGGCATTTTTGATTCATCAAAACTGTCGTAAAGTTCTACCACATCATTACCCTTATAAATGTTTAGTCTAGATATTTCACGTATTTTGATTTTTGCACCTTCTTCACTTTTGGTTTTTGTATCCGGTAAAACTGATTCTTGGTATTCTTTCCAGTTAGAAAATGAACTGTAAGAAAGGACATCAACATTGTAAGGCTTTGGTGATATTCTACTGTCGGTAATTAGTGTTGCCCATTCTGATGGAGCCCAAATAACTTTGTTCCTGTAACATGACTCAATACATGCATGCATTGAATCCACAGGCATGTAAGTGTGTCCGGGAATGAGGTAGTTCAAAGTAATTTGCTCTATACTTTCCGAATGTTTTAGAAAATAATACAACATAGCCCAAAGCTGCCGGTTCTTATTTTGTCCCGGACAGCTATCACAATACAAAGCTACATTCTTCACTTTGTGTCTACTTTCAACTATGGTCAGGTACTTGTAAACAATACTGCAAACTTCATTTGACCCCCTTTTCCCATCGCTCTCTCCCCATAGGTAGCAAAATCCATCTCTAGTTCCACTTTCATACAGAGTAAAATTATAAATAGCATATTTACGACTATAGTATAAAAGCATATTTTTCTGTCGAAAAGGGGTATTTAGTACCTTCTGAAGATCAAATGATACACACAAAAAAGTTTCATCATTTTTAGCATGCGTTTGGTCCTTCTCAAAAGTTTTTTTAGAAAGCTCTTTTTCAGTTAAATGCTTTTCATGGTCAGGGTCAGGAGTATCATCTTGTTTACTTTTGAAATTTTCACATTTTAAGCACTTGTCTTTCTTCAGGCAGTGAATACCAATATTAAATTCTTTATTAAATATTTCTCGAAATACATCTTCTTTCACTGGATCTAAATTTTTTTTCTTTACAATCAGCAACATATATTCTGTATATATTGGCCAAATTTTTAAACTCCACCGGTAAATAGAGTTTGTTTGTACTCTGGCGACAATAGTGTGAGGGTACAGCTGGAAGGGATTTTATAAATTTGTCAACAATTTCCCTTTTTTCCTGAGAAGTCTTATTTGGAGGCTCTTTCCTACCCCTCATGTCTAGTTTAGGTGTGTGTATTTCCGTTTTGTTGTCAAATGAATACTGCAGAATCCTTTGACTAATATCCAGTGTCTTTATTAAAAATTGCTGGCAGACTTTAAATTTGTCACCTCCCTTGGACAAATAATAACTAAATATCGACCTCTTCTACTTTCACTGTGCTTTGTATATATTCTTTTCTTTTCGTTTTCTTCCATACAAGATAATAAAAAACTTTTTTTACCTTCAAAATCTAATTTGTAATATAATTCAAAGATTTGTTGCCTCTCTTCCCCTAATTTTTTTGTACAGTTGTTCTGACACTTCCCGTGGGCACATGGGTCTGGCTGTACATTTTTTGATGGCATAACTTTATTAGTTTTACTTATATAAGTCTCCCCATTTTGCTTATTTTTCTTTTGAATAAAAGCTTTAGACAATTTTTTTTTTTCGTTTTCCTTTTTCATCAACAATCTCATCTTCTGTTTCATTTTCTCCGATAACTGATAGATTTTCTACACTGTTTACATTAGATCTGGTAGCATTTTCAACAATGACGTTTGAACTATTTTCAGTATTGCAGGATACATTCTCATTCTCACCATTTCCATAAACTTCTTTAGAGGCGAAATCATTGAGTTCTTGAGGTTGAGAATTTTGTATACCATGTTCATTTAATTCTAAATTTGTGTCCAAAGTATTAATAGTCCCAATATTGTGTTCACTTAGCAAATATTCATCTAAAATAACTGTGCAGTTTTCGTCAACAATAATTATATTACTATCTATGTACGGATCAATCATATCCATTTTCCTATCTATTAACCGAGTGCTTTGAGTTGGAAGAAGAACCACATTCACCGGTCTACTGGAATCAAAATTTTCCTCTATACAATTATTTACACTACTTATAGAGCCACTTACACTTCGTAAGTTTTCATTATTATTCACTGACTTAAGTGTTTGTTCATCACTGGAGTGAAAACATAGCTCTGTAAAATTATTTACACTACTTATAGAGCCATTCACACTTTGTACATTTTCATTATTATTCACTGACTGCAGTGCTAATTTGATAATCCTTTTTGATCGTTGAGACATTAAAAAAAAAACCACTTAAACTTTAGGACAACTCAGATTACTTAACAAAGAAATACTGTAAACTAAAATCAGAAATGCAAGACAGTGATGTTATTAAATTGTGTAACCCTCATAAAACAGCTGATCTATCAAGGAACATGGAAGTAAAGAGGTGTAAACCTCACTGGATGTGGCATACGACTAAGCCTGTCTATGAAACTTGCGTAGGTAAAACGTTGTAAGCCTATAGCATGAGGCTTACTGCCTTTTCCCTTCCAACATCTGTGCTGGATGAGGGTTACCCAAAAAAATAAAGTGCTATATTTCCATTAATATTTGTCTGAGAGTTACAGCACTTTACCTACATGTAACTGTAACAAAAACAAATTGAAATATACCAAAATCTAAGATTTCAATTTTTTGAGGGTTACAACCTTTTACCTTAGACCCATCGATATACATATGTCAAATCATGTGATCTAAAGCTGTCATAATATGTGTATTATCAATCAACACCTATAAAATCAAAAAAGGTGTTCAGCCAAAATGAATATTTAAATTCCGTGACTTATCCAGGTTTTTCAGAGGCAATATACTTTTTTTCATACCACTATATATCGATATTAAATGCATTACTAACATTAAAAGCTCACAGATTAATTTTTTTTTTTTTTTTCTAGATACATACTCGTAAACATTCTGAAATCGTGTCACTTAATTAAACAATTGCTGCCTAGGTCAAAGGACTATTAATTAGTTAAAAAAATATTTCAGTAAAATCCATTTGAGCCATTTAAGGATTGACTAACGCCATAACGGCTTAAAACAGTCGTATTACAGGGTCATTTTTAAAGTCTGTTCACAGTAGGAATTGTTTTCTGAAAGGCCTTTTTCCCTACCAAAAATCTATTATATAGTAGGATATTGGTAGGAAAAAGGACCTTCCAGAGAGTAATTCCTACCTTGAATGGAATATAGTTCCTTCCACCTATAATATTAAATTCTATAGGATAAGCATAGCCATTAGACAACTTTGGATAGAGACATATGGTAGAGGGGTGGAAAAGATTATACAAAAATCCAATGTTGACCTTGAAAATCATTATTAATTCGCTCAACATGGACAATGGTGTTAAAAGAGATTCCATGTATGTATTAACTGAAATAAAAAATATTAGTTTGGCCAAGGCCGTAGCCGGCCAATAATTTCAGGGAGGGTTTGGTGGGCACATTCCCTAATTGCCAGAGGATAGAAAAAATTCTAAATATTAAATACCTCTAAAAGCTATCTGAAGTGCTTTCTATGGTAACATAACACCCTAACTGCTGGCAGCTAGGAAAAATTCTAGATATTAAAACATCTTTAGAAGCTATCTGAAATGCTTTCTATAGTAACATAACACCCTAAATGCCGGAGGCTAGGAAAAATTCTAAATATTAAATACCTCTAAAAGCTATCTGAAGTGCTTTTTATGGTAACACAGCCCCCTAATTTGTACTTGTGCCTTAATTCTGATATTGTTTGAACCATAAATAAAAATAAAGCCTTATGTATTTTGTTGATTAAATTTCGGAGGGGGTTTGAGCACCCAAAACCTCCCCTTGACTACGGCTATGATTTTGACTAATAGAAATAATTTTTGTTGTTGTTGACAAAATGTAAAAACACCATAAATTTAATCAATTTCCCTGACTTTTCCCTGACCCAAACTTGGGAGTTTGGGGGGCATACCCCCAAATGCCGGAGACAAGAATATTTTCAAACTATGTATAAGCTATTTCAAAGGTTTTTTAAATAGCAATTGTGAATTTGGGTTCAACATTTTTTAAACTAGTCACTAACATTAAGAATTTAAAAGTAAGCTTAGCCTTGGCTCAAAGAAAATTGTTTATCAAAGGGATTTCTATGCTGTTACAAAATAGTTACTTTGGGTTTTGAATGTAATTCATAAAAACCAAATTATTACTGTTCAGCAATTCTATGTTCCCACTTAATATAAAAGTAATTATGGATACATTTGATAATTACGATTATTTAAGCAAAAATATACAAGTAATGAATATTTTCCCCAACCCCTGAGATGCAGGGGTACTTTTACGCTTGGCCCCTGCACGAGCAGGCCGGCAGGGGTCTGTTCTCCGCCACTACTAATACACAAATACAAGAGGAGATTTTTATTATTTGTATGGTATTTTCTCAACACCCCAGTTTTATTTAGGTATTAAGACATTCAAACATCAGACACCTACTTTTATTCTTTGTTAATAAATCATAGGTATATCGTGAATGCTGATTTAGTGTTTGAGTATAAAATATAAGTTGTGGACGATTCTACTAATAAAATGAATTAGTGCCTAATGACTTGGAAATGTATTATAATACAGTGTAGAAACAGTGTATGATAATGTATAGTAATTGCTTCCTTCATTATCAATTACTTTACATTATTGTACAGGATAATTCTAATAAATATAGAATATAAATGAAGAGAAATAAATAATATTTTGAATCACTTGTTCTGTAAGAATTACTAGGAAAACTATGAGGAGAAATAATTTTTTCAAGATAAGACCAAAAATTACAAAACTAATTAGATACATGTTTTTTTAAACACTTACTTGATTTCTTTTTTTACCATATAGTAAAACAATAAATCAAAATGTTTTATGTGTTTATTCCCTATAAAATCTTTGATTTCAGTGACTTAAAAAAATGATTGATAAACAAAAATTGTTACCGTGAGTTTTTACATTTGCTTAAAACTTTATTCATGTTTAGCAAATTACTTAAATTACTTAAATGAGATAGTTCACAACATATTGAAAGTGAAGGTAAGAAGAAAGTGTCGCTATTATAGTTTATAATAATGTGTTGATTTGTTTTACATGCACACATACACTCCACTTCGCTTTGGATGAACCATTCAATACCTTCCAATCCCTTTGAAAATCACAGTTTGTGAATGAACCATACAAAACCTCTCAATTCCTTTGAAAATCACAAATTGCTTTGGATGAACCATACAAAACCTCCCAATTCCTTTGAAAATCAGAGTTTGCTTTGGATGAACCATACAAAACCTCCCAATTCCTTTGAAAATCAGAGTTTGCTTTGGATGGACCATTTAAAACCTCCCAATTCCTTTGAAAATCAGAGTTTGCTTTGGATGAACCATTCAATACCTCCCATTTTCTTTGACATCCAATCTTTGCTTTTGATGAACCATCAATACCTCCCATTTCCTTTGACATTCATACTTTGCTTTAGATTAACCATTCAATACCTCCCAATTCCTTTAAAAATTCACAGTTTGCTTTGGGTGGACCATCCAAAACCTCCCAATTCTTTTAAAAATCACAGTTTGCTTAGGACGAATCATCCAAAATCTCCCAATTTTCTTGAAAATCAGAGTTTGCTTAGGACGAATCATCCAAAACCTCCCAATTCCTTTGAAAATCACAGTTTGCTATGGATGAACGATCCGATACCTCCCATTTCCTTTTACATTCACACTTTGCTTTTTATGAACTGTCCGATACCTCCCATTTTCTTTGACATCCATACTTTACTTTTGATGAACCATCAATACCTCCCATATCCTTTAACATTCATACTTTGCTTTGGAGGAATCATCCAAAACCTCCCAATTCCTTTGAAAATCACAGTTTTCTTTGGATGAACCATCCAATACCTCCCATTTCCTTTGACATTCATACTTTGCTTTTGATGAACCATCCAATACCTCTCATTTCTTCTTACATTCACACTTTGCTTTGTATGAACCAGCCAATCAAAACCCCACAAATCCCTTGACATACCAGTAATGAATCTGATTCCTCTAAATGTTTGTTTGAATAGATTGATTTTCATTTATGTATTTTCAAAGCTTTGCATAACATTTTCAAAGTTGAATTTATCGTGATTGAAACAATGTATTTTCCTTTTAAAGTGGGTCTCTCCCAATATTTAGGAAAGAAATAGATTTGGTTTGTCATTGGTAAATACATTTATTTGGTTTAAAAAATAAATTATTATGTTGACGCATTGTTTAACAATGAGGTGATTATGTTGACATATTATGTTTTATGCATCTTGGAGGAGGAAAGTTTATATTGGCAGGCAGCTGCACTCTAGGTTGGCAGGATTTGAATCATTAAGATAAAAGATTATACTCACGTCATAAATTGTGCAATTTGATTTTTTTTAACTAATAGTGTGCACTGTGTGCTCTACTGCTTTGTATTTTAATAATCATGTTCAAAGTATCTTAAAATCCCAACTTTATAAAATTTACTTGACTTCTCTCTGAATTTTCTTTGTCGAACAAAAGTCTCACAACTTTTCCAAATCTTACCTGTTTTCCAAGAGCATTTCAACACTGTTAATCCATAAAAACAATTAAATCAAGATAGCCCGGATGGGTAGTAATATGTGGTATTATTAAGTGAGTATGTGTGTATGCATGTGTGTAGCAACTTTCAACCTAGTTTATTACAAAATTAGAAATTCATATGTTTTTTTTTCCCTAAATATAAAAAAAGTTATCCCATCCCAAACTTCAACAAAGAAACTGATCTATTACTCACTGTTGGGTGTGTGTGGATGGTCTCGTTATTTGCACTGCCATTCCATTCCCCTCCCCTCTGTCTTGGTTGAGGTGAGTCGGTCTGCTAACAGCTTGCTGCTCACCCTTGGAGAGGTGAGGTGGTGACCTGGGAGCAGCGGTAAGGGAAGGTTGAGATTGGCCGCTCTGCAGCAACACAGGCACCTTCTGGAGACGGGCTCTGGATGGTTCCATGACACTCACACTTCTCATGCTACTCCTGATTCCATCGCCGCTCTTCAAAGAGCCATTTTTGGAAGGGGCCCATTCACTTAGAGAGGTAGCAAGCTTACCATTCACCATCAGTTTCTGTGTTGGATACCTGAGTGAAGATCTGTTTTGGTCTGAAAACCTTGAGAGAGATGAAGACGAGAGATCATCTTGATCAACTTGTTTCATGGATGTGGATCTCACAAATGATGGGTTTACATGACTGTATCGCTGTGAGGATGAAGTGTTTGTATTTTGAGCTTGAACATTGTTTCCGGAATCAAAGTGCCTCTGCAATGGAACATTAGAAGATGTATACTTCTGGAGTAAAGAAGGTCCATCAGAATATCTATGAACTGAAAACCCATTTTCTGCTGGTCTGTGGTTGGCAACATCACCAGTTTTGGAATCAATTTTATTAGGAGACAATTTGTTAGTTGTGTTTTCGTTGTTCTTTGGACTCGTAGCACCATTGTTTCCCTGTTTGAAATTAAAGCCGCTTTCTTGGTGTATGTGAGCTGTGGATGAAGTGTAGTTGTTTCTGTGGATAGCCAATCCATTTTCTGAATACCTGTGATTTGAGTTAGTACTGTCATTGTTTTTCTGAATAGGACCACCATTATAATGCCTTTGGCTAGGAGCACCATTGCTAATATATCTTTGGGATGCAAATGAATTTTCAAGAAGATGTGAATTAGTCCCATTTTCTAAATATTTTTGCGAAGATGTTACACTATCCAAAGACCTTTGGATGAAATTGCTACTCCACTGGTGTCTTGCAGTTTCAGTATTTGTATTGCTGTGCCTGACATTAGAGATTGGTTTAACAAATGTATTTTCCTGTTGTCTGAAGACACTGGAAAATTTATTTTCAAGATTCTTAGAACTGACAGTAGGGTTTTCTTGTGGCTTGTGAGGTAGAGTGGCACTATTGTTCTCCTGTCTTTGAGTTACATGCTCAGAATGTTTGTCATGGCTGGTATCTGGAAATCTTGAGCCGAGAGAGTCGGTTGTTGGTGATGTTTGTGGCGATGAAAGTGAATTTCTGTTCCAATAATGGTGCAGAGTATTTTCTGTATTTTTCTGTGATGTAGTGTTAATATTCTTCTCAGAAGAGTTCATTCCATCTGAATGCCTCTGAAGTGAAACATTATTTTCATTTCTTTGAAGATAATTTATATTATCCTTGCTACTATGAGTTTGAGAGGCATTTTCAAAATGGTGTGTCATTCGATTTTCACTGTTTGAGGGCGAGTATCTTTTAGAAAGATTACTAGTGCTGTCTGTAATTACTGGTTCTAGTGAAGATTTGTCTACAGATTTCTCGCTCTCTGGGCTTGTCTGTGTTTGAAAAGTTTTTTCAAAACTTTGTTGGGGTTTCGTATAAGAAGACGAATGTCTCAGTGGAATACTCCCATTTTCTGCAGCTCTTGGCACGGAATTTATGTTATCTTGAGGTCTAACACTATTTGAACTATTGTGGGTATAAAAGTTACTGTCAACATTTTGTTGGGATGGCACACCTGCTTGGTTCATTGGATGTCTCATGGTCTCAGAAGGTTTTGAAGGCTTAGCAAGGTTCGAAGAAGGCCATTCAGTTGAAGTGAGATCAGAGGGAGGAGGTGGTAGAGGCTCGTCTGAGTGGAAGACTTCATCTTCGAGTATAGGTGGAGGAGAAGGGGGAGGTAAGTCCGGGCTTGGCAAGCGATCAGGGATTGGCGGGGGGAATGCAGCCCGCAGGTGGGCTTTCTTAGGGGGTCGTTCAGGCACCCAATCATCTAAAGAAATGGAGGGCCCCACTATAAGAGGACCCAGCAGATCAGTGGACAGGGAACCACAGCTGGAGCTGAAAAAAAGAAAACTTAAGTAATTTTATAAATTTGTATTAAGATATAATAAAGTAGCAGTTAAAGAATATTAGCTAATTTTTCACAGACTCTGTTTGAATTTTAATTACTACTAACATACTTTTGGCAAACCAACAAATAAAGTTTTTCAAAGGGTGTTGAAGAACTTTTTTTTAGCACTCTTCTTTCTACCCATTAGGGTTATAAGCCCATCTACTAAATTAATGTATTAGGGATAAGGAAGGTTGAAGTTAGATGTGTAACCACATTTTCATGGCGGGAGAGTGGAAAACTATTTAGAAAAAAACTGAGACCTCAATACACTCAACCAGGATTGAACCCCAATCTCTCCGACGCCGTCAGTCTAGTTTATTGCGAGAATGATTCCTAGGACCATGCAGCCGCTGAAGTGAGTTGTTTAATCATTTTAATGAGTGTATGGTGAAGTGATATAAAATATAGAATCAATCTAATTTCTTGGTTCTTTCACAAATTTTTTTTTCAATAAAAATTCTAAGAGAACATTTTATCCCTCGCATTAATTTGTGTTTGAGTTCAATACACTATATTATTAAGGCAGCAGATTTAATAATATTAATAATAACAATAATAATACTTAGAATCACGTCTTACTACCTGTTCGGGTTATACGCTTAAGTACTAATTATAATAATGGGATAGAAATTGGGAAAGTTATTATAGAGGAAGTGAATCCGCATTTGCGTGGAGGCAAAGTGGAAACCCATTTAGGAAAAATCACCCCCAATTCACCTGAGGGAGGTTCGAACCTCGATCTTCTCGTCCTCAGCAGTCTAGCTCAACACGAAACAGCAAATTTAATCATACATTATATAAAGTATTAGCTCAGACAATAATAAACCTTTTGTGTAGACTCTATTAGATGTAATTTTATTAATATTAGTTTAATATAAACAGGGCTGTGCTGTGCTTTGATACAAAGAGGTGGCCGCATCAGGCAGTGCAGTAAAGGGGTGGCATAAGCAGTGAAATCAAAGAACTGTTCAATAATTAAAAATCTTTATGCAAAGCTTTTCTATATTGGTCTATGTTATTCTGATATAGATGTATACAATTTATGACTTATCGCACACCTCTGCCTAAGCACTTTTGGTACCCTTTGGTTTCTGTTTCTGGTGCAGGTGCATTGTTGGCGAACGCTCGCTGAAAAACTTTTGATCTGACAGGACGAAGCTATTATTTTTGTTTGTAATATACCGCATGGCCGCTCCTAAAAGTTTGAGGTGGCAATTATCACAAAATACAATTGCAAGTGTTGTGTGTTGATAGTTCTGCTTTGAGCTTACAATTATTGACAATATTTGATTTTAATGTTAGTTTTTCTCGAGAAGTGGCAAGTGGCTGTGCTGTGTTTAAATTAGTAAATCAGATATATAATATATCTGTATCAATATAATATTTTTGCATTTATACTAATTCAGTTTTTGTGTTTTAAAAGTAGACCAGGTAAGAGAATTATTGTTTTTTTAAGCAATTGTAGTTATTATTATTGAAAATGATTATGTTATGACAATAGAGACTCGAAATCAAAAAGTAGCATTCGCATGGACTGAGTATAACTCAGGTGCGGAACGTGTGCCTGTGTATGATAGAGAGTTGCTTGGGACATATTTGCATTTACCTACTTTTGTGTTCATTATGTATTGCTCTATTTTTTTACCAAATTCATATACGTTGAAGTGGAGGAAATACAATAAGTTAAAGAAAGGCATATGTCAAAACGGCTGCTATGATATGATACAGATATGACAACCCCCCATCCAGTTTCATCTTTGCGAAGGACTGTTGTAGCTTTGATAATTTTATTTATTAACAATCCCTGTCTCTGTAGCTAGTGGGGAAAGAAGTTTTTCCAAATTAAAACTAATAAAATACTACTTAAGAAGTTCAATAAGGCAAACAAAAGCCAGAAATCTGTCATTTATTTCTATTGAATCTACATTGGCTACCACTCTAGACTACACATCCCTTAGTAATGAATTTTCTAAAATTAAAGTTAGAAGGGTAAGACTGTATTATTATTATTATTATTATTATTATTATTATTATTATTATTATTATTATTATTATTAGCACCGCGTCTTACTACCCGTTCGGGTTATACGCACTTACGCTAATGTGTAATGGTAGGGTGATTGCGAGATGAAATGGAGGACCCACAGTTTAACGTGGAATCCGAACCACGGTGGAGGCCTGGCATTCCCCACATTCACAAGATGTCTTGTCAGAGGTGAGGGAAGGGTTTGGTAATCAGATAAATCTGTGCCAGGACCGAGGATTGAACCCCGGCCGCCAGCATAGAAGTCTGACACCTTACCCCTAGACTACCAGGTCACCGGTAAGACTGTAGTAGATTGTTGTAGTTGATAGTGAATATCATTATTTTAAAGTAGTTTATCTTTTCAAAATAAAAATAGTATTCATGCATTATGTGCAGTTTAAAAAAAAATCACAATTGAAGGTTATTTTAAAGAAAAAACATACAAGGTGCGGCATTTTGAAGACTTGCATCATACTGAGAAAATCTACTGCACGGTTCTGAATATAAACATTTTAAGAAAAAGATATCAACATGCAATATTATTTTAAGAATTCAAGTTGATATACAAATAATATAACATATAAAAATCAAGCTATTTTAGAACTAGTTGATTTAAAAAGTTACAAATTAAACCGATTTGAAAGTTCAACATCAAAAAATGGTGGTAGAATATATAGAAGACATAACTCATTAATATTGGAAATAAGGTTGCTTTATAGGGGTGTGCGAAGGTCACTTTCTAAATGTGAAGCGAAGTCAAAGCGAAGCTTGAAACTTGCGAAGAAAAATTGAAGCCAAAGGCCTATATTAATAATTAATGCACACAGGCTTACTGATAAGCTTAGTAAATTATCAATAAAGTTTTAATATTGACTTACATTGTGGAATGGATAAAATAATTTTGAAAATTTTACACATGCATGTCTTTTTATCAGAATTTCTATGATAATAATTATAAATTAAATTCTGCTTTCATTTCCCACTTTCCCTATCAGCCATTTTGAATAATAAATAAAACGCGAAGAAGCTATGAAAAACTTCTGTGATAAAATGCACTTGTAAATTTGTCACAGGTAATTCCAAAGAGATAAAATATTAAGGACTAAACATTAGACGCAAGCTGGCATGATAGCACAACTAAAGCAATTTTTCTGCTTCATACCAGTAACCTTGGTGTAATTTCTTTATATGTATTTTTATTTTTTACAAAATTATGTTGGCGATAGTGAATATAATATATTAATATTTACTTAGCAGCTTTTGGTCTATGCTTACGTTATGGTAGTTAAATTACTATTCGGTGTTAAGATTCTGTTTAGTAACAGTTTTAAAATGATCAACTATTGAAATATGTAATATTTAGTAAAATAAAATTAAATAGTTTGATATTGTATCAAAGTTTTATCCTTCTTTCAAAATTTTTCAAGCATGCATAGGTTATTGTAGATGTCGATGACCTTCGACTCTGACTTCAACTTTCAGAAGCTTCGCGCACGATTATTGCATCATACTGAGGGTAGCATTGCCGAAGACACTTGTTATTAGCAATCTTTTTTAATAAATTTTAAAAATCGTTCTATAAAATGTTATCAACTTTTAGCTATCAACAGGACCCAGATTTTAACGATATGTACTTGTTTTTTTGTTCGTCACATAGGCCTACAATGTTCATATGAATATCCACTTTGTTCATGATCTCCTTGTTGTAAAAATGTGTATTTTATAGGATCGGTCCTTTTCCCGTAATTTTTCGTCCTCTTGAAATTTTAGGTAATATTTTCTTGGTTTACGTCCTTTTAGAGTCATTAATAGGAATTTCTGGGTCATTTTTGGGTATTTATGAGTCATTTTAATGCATTCATGTTGAGTAAGTATATCTTTTAATACTATAAATAGTTTATAAATGCATACATTTTTTCTATACACAGTTGTTGGAATGAAAAGACAATGTACACCATGAAATTTCTATCCTCTATGCCAGTATCGTTGTAAAATATACATTTCTGGTGATGATTGAGAAAGTTGCGTTGTGAGGGAGTAGCTATTACTTCTGAAGCAGATAGTTGTAAATCAATGTTATATTTATCAGAATGCAAGAGTTTAGTTGTTCAAGACTTCATTGCATCGATAAATTTTTAGTTTACATTTATAAAGCATGTGTTTAAGTTAGTCTTGTGCATTTATGATGACACTTGTTTTTTATAGTTTTTAGATCTTTTATTTTTAATTTGAAGACATTTTTTTAAAATTATAAGGTCATTTAAGAGGTACCTAATTTCTTAAATAATTTTCAGGTAATCAAAATTCAGGCCCGCCCTGGTTATCAACAAATGTTGATAGCATTTGCTACTAGCATTGTTAAAAATCACTATGAATGTTAATTACATTTTTGGGGCAGAAAAGAGAACTAATAATAGTGAGTGGGGAATTTAAAGGAATCATATTGTTCTCACCTGTGTTGATGCCGGGGAACATCTTTGATGATGGCTTGTTCTATGTTGGCACTCTCTCTATTTGCTGCCATCTGAAATAATAAACCATATTTAAGAATTGTTATATATAAACAGGATTAGGAATCAAGTTATCCAGGAAAATGTGTGTGGGGGGGTGTATATATAGGAAGTACATAAGATAGGCCTAGTAAAGGTTAGCAAGGCTAAAATGGTATGGTCATTTAATTAAAATGGAAAAGCAGAAAACACCAAAGAGAATGATGGAGATGAAGTATTTTATAGGAAAAATACCATGTGGGAGACCAATAAATAGATGGGAAGAAGAATGGTGGAAGGAAAAAGGAAAATGGAGGCATTTTACCAAACTGACCCTGCCACAGTCTATAAGTGGTTGATGATTATTCAAGTAAAGTTTGCTCAATTTACAGCCAATTGTGAGACTTCCTTCATGAAAATACGGCCATACTTTAAAGAAACATATACCCTATTTAGTATCTATGGTAGGTGAGGTTTTAAGTGACGGCTGGTAGAAGGCTCTTTATTGCAAACATTGGCTAAAAACGACTAATGTCAACCTATTCAGAAATAATTATCGATAATATAGTATTACTAAGAAAATAATAACTATTTGTGAATAGGTTGATATCATTAACTTTTACCCAAAGTTTGCAATAATTAACCTTCTGCTAGCTGGCACTTACCACCTCTACTGCCGTAGATGGGGTATAGGCATACAAATAGCTTAAAATAATACTTAATTTTCTAATTCCTGAAAAACTTAAACAATAACACAAGAGATTATCTAACTCTTTGGATAAATAATAGTATTTGAGTCAAAAGGACCATATCTCCTCCATATTTATTGAATACAACTGTTCCACATGAATTTCCCTTTGCACCGCTCCCTACCCATCACCCACTCTAAATAGTATCAACAGAAAGATTCAAGAAATTTCCATTTGGAGCCATTACAAGAGCATAAATAAAATGTGGTCAAGTGATGAGCTCCAAACCAATCACAAAAAATCAGCGTAAAATGCATATATCTTTCTGCGCAAGTAGAGAAAATCTCAGTTTTGGCTGTACCTCTTCATAAAATCGGTGTAGAAGATCCAATAAACTTTCCAAAACCAACCTACTCTTATCAGTGTGGATGTGCCTAACCAGCCGACTCGATATGTGCATGCGCCTATAAATCGAGATAGAAACAGACAATGACATCTACTGTTGGAACGTTATTAGAAATTACTTTTTGGATAAAAACTTGTGTGTCGGTCTCATTTTGTGTTGATTTGTTTCATTACATATCACAATCATTAGAAAATATCCATGGTGAACATAATTTTAAATATCTGTTTATCCAATAAAATATTAAATTTATTGATAATCAACTGTTTTATGTTTATGTTGCAAAGTATTATGAGTTATTATACATTTCTGCTAGCATGTAAATTGTTGTGCCAGCTGAGCAGATTCTTCTCTTAATTTTCGGCAAGCGTGTGAAGCACTGCATCTTACTACCCTTTCGGGTCATACACATTTGTAATGATTACACTTATGAGTTATGTATGAGTAAGGTTGATTTTAGAGAAAGTCTACCCACATTTGCGTGGAGGGAGAGTGGAAAACCATTTAGGAAAACCACCCTCAGTGCATCCCGTCAGGATTTGAAGCTCAATTTCTCTGTCGCTAGCAGTCTGGTCTATCGCGAGAGTTACGCATTAGAACAAGTGACCACCAAATTGTGAGGTATTGTTATTAAGTTGTACAAACCTCTCTCCAGGCTCCTCCGGCATAGTCGGAAGCAGAGGATGCGCGGCGAGAGGACTGAATCGGCCGGGGTCGAGGTGGAGGCTGCGGGGGAGGAGACTGAGGGCACGGTGCGAGGGTCGGCTGGGCCAGCTGCGGCTCAGACCTCCACGCTAGACTCCTGCCACTACCTCCCGCATGATGGCGTTCGTAGAACGACAGCAAGGCCTTCTTCTGAATGGCTTTCAGCGTTGGGTCAGACACCCTGTGCCTCTTCTCAGGGTCCAGGTATGTATAGCGTGTCTGCATCTGCTGCTGTCGCTCGAGTTCACTGATTCGTTCAGCTACCGACAACACGGGTTGCTGTGGAGACAAGGGGGCCGGCCTGCTGGAAGGAATGATAATGCACCTTTATTACTCTACCAAGGGTTTTTAACGTCTATTCATGAACTGGCCAGCGACATACACACAAATTCATGTCAGGGGGCTAAAACTAAGATAGCTAACTGTATAGTAAGAGGAAGGGGGAGGAAGGTTGGATAGGTGTTAAGTTTTTCAATGATTCAACATTAGTTAGGTCAAGTTAATTAAGAGCCATACAAATCTTCACTGTCAAAATATTACTACTAATAACCATATTACACTCATAATATCAATGATGCTTTTTATATGAAAAGTTTCCTTTATTGACTCAAAGGAGGTTGTATCCTTCCTGTAAGTTACCTGACCCTCAATACACCAGAAGAACAATGATACAGTATTACTCTGGTAGAGAGGGCCTCTGTCGGCTAGAAAAGTAATTAGCTTTGTTTTCCCATGATCATTCATAGAATCATGTGATCTACAGCTTTCACTTTTGATACATATTATGAATACCTATAAAACAAAATAATAAAATAATAAAAATGTTATCAACATTTTTGTATCTATTATTATTTTTGAAATTTATTTTTACCACTGCGTCTTACTACCCATTTGGGTTATACATCTATATACTAAATACTCTTAATGTATTGGGGTTTAGGAAGATTGAATTTAAAGAAAATGTACCTACATTTGTGTGAAGATGGAATGTAAAACCAAATAAGGAAAACCACCCTCAGTATACCCGACTGAGATCGAACCCCCTATCTTCACATCTTTGTCAGTCAGGCTACTGCGAAATTAGTGCCTTAGACCATGTGACCACCAAAGTGGGCGTTTTCAATGTTGGTCACAAAAAATATGGTTGTATTTCCTAAAAATAACCTTTTTTATGAAAATCAGACTGTACTAAAATCCCAGGTTGAGATACTTTGCTTCAAATACATCTTTTATAGGCACCTTTGTGGCAGTTGTTCTTGTGGCGGCTGCACCGTGTAAGTGTTGACAGGGAACAGTCGCAGCTTATTGTGGTTGTTGTTTCGCTGCACCCACCCGTCCCCGCCGCAGAGATACAGCACACTCTCTGAATGGTGCCTCTGAGGGGTCTGCACTCGCGAACTGTGAGCAATGAGTTGTCTCGAGCTGTTGTTGTTGGGGGGACAAGAGCTGCTTGCGACGCTCACATCGCTCAAAGAGCCGTGCCACTTGAGCGTCTCACTGGAGGACGCACTCCCGGAGCTTGTGGTCACAACGCTGTCTCGGCCAGGGTGGTCACGTTCTGAGGTGTCGTCCCATGGGGTCTGGGGCCCCGGAACTGGGCGGACAGTAGCCTCGCTGTCTCGGCGTAGCCTTGCCATGGAACACATAAATGAAACAATATTTCTCAATGTGGAATCTCAAATGTGTACATATAATTCTAACACTTTAAAATAATAGTAAAATAAATATCATTATTACATAGAAAATAATAATTATTGAATAAATAACATTTTAGCTTTTTCATACAAATACTTGTATTTCAACAGATAAAGTTATTTATTGTTTATTTGATTTATTTTCTCCATAAGAAAAGTATTTTTAACTACAAATTATTCATTAATCTCCTACCTATTCTTTTTTCACTGCCTCCAACTACACATTTGACTTATATGCATATTATGTACTAATTATAAGGGATGAGGAATGTTAAATTTAGTGAAAGTGTATTATATTATATTTGGAAGAAGGTACAGGAAAGGTGGATAGAAACATATAAAAGGGGGACAAACACAATATGGCCTTTACAATGAAAAGAAGAACACAGTTCACACTTTACACTGCTGCCAATAGACACAGAGGTAATGGATGTCTCTTAAAGAAAATTGATCGTCACCGCCCGATTCCCCGACCTAGGTTTCATTCTATCGGAACTCATGAGGGAGGAGTGTAAAACGCACAACGCAACTTCCTAAAAGAGAAAACCAAAAAACACAAAAGAGGAGAAAAAGGGAAAATGGTAAAGAATAAAGGAACACATAGATAGGAACAAATAAAAGGTATAAAAAAAGGACAAACACAGGAAAAGGACATGGATGTAGAAAAGTTTATAAAAAAACCACCCTCAGTACAGTAGACAAGGATTAATAACTAAATCTCCTCGTCATTGGCAGTCTAGTCAATTGTGAGATTGATGCCATAGCCCACCGAAGCGAGTTACTATTTATTAGAGCTAGGAGTAATCATGTAATTTAACACACATTCAAATTCATTAAATTTTTTTCCTGATATTATTGTAATGTAATTTATATATTTATTTATTTAGCACCATGTCTTACTACTACTGGTTCTGGCTATACACATATACAATAATTACTCTAATGAGGTAAGGATAAGGAAGAAAGCATTCTAGAGGTAGTCTACCCGCATTTGCATAGAAGGCAGCCATTTGTGAAAAACCACACTCAGAGAACCCGAACGGGATTTAAACCCTAATCTACCAGTTTTCAGCAGGCCAATCCAACAGAAGAGAAACATCTTAGACCATTCAGTCACTGAAGCGGGTAAAAGATATTGAATGCCATCTAAATAAAAGTGATATTTTTAATGTTACATCTGATGTCAACATTTTCCATCTATAAAACTTTATCTTCCTAAATGTTTTATTTGTGTTGGTTATATTTTCTGTATTTCTGAATATTTTGTATGTATGTGTAGTAAATAATTAAACATGTAGCTAAATATATATATATGTAAACATTCTAAAACATGGGTATTGGTGGAGAAAATGTCCAAGCCGACTTAGACCCAAGAGTTGTAACTTGTAAATCCAATATTTAAAGAAGTTTAGGAAATTAAATTACTAAACAATGGGCTTTCCAATTCTCATTTAAGGTGAATGGCGCTGCAGTTTATTAAAATACACTTTCATTTTATCATTTGCTGCTATATTATTTAAGTTGCCAGCAGGAATGTTTGAAACCCACTTTTCAGATCAAAAGAGAAGTCTAATTGAATATGTGAAATAATCCTGAGGATGAATCAAAGTTAAGAGTATTAAAACAATAGTTTTTGTCTAAAAAAAATATGCTATAATGTATTGTGTATATTTTATATAACTTTATATATTAATACTATGTGCAAAGTGCTTTAATGAAAGAAGGTGTAACATATTTCATTCTAAGTTGATCATAACCATCATCATCATCAAATGTTTCCAGTATGTGGCCGGGTGAGTTTAGTAAAATACCTTCACCTTCTTCTATCCTTCCCCCACTCTTCCTCCTTTAATTGCTTCCATTCTTCTCCTCTCACTTGAACACATTCTATTATCTGCTCCGCTCATCTCTTTCTTGGCCTCCCTTGCGGTCTTTTTCCTACATACTCCATTTCCATCATTTTCTTTGGCATCCTATCTTTTTCCATCCTCATTACATGCCCATACCATCTCAATCTTGCTTCCTTTACTATTTCATGTACTCTCTGTACCCCAACTCTTTCCTGGATAACTTCATTCCTAATCTTGTATCTCTTTGTGACAGTAGACATACTCCTCACAAACTTCATTTCCATGGCCTCCACTTTCTTAGTCTCTCTTACATTCAGTGTCCATGTTTCTGCTGAGTATGTGACAATAGGTACAAAGTAAGTCCTGTACAATACTTCCTTAAACTTCAAGGTCACTCCTCTTCTCCACAACAGGTATCTTACACACCTATAGAACAACTCTCCTTGCTATCCTCTTTTCAGTAGATCCTCTCTACAAACCTTTGGCCTCAATCAAGCTTCCAAGATATTTTACATTTTGTATTTATCTCAGTTCTACTCCATCAAACTTTATAGCTTTACTAGGCCTTATGCTCTTCCTTGTCATTATTATCACTTGGCCATGCTAAATTTCATTCCACACTCTTTTACTTCCTCATTCCAATCTTGTAATTATTCCTGTACTTCTTCCTCCTCCCCTCATACCGTCAAGTCATCAGCAAACATCATGGCTTTCATTTTTCCTCCTCGAGTTTTCCTGCCACTTTATTCATGACCATTTTCATTACCATTTCAAAATAATAGTGGTGAGAGGGCACTCCCCTGCTTCATTCCATTTTTTATTTGAAACCACTCTGTCCTCCCACTCCTAAATTGATATATTACATTAATTTTGGCAACATGTAAATTCAATTATCATGTTTAATAATAAGGTGCCCCAATGGCTAAGTAATGTTATAACAATGGAAATGGATAAAAATAAAAAAGGGAAAAATAAGTTAAACTAAACTAATAAGTGTAAATTTATTTTAATTTTATTTAGTTTATTTTTTCCTTTATTTTTATCAATTTCCATTATTATAAAATTCAATTATTACAAATGTCATTAATATGTAATGTTCATAAGATTACAAAATGAAACTAATTTAAGATATAAGTTTGTCTTTAGTGATATGGTTTATTTTATTGAATGAAATGTATTAATTTTCATTTTTGTTCAGTTGCAATAACTTCATTAATTGATTAAATTTCAATAATTCTCATGAGATTTCTTTTATTCATTTCTTATTTAGTAATCAGTCTATATATAGTGAACATGCAGTGTTTAGTGTGTCTCAGATTATTTTATTTGTGAATTTTTCCTCCAGCAGTTAATCTCAGTTTTCTAGATTGGAACAGCAATTTTTTTTCATTCAAGTAGCTCCTTGTTTGTCCTCACGAGACTGAAGCTGACCCCATCTCAGACAGTGCTTATCAGAAATATCTGGACATGTCAGGGATAGAACCCGGGACCTCTGTATCTGTAGCTAGGAACTCTGACCACTAGACCGCAGAGATGGCCACATCAACAGAATAATAATTAAAAATGATTCAAGTTTATATCTGTTATTACCTGTCGAGAAATGGCGTGGTCGTGGTTGAATCTGTACTAGACACGTAACTGTGGTAGCCCTCTGACTGAGCATAAGATGGCTGCTGCTGATGCGAGGGCCGCAAGGACTCATCGTAAGAGCGGGAGTACTCCTCCAACTCCGCACGAGTCAGGTGAGCTTGCTTGGGCTTGATCATGTATTCTTCCAGGTCCACCTAACAAACACATTGATACAAACAACCATTAAAAATGTGCAGCTAAAAACTTTTTGTCGATTCTTTTTAATGTATTTACCATTTTGTTTTATCTCAGCAATGGCAGATCTAGAAGGAAATGACGGGGGCTATCCCCACCACTCTTTTTCTGCATAGAAAATAATAAAACATATTGAAACCAATACCTTACTGTTGTAAAGAATGATTGACTCTAACATCTTCCTCACTCTATCTTATGTAAGACCTAATCAATAACTCTTTCAACTTAACTCTAATGTACAGAAAAGCAAGTGACTTAAACTATACTAAAACTACCCAGTGATTAGATTACTAAGTTTAGTGATAACTAATTATTTGTTTCAAAATACATATTTTTTCTACTACTACCAACAAAAACATTTTAGGCCCATTTAAATATTTATTACTTTTACTGTGCAGTATTTTTTTTTTATTAAAATTAAAAATTTGTTAATCATAATTGTGTTTTTTCTTCCAAGTACTCTTTTTGTTGTTATAATTATTAACTCAAATTATTTTTGTAAACTAGCAATAGTATTATTAAAATTATTATAAATTAAAATCTTGGTTAGTTAAAATTATTAAATTTTTGCTTGAAGGAGCCTTATGAAATCCAATAGCCTCCCTTGACAACAGGCCCTGAAACCGCCCTTAGGTCTCAGTGGTTGATCTACGGATCTGCACCTCCCCATCCCACGTTGGATGCATAACGTTAAAAGGGTTTGTAGGGGCAATAGTTTTTATAAGAAATAAATAAAAGGTTAAAGGGACCATCACATTGAGGATGGGTAAGTAGATCTTGGATTACAATGTCATAGGAGCAACTCACCGGACATTCTATTTTGAGTATTGAAAACAAGACAGCTTGAGAAACAGATTTAATTTGCTACATCAAAGTCCTGAAGAAAGACATTTAGATTTTTTGTAAAAAGGATATGTATTTTTCTAACAAAAATTTTAAAACTTTTTTTTTTTAAGTTTATGTTATACTATTTTATATAGGCTATGAAGATATTCTACACAATTTTATTTTATTATACATTTTGATTTTACTTATTCCAAACATTTATTTCAATCCTATTCTTGTTGACTATTTTCTTTTAACTCTTTCCCAATAAGTAGACATATCAGAAAAACATAATTAATAACATTAATTATGTATTTAACCTTTTAATTAAAACAATATTTATGTATAATATAAATAATACAATCCTCTACATTAAGAAAAAATTGAAGTTTCTTAACAATGAAGTGGCATGATGACATAAGGGCTAAGTGGAGGGGGCAGATCAAGGGACCACAAAGTTTTAAGTACCAGGGGGAGTGCAACAAAGCCAAGCTCAGCCATTGTTTGGTCTGAAACATTCTATGATATCTCAATGCTGTCTATCTCTAGCCTTTACATTTTATATTTTCCCATTGAATATGCTAAACATAACTTAATAGCCTATCCTTATACTTACAAAGTAGTTTATTTAGAATAGTGACTGATTTAGTTTAAATTGAATTTTGTAAAAGCCGTTAACTTTATATTGAGTTAACAAATTATTAGTATTAGTGTCGGATTTAGGGGGGCGGGGGGGGGCGGGGGGGGGGCGATCGGAGCATTCACCTCGGGAACCCTACAGAAAGGGGCCTCCACAAACTCCCACAACAAGGAAAACACTAATTTTAATTTCCTATTGTAGATATTATCCACAGCTACCAATCCAGTGGCAGTGGAACCTTATTTGTGTAGGGAAGGCCAAGAAGAAAAAAAAAGTTCTTTATAAACTGGCCTTTGATCCCCCAACCCCACCCCCCATTCTCCCCTCACCAATAAAGGTTTGAAAATTATATGTCTCTAAAATATATTTGGAGGGATTTTTTCTCCCCAATTTTTGAAAATTAGAATATTTTAAAAAGTTATTTAGAGCAGTATTCCGCATTTTTTGTAACTTAGATATTTTCAAAAGAAATTTGGAGTGATCCTCCTTCCTCAAATTTTAAAAAATTGGATGACTCTAGAATTTATTATAAATAGTAACTAGTAATCACCTTAATTTTTTCTAAAATTGGACTCCTCTAGAAACTACCATTTAAAGTGGTCCTCCCTTAAAAAGTTTTGAAATTTGGATGGCTCTTGAAGCTACTTACAGTGACCCTCACCTTGATATTTTCCAACAGTTAGATGCCTCTATAAGCTATTTTAAGTGGTCTTTCCCAGCAATATTTCGAAAATGAGCTCTTCTTAGAAGCTCTTTAGAATGGTTTCCTTCTGGAATTTTTTTGATAACATATTTGAAGTTATCGTCCACCAAAAATATTTGAAAATTGAATGCTTTCAGAAACTATTTAGAGTGGTCCTCCTCTAGAACCCTTTGAAGTTTGGATAGCCCTAGAAGTTAATTAGAATGCTCCTCACATGATGTTTTTTCTGGCAGATACCTCTAGATGATATTTAAAGTGGTCTTCTTTGGTATATTTTTTGAAAATGGAATCCATATCGACGTCATTTGGAGTTTAAGATAAGGGCATTTTTCAGCTTTATATTCTATAGTATAATATGATTTGAAATGCATCTAGGAGAGAGGCAAACTTATTCCAGGGCGGCAGTGTCCCCTGCTCACGCGGTTCTGCCGCCACTTTACCAATTTGGTCACTGAATATAAAAATGATGTTAAACCATTCCTAAGGATTGCACTAATACAGTTAGCAGTACTAGTCGTGGTCAAGAAAGAAAACTACAAAGACTCTTACAAAGTAAATGTTCTTCTACTAAATCCTCAATGGACAACATTTTAGAGCAACATTTTTCAATGTTTAAATACTTTTAAGAATGTATTTTGCACTTAAGGTGTCAAATTGTAGTGGGGAAAGGCCATTTTCAAAAAATAAGTAGGAAAAAAAAAGCTGGCTTCACACAATCATGAACCAAGATTGTCTAACATACAGTAGCCCCATGGCTTCTTTGGTGCTGACTGCGCCGAACCATATAATCTGCAAAAACGAAGTCAGCTGTTAGCTGTCAGTCAGCAACAAAGAAGCCACGGGGCTACTGTACCTTCCCTTTACAGCTTGGGAAGTGATATACTTCAAGAAATGAACTTTAAAAAACATTATTGACATGATTTCTGAAAAGAAAGCAAGTCATGTTCAGGGGGCGCGCCCAGGATTGAGGGGGAGGGGGGGGGGGCTTTTTACATAATAATTTTCACAAGTGCACCATTACATAATTCATTTACTGTAATATTTAGAAATGTGATTCGAGGTAGGGGGATAAGAAAGATAGAGAATCAGCGATGCCCCCTAAAATGCATGGTTCCGGAGGTTTCTCCCCTGGGTAAATTTTTATTTCAAAGGATCCAAATGGTAATATCTAAGCTAATTTGTACCAAAATCGGATCCTTGGCCTACCCTCTGTCACTGTGTACGTCACTGGTTAACAGGTCTGTGTTTACACATTCTTCTTCACACCCAGGAGTTGAAGTTGGTGGGGGTGGGGTATACTGCCCCTTCCCCTCTTCCTGATACAATAGTGTTTATATAATTGCTCTAAAATAATAATTTCAATTATTGTACCCACTTCAAAACTTTGTTTTATATCAAATATAATTAAACAAAATATAATTGATTAATTGACAGAACATAGTGCTAATCATATTTTTTTAATATTCTTAATTTTCTGGGGGAGGGCCTTCAGCTGGAGAGGGGTCATGTTTGTATTTTAATGAGTGTTTTCATCAAGTCTTTATATAACCTATTTCCTATTATTAGAGCCCCATAAAAATGTTGAGATGCTATAAAGCGAAAAGCTCCATACAAAGACGGAATCAAGTACAGTTTGACTTAAGTAGTATTTTGCTAAGGTGTAGGCTAACTTTAGGCTGCAAAACTGTGAAATATGCAGACAAATTTGACAAAGAATTTTAAAGCAAATATATAAGGTTTCAATAGTAAATTTTAATTTTGTACACATTGTCTCAATAAGTAAATAATACTTAAACACCTCAGATTACATGTAATTTCGAATAAACACGAAATAACACCAAAAAGTGAGATTAAAAAAAAAAAATTTAATTAAAATTAAACCATTTTTATGGGGTTCTACCCATTACCTTGTTACTGTTAAAGTTGTGTAAAATTAAACCTTTGCTTGATTTTTACCTTTCCTCAGATATGCTATGATGTAATTTACAAAGAAACACCTTCTTCGATGGACGTATGTTATAAAGCGTCACTAATTGCAATAGACTAGATTCCCGGTGATGGGGATATTGGGGTTTGAATCCTGGTCGGTTGTACTGAAGGTATTTTTATTTTCCTAGATAGTTTTACCCTCAACATCCTCGCGAATGCAGGTACATTTAATCTAAATTAAAACTTTCTCATCCAAAACTCATTAGCATAGTTAGTGTAGTAATAGGTACAGTAATTAGTATATTAGTGTGTAATCTGAGCAGGTAATAAGACACGGTTCTGAAACACAACACGGGCTTATGGGGGCCCCACACTGTATGCCACCCTGAGGACCTCACATAAGTAAATTCGGCACTAATTTGTATGAAAATCTGGTCAAATTTTGATTCTCGCCCCTCTATTATAGAAGAATTCCAACTGTCGAACATGGTTAAGGTGGAATGAAAGCGATTTATTTAAGAACCAAAAAATAGCTAGAACTTTTATTCTTCTCTAGCCGATACCAGAACCAAAACCTTAAAATGTTTCCTGGAAAAACCAGAACAAGACCCAGAATCAATAAATATTTCGGTTCAACTACTTGTAATCAGAAATAAGAAAGCCCTCGCTGTAGTACCAAAGTGTACTTGTACCATGGATCACACCTAGGAATCAATTACCTGGGTGATTGGAGGGTCCTGATAGGACCTGGCGTATTCTTCAAGGTCAGCCTTGGTCAACTGGGCGGTGATATCCCTCTCCGGCGGCGAGGGGGACATGTAATCAGTATCTCCCAGGGCCTTGCCCTCCCTGTCCAAACGGGGCAGGTACAGCCGCTCCTTACCATCCTCTCCAGGACGAGACTCAAAGGTCTCCGGGGGGATCTTCTCACATCGCTCCATCACAGTCTTCAGCTGGTTACACGACAGTTATACATCACATATCAGCACTATGCACAATTGATATGATATATTGTTGTAGTCGCCTGCTTAGTGAGTTTGAAGTTATTGTGTGGAAGGAGTTGCATCGTAACTTGATGCAGCTACAGTAGCCCCATGGCTTCTTTGGTGCTGACTGACAGCTCAGAGCTGACAACTAAAAGCTTTGAAAAGTTACTAGACCAAATTATGTAACCCTACGCCGAGCCATATGAACTGCAAAAACATGTGTTTAGCAGCTGTCACTTATGACAGTCAACATTTAGGTATATACCTAAATGTTGACTGTCATAAGTCAGCTGTGGGCTGTCAGTCAGCACCAAAGAAGCCATGGGGCTACTGTAAGCACCTTAAGTACTATCACACTTAGACACCAATCAACTAAATAGAAAGAGAAGGTAGAAAATAAATTCACCCTGCGAGGTTTCTAGTTTACCAGCTAATAACACTTCCCCTATTCCTATGATGAGTATAAACACCCGATATACTATTTACGCTTGGACAGTATTGATTTAAATTTTAAAATTATATTTTCATCGTTTCCTATTATATATAGATAGATGCTTCCATGGATAAATCAAATAGCCTAAGTTGAAGAAAATTAAAAAAAAACACGTTTACAAAAAAAAAAATTAAATCAAGATCAGAAACATATTTTTAAGAATTATTTAAGAATGTATGGTTTGTATTTTAATGTCCTATCTTTAAAAACTCACAGAATAAAACATAAATACATTAACTTGAGAAATCCCATCTTTATTTGCCACGACGTCACAGGTAGGCAATGCCCTTAAATGAGAGATCAAATCTTGGACCTTAAATATATTGTCAATGTTTTACAAATGAGCCATATCACCTACATATTCATTGTTGTAAATTACAAGCTGATTGGACAGTTGATTAACCAGGAATGCTCAGCAATAAGAATATGAAGCTTTAGGGCAGTCATTTTCTGTTCAAAGTACCTGGATAATCTTGTATCTGAATACCAAAATTTGTGTTATACCCATTAACTAAATTAATTTCAAAAGGTTGGTAATTCTGAATGTATTTTAGGTGGGCCAAATGCCAAATATAGGTGGTGTAAGATATAAAGTCTAAGTGGGGCTAATGAGTCATTTAGGTGGTAAGAGATGTCAAATATAGGTGGGCCAAATGTCAACTATAGGCGAACTTTATGTCAAATCTAAGTGTGTCAAATGTAAAATATAGGGGGGGAAAATGTTAAATCTAAATGGGCCAGATGTAGAATATGCAATAGCCCCATAGCTTCTTTGGTGCTGACTGACAGCTCACAGCTGACTTCTGACAGTCAACATTTAGGTATATACCTAAATTTTAGACTGGCAGACGTCTAAACACATGCTTTTGCAGATCCTATGGGTCGGCGTAGGGATACATAATTTGGTCGGGTAGCTTTTCAAAGCCGTCAGCTGTCAGTCAGCACCAAAGAAGCTATGGGGCTACTGTAGGTAGGCCAAACGTCAACTATAGGTGGTGTGAAATGTCAAGTACAGGTAGAAAGAGTCGTAAAGAGTATCTCTCACAAATATTTTCTATAAAGATGTTATACTGCTTCACTACGAGTCATAATAATCAAGTGGCCCTTAGCACCTTCTTGTCAGCGCGAGATATCCACTACAAAGGGTTCGTGAAGCGCGCTCTAGTCTAATCAAGGCAAGTAGTGAGTTACCTGCTGGGTGTAGGCAGGGTTGGTCCTCTTCATGTAGGGCCTGGTGTAACCCTGGGCCTTCTCCTTGGGGTAGTTGGTGTGGTCGGTCCACGACTTTGACCGGGTGGACCCTCCCCCGGGGGCGGAGTCTGAGGATCCCGGCCACGACGGAAACTTCTCGTGACCCGGACCGTACTTGACGCCTTTCAGACTAGCCGCGTCCCGCACAGGGGGGGAGCTAGAGCCCGAGCCCACATCATCGTGAGGCCGGGCTGAGGCCACGGGGGCGAAGTGCAGGCCTGACTGCTGACAAAAGAAACTCTACTGTAGCGAGTGTTCACACCCAATGTAACAAAGATGAGGAAGGTATAATAATTAAACTCCATGGTGTGAGCTCACAAGCGAGTTATAACGACCGAGCGGCCACCGCCGTTAGCGATTATGGAAGTGCCAACATTTGCAGATAGAGGGGTGTCATGCGTTCATCCCAACGAAACCTACGGCCGTTAATCTTAGGTTTTTTTAGACCGGAGCCGCTACTTATTTATTCAAGTAGCTCATTTATCTCCACGAGGCTGAGTTTGACCCCAGTTCTAGACCCACTGTTACAAATAAAATTCTGGAGAGCCTGGGATCGAACCCGGGACCTATGGATATGTAGCTAAGAACTTATATCGAATTAAGTGTAATAAATCACTCAAATTTGGCATTCTAGAAATATGTTTTAGTTGATTTATTAACTATAAAGTGCTTCTAAATGGTTATTAAAAGCCTTCATCATGGATTACTGCAAGGGCGCCCGCAGGATTTTTCTCCAGGGAGGGCAAATCATTAGGGCGGGGGGGGTCTGGGAAAATTTATTAAATTGAAGCCTCAAAAGATGCTTTTTAAGGCAATCCTTGTCTCCTAAAAATAAGATACAACATAAGAAAAATGTTTCAAATGTACCCAAATTCGTGGGTGGACACTTGACCTTTACGATATGAATGGCGAATGCTGTGGGAATTGCTCGCGCACGCGCCAAACTACAGTAGCCCCATGGCTTCTTTGGTATTGGCTGACAGCTGACGGCTTTGAAAAGTTACCAGACCAAATTATATATCCTGACACCGAACCATAGGATGTGCTAAAACATGTGTTTAGCAGTTCAGTTCTAACAGTCAAAATTTAGGTATATACCTAAATGTTGACTGTCAGAAGTCAGCTGTGAGCTGTGAGTCAGCACCAAAGAAGCCACGGGGATACTGTATCAACCTTGAAGTCAGCAGATGGCATGGTGGCGGGCGCTAGTAATTAGTTTATTAGTTATATTTTATAACCCTCTGTTTGTTGACTGGGGGCGCTGTTTGAGAGCTAGTTAAGATCACCGTTGGGCGGGATTAGCCTACTTCTAATATGTATACAACCATCCCTGCAGGCGCCTCTAGATTACTGTATAATTTATCCTTTCACTTGATTATTAAATAAACTTTACTTTACATCCATTACTGTTTCCATCCTGTGGCCTGGGTCAGTTTATTTATTCAAGCCATATATTTTCCACTACCGGCTTTTTATGCCTGTCGTAGCTTCATATGCCTTATAATCTATCTTAAGACTAGAACAAACACAACATCCAGTCCCCGACCATTAATTAATCACTGTGAAAGGGGAAACCACATTTTTCGACGATGCCGGGAATCGAACCCAGGACGCTAAACTCAGTAGACAGACATGCTACCATCTGAGCTATTATTATTAAACAGAGTAAAGAGGTTCAAATACGAATTGTAGTATCCCCCCCTCCCCCTTGCCATTTCGGCAATATTAGTTTCCAGTTTTCAAATAAAGGGCTTCCTATTAACATCAGACTTGAGTTACCTGCGAGTGCAGATAGGAGTAAATAGAGGCTGGCGCGTGTTGCTGATGTGCGGGCGGCGGCGAGCGGGCCGACATCATGGGACGTCCCTGGTACACAGCATCTCTCGCCATGCGCGCGCAGCCATCTGGGCACGCCGAGCTGCGTCTGGAACAACACCACACAATGTTCACAAATAGTGCACCAACTTCACAAGCCATTCTGGTGGGGAAACACTTCTAAGAAATACAAACTCCCCCCAAATCCCCCCCCCCCGGGGTCAACACTGATAACGTTTTACTATTATTATTATTATTATTATTATTATTATTATTAGTGTTTTAGCACCGCGTCTTTCTATCGGTTCAGGTTAAACGCATGTGTACTAAGAGTACAGTAGCCCCATGGCTTCTTTGGTGCTGACTGACAGTTCACAGCTGACTTCTGACAGTCAACATTTAGGTATATACCTAAATTTTGATTGTCAGAACTGACAGCTGTTTTTGCAGATCATATGGTTCAGCGTAGGGATACATAATTTGGTCTGGTAACTTTTCAAAGCCGTCAGCTGTCATCTGTGAGCTTTCAGTCAACACCAAAGAAGCCGTGGGGCTACTGTAATTACTCTAATGAGTTTGGGATGAGGAAGGTTGATTTTATAAGAAATGTACCCGCCTTTGCGTGCACGGAGAGTGTGAAAACGTTTTGGAAAAGCCATCCTCAGTAGGCTATAACCGACCGGGATTCGAGCCCCGATATCTCTGTCATCGGCAGTTTAGTTTAACATGAGAATGAGTGACTCTTTAGCCATTCGGTCACCGAAGCGGGTCACATTAGTGTTATTTTATAGTTATTGATAGCATATTTCAAAAGTAATAACTGTAAGTCACATGACCTGACGTATGAATACGTGAAAGTAGACCTAGTAATTTATATAAACTCACTTCACTGGTACGAATAGTTAAAGTTGTCACTCTCGCAATATAACAGGGAGATCGCGGTTAGAATCCTGGTCAGGTGTACAGATAGGGGATTTTCCAAATGGTTTTACACTCTCTCTTCAAGCAAATATGAGTACATTTCCTCTAAAATATACCTTCTTCGTCCTTAACTCATTAGTGTAACCAAGCGAATAGCCCGTCACAATAGTGAGACGTGGTTCACAGATATTAAATGTGCGGTGTATTTATATATTGTTCTTATTGTGACCCTTAAATCACACTAACACACACAACCATCCCACCGCTGTTGGTCTTAATTTCTCCACCATTCGCTGTGACACCACCTCCATAGTCCATACTGTCACGACAGGTTCATTAACAAAGTTGGTATCATTGAGAACTAGGAGGCGGCCATTCCCAGGCTTTCTACTGGGAGAAGCCGTTACTAGACGTTTAAAACAAGCCAGTATTCCGCTAAGACAAATTATTATACAGTAGACCCGTGGCTTCTTTGGTGATGACTGACATCTTTGAAAAGTTACCAGACCAAATTATGTATCCCTACACCGAACCATATGATCTGCAAAAACATGTGTTTAGCATCTGTCACTTCTGACGGTCAAAATTTAGGTATGTACCTAAATGTTGATTGTCAGAAGTCAGCTGTGAGCTGTCAGTCAGCACCAAATAAGTCATGAGGCTAGTGTAGAAGGCCATAATCCTTTTTGAAAAGCTAATGAGCAGGGATATTATATTTTACAATTAATATTAATTTAATATTTGATTATAAAATAAGATCTATGTAGTAACTAAAATTTATCATAGAATAAATGAGAGAATGAGTCCTTGAAAATTCATAAGTGGATTGGTAGCAGTGTTGCACGTTCGTATCGGCTGGCACACTTAGTGGCAATGTTTATCCAAATTTTGTAATGTTGTTGGAGGACCACCAGATGGAAGTTATGAGCGCTGGGGGACCACCTGAGCCCTGGGATTGTGGGATGCGAAAGGAGAGGGTCTGAAAGTTATGCAGGGAAAACATTATTTCGAGGCAAATCCATTTTTCGACTCTAATTATAATATCAAAATTAATCAATTAAAAATTAAACGTTGAAGTAAAATATCCTTAGATTGAATTATTGAGTAAATATTATTAAACTTCCTGAGACCCCGTGGACCACCTGATAGACCCCGCGGAGGACCACACTTTAAGAAACATTAGTAGAATTCTGGTAAGAAGAACAATATATGACAGTTGCAAGATGAATGTAATACATCCATAAGTCAAGTCATATGATCTACTGCAGTCACGTTTGATAAATAATATCAATGCTTGTAAAATAAAATACTATCAATGCTGAGCTCAAAAATATATTGTAATATTTATATTTTATACATCCTTTTTGATTAATTTATAGATGTAATAAGATCGAACCCAACGTGATAATATTCAAAACTATTATTTAACACTATCTTTGACCGTAAGTGCCAACGTGGTGCGACGTACTTCTGCCTTTCTCTATCGGCCACCCAGGCGAAATCTTCTCCGGAAGCAAGGGCAAGACACAAAGGACGCCTGCATTACTCAAGGTCTTTTCTGTAAGTTAAGTATTCGTTGATATACCTTTTGGTAAGCGTAGACTTGCTCGCTAGCTTGGTAGTCGCCGAGCTGTCGGGGAATTAGTCTGTCATAAGAATACATATTTTCATCAAAATCACCGAATATTAATATTGTCACCCGAACGTTGTGGCATTATATTTCATTACTACTCACTCGTAGGGAACGTGCTTCTTACCATATGTTTGAATTCTAACGACTATTCTTCCCACAATAATTCTAATAAAGCGTACATGTTAAGCTCATGAGATATTTACTATTCAATGTTCATAGAAAGGTACTTTTATAAAATAAAAACCTATATTTTTGCGGCCAAAAATGATAACATTTTATTGTACTATTAGGCTGAATTTTCCTAAATGGTTTCCTGCTCTTATTCCTAACAAAAGTGCGTATGATACCTCTAAGATGCTCCCTTCCCCGTCCCTACCCCATTATAATAATGATCATATATGCGTATAACCTGAACATGTAGTAAGACGCGGTGATAATAAAATGTTACTCTTCTAATGTGGCATTAAAGTCTCCTCCGTGGATTGAAAACCTTTTCTGACAGATAAAAATAATTTCCAGATCTACTTTTATACATCTATACGCCATTTAAAGATCTCTTCAATGCATTTTTTTTTTGTTATGCTTTATTGTTTGTGGAAGCTTTGTCCATACCGAGCTAAGAAAAAGTCGGAGTTAGCCGGCTCTTCGGCCCAAATGTTCAATTAATACCTACAATATTGTACACGAGTATTGTTCTCCCGGAACAAGCTTTATGATGTATGACTCGAGTTGATGGGAGTGCACTCAACTCTGCGGGTCCTGTGTGTGTGTGTGTGTGTGTTTGTTTAGCCGAACCAGTCCACAAGAATTATTCAGCGCCCGGCCCGCGGACATGCAAAGTCCGGACCGAAATTTAGCCTACATTTAAATATAATTATGTATTGTATATATATATATATATATCCAAAAGAGGCGTTGCCGCCACTCTATGTGAAGGAGAGGGGCATACGATGCTCCAATTGCTAGACTCTGGGTCGTTTACCCCCCCCCCCCTTTCCCACCACACACACACACATTTTTCAAGTTCAACGGGTCAAATATCCTTTTTTATGAGAATAAATCATAGGCCTGTTTTATTTAAAAAATGCATTTCTTCCGGCTCGTTTTGAAATAATGTTCTCGTTCGTATTCCTTGCCTATTGATGGGGAACAATAACCTGCATAGCTCAGTGGAGCGATGTGACCCACGAGAATTGACATTCGAGCGGACGACTTCTTTGTCAAACTGAAATGAAAATGGAATGGCCTCAGGAAAATACTCCCAATGATGAACATTTTTTTTTTTTTCAAGAATGGACCAAATTCGAATAATTTTCCTTGACTTCTTGCCGCCTGACTATCAATTCCGCGGACGCCATGTCATACCGGATGTGGTAAACAACAAACGTTTGCTTAGCTAGCTTTTATGTTTTATTTGAGGTGTTCCTGCGACTCTCGCTTGGAAGGTAGGGATGTAGGGGACCCAAGAAAAGGGCAATATTTCTTTGCTGTTTTACAGCAAAACTTTTTTTTTTTTTTGCTAAAATAAATACAATATTTCTCCGATAGAAACTTAGTTTAGTTTTCTTCCCGTGGTAATATCAACAGTTGTTTAACGTCTGTCAAGAGTGTCCTGGAATGTAATCAAATACCTTTTCTGTAATGACACTATGCTCATGACAGATATTCAACAACTGTTGGTATCACCTTGTGTAGAAAATTAAAAACTACGTTTCTACCGGAGCGAATTTTTTTTATTTTTTATTTTGGGCAGAAAAAAAGTTTCGTATAAAAGCTGAAAAAACACTGCCCTTAACTCGTGCTCCCTACACCCCCAACTCAAAGGGTTGTGCCTGGTCTGGACACCAGATGGCGCCAAACTTGTTTATTCCAAAGCAGGAATGGATATGAAGGGTTTAAAAGACTTCATTCAGCCTAAAGCGATGGCATATTGGGTAAAGCGACCTAAGTTAGATTTGAGACATTAAGAGATCGCCTTACACCAGTACACTTTAAAAATGGTTTCTTCTTCCTATATATATAACGTCTTTGAATTCTCACGCGTGCGCATTACCATGACTCAACTTTGTCTAAAGACGAGAGGGGTGAAAAGACGACATGAAAATCAAATGTTGACTTTGAGATTAGTATGTTCAGCTGTGTTAAAAGAGACCCTCGCCGACTATGTATAAACTGGAAGAAACGTTTAATTTTGACTATTGTAATTAAAAGTTGGGATTTTTTTATTAAATATGTATGAAAATTCCATATGTTTGATATAATTCCTGACCTGTTTCCTGACCAAGCAAATTACCTGACATTTACTTGTTTTTCCAAGTCGCTGGACATCCTGGAAAAATATCAACGATTTTTTTTTTCTATATGACAACAATGTTTTGCAGTCGACGTAGTTTTTTGTCAGCAATAGTGAATATCGAGTGTGTTGATTGTGTCCAGACCGTGATGTGGAGAATATACCTGTCCAGTAGACGGTAGCAGCAGCCAGGCCCACCTGGAGCTCAAAACGGATCCGGTATCAGGAACAAAGAGTGGACCCTCCTCTTTTTGTAATATTTGACTTCAGATTCGGCGAAACTTTATTTGTCTAGGGGCAGTTATCAAAAAAGAAGGGGTTTTGAGGGGCCATAGGACCATCCCCCGTCAAAGTATAGGTAATATTCATAGTGGCCTTCATCTTGATTTTTTTTTAATTATAATCTCTTATAAGCTATTTATAGTGGTTAAGCCTAGAATTAGATGCCTATATAGAGAAGCTATTTGAAGTGGCGTTCCCCCGGCTCATTTGTGAAAATTGATAAAAGCTATTTGGAGTGTCTTTGTCTAGAAAATCTTTGAAAATGAAATGTCTCTTGATGTTATTATTTATCGTGGGCCTCTTTCGAGCAAATTTTGAAAAATCTGATGCTCTCAGAAGCTATTTTGAATAATCTTGCTCTGACAATTTTGATGATTGGATGCATCTAGAATATATTTAAAGTGGTCTTATCCCAACAAATTTTCGAAAATCGGAATATCAGAAGGAAGTGAGATAAATCTAAAGGGAAGCAAGCTCATTTTAGTCACAGGCGGTGGTGGAGGGGGGGGGGGGTAACCAGTTATTTCCAGAGGGGGCGATGCACCCCTCCTCCCTGTTTCCACACCAATTCTTGACTATAGTTTGTTTAAACTTTATTGAATTTGATTTACTGCCCGACTTTCTTTGTTTGCCAAATTTAGTTTCAGTATAAAAATGATAGACTCCATGAAATTTCCAAACACTTCGAAATGAAAGACAGGACTAGGCCAAACCTATTACAAAGTTGTGACGAGTGCCGGCAAGTTCCTCCGTAGTAACCCCATCTGGTGGGCTGAGCTTCACTGTTCTTTTTTGTATGGATAGGCATTTTTAATTGCTTGGCCTTCATATATCTAGGTTTTTTTTTTCATTTTCCACATTCTGGATCTCAATCCCGGGTCCCTGGAAGTCCCGAGCCCAGCACCATGGTACTAATAGTGCCCCCATCGTGACGGGCCTGGCAGCAGCGCTACTCGGCGATGGTGCGGGTGGGCAGTGCGAGGTGGACTCGAGGTGAAACTGTACCGCTGCTGTAACCGGTCCGACCACTTGCACGACCCTATTGTTCTGTCCCGCGTTGCGTCATCGCTCATTACAACAAGAGCATATGAGCGCACACACATACACACACACACACACACAGGTCCCAAGGGCTTCTTGCGGTCATCGAGCCAGCGAGATTCTGATCTGAGAGGCTGGACTTCTATTCCTGGCCTCGGTGCACTGACGAGGATTTCTTTCTCTTCTTATTTTTCACTCTGTGGTTTGTAGTTCTTATTTTTAGAGCGAATGCTGGTGCATCAATTGTTTAAATATCGTGCTAGGCTCACATAGGCGGTCGTATTGTCTAATACGTCACTCTCACATTAAACTAGATTGTCGTTCACGGGAAGATCAAAGGTTTGAATCCCAGTCAGGTATATTTTAACTAAATGGTTTCCCACTTTCTTTCCACGCAGATGCGGGTAAATTTTCTCTTTAACTTTATCTTCCTCATTCCTACCCCGTTACTCATTAGTGTGAATATGCGGAGAGTCGGTGACCTGGTGGTCTAGGGGTAAGGTGTCAGAATTCTATGCTGGCGGCCGGGGTTCAATCCTCGGTCCCGGCAAAGATTTATCTGATTACCAAACCCTTCCTTCACCTCTGACAAGAAATATTGTGAATGTGAGGAATGCCAGGCCTCCACCGTGGTTCGGATTCCACGTTAAACTGTAGGCCCTTCATTTGATCTCACAATCACCCTACCATTACACATTAGCGTAAGTGCGTATAACCCGAATGGGTAGTAAGACGCGGTGCTAATAATAATAATAATAATAATAATAATAATAATAATATGCGGAGAGCCCGAACGGGTAGTAATACGCTTTGCACATAGCATTATTAAAATAATAATTAAAACACATACCTTTTTTATTGTTCTCAGGGGATCTAAAGTGTATCGGACCAGAGTGTACTAATAATTCGAAGTTCACTATAGTTAGGTGTTAATAGCTTAGGGCGTGTGATATGTCTCTTAAACATAAATTAAAAAATAATAAGTGGCATGAGGATTAAACGGTTCTTATAGGATTTACCCAGCGAACAATTATTTTCCTCATTTAAAAACTGACACTGGTGCAAGAGAGGAGCTAAGATCCAATTTGCATAAGAGGGACTTTACGTGACATCTAGAAAAGTTACTATATCTGCTTTCAATTATTCATACGTCAAGTCATATAGTCTATATTTTTCACTTTTAAAATAAGTTATATTATAAAAACCTATTAAATAGTCTCATGTTATAAATTTTTGTTGCAAATTTTTTTTTACATTGTTTTAAAAGTTTCTTCCTACCTAAATCCTACTACTAGAGTAGCATGAACTATGACGTCAAAACCATCTAATGGTTTTTTTTATTAATACACCTCTGACACAATTATATTTTCATAAAATTGTTTTAGTGGGTGTGTTTCATAAGATATTATCACATGTTCACGAAATGAAATTAGTGATCAAGGTTTTAGGTAGGAGAACAGTTTTTTTTCTCCTTCTTCTTTTATAGCCACGTGTCTTCCTAACCATTCGGGCTATATTAATAAGAAGTGTACCCACATTTGCGTGGAGAGAGACTGGAAACCTATTTTGGAAAAAAAACCACCCTTAGTATACACGAATGAGTTTTGAACCTCGATCTACCCGTCATCAGTAGTCTAGTCTACTGCGAGAGTAGCGCGTTAGACCACGCGGCCATAGAAACGAGTATGAGAAAAATTAACCCGAATAGTAACAAGTTACAGTAGCCCCATGGCTTCTTTGGTGCTGATTGACAGCCACAGCTGACTGCTGACAATCAACATTTAGGTATATACCTAAATTTTGACTGTTAGAAGTGACAGCTGCTAAACACATGTTTTTGCAGATAATATGGTTTGGCGTAGGGATACATAATTTTGTCTGGTAGATTTTCAAAGCCGTCAGCTGTGAGCTGTCAGTCAGCACCAAAGAAGCCAAGGGGCTACTGTAGTAAGGGGTGTGGGTGTGTAACGNGGTGGGGGAGGGGGGGGGGGGGGTTAGGGTGGAGGGGGATCCTGTATCGTAAACTCCCTCAAGGCCTTAAGGACCAGTTTCATAGTCAGACTGAGTACGCATCAAGTGCGGCGTTATACTAAATGCAGGATGACACCTATATTCCATTCACCATGGGAATTGACTTCTGAAAGGCCTTTTTCCCTACCATAAATCTATTATATAGTAGGATATTGGTAGGAAAAAAGACCTTTCAGAGAGTAATTCCTACCGTGAATGGAATATACCTAAACCAGAATAGAATGGGCCGGTTTCATAAAGGAAATTAGCCCATTCCATTCGAGTTTAGTTGGGTGTCGTCCTGTATTTAGTTTACGCCGCACTTGAGTAGTAAGTGTTATGTATGTACGGTAATCAGTTTATGAACCATTTGTTATTATTATTAGCACCGCGTCTTACTACCCGTTCGAGTTATACGCACTTAACGCTAATGTGTAATGTTAGGGTGATTGTGAGATGAAATGGACGACCTACAGTTTAACGTGGAATCCGAACCAAGGTAGAGGCCTGGCATTCCTCACATTCACAAGTTGTGATTAATACACGTCTTGTCAGAGGTGAGAGAAGGGTTTGGTAATCAGATAAATCTGTGCCTGGACCGAGGATTGAACCCTAGACACCGAGCACATAAGTCCGACACCTTACCCCTACACCGCCAGGTCATCAACCATTTGTTAAACAAGACATTAACAATACAAGACTATCACCAGAAATGGTTCACTTTATTTTACTAGTACAATCACAAGAACACTGTACTAGACTAGCCATGCCAGTCTTGCCAACTTGTTAGCTTCACAATTCCCTTGACATAAATGGTATTTCAGACAACCCAACATAACAGTAAATACTCAATCTGACTATGAAACTGACCTATATTCACGAGATTTAGACTTTTCTGCATTGACTGTGTACAGTTCAATATTAATAGGAAGAACCTTTTAGAAAATACATTATTATTATTATTATTATTTAGCATAGCGTCTTACTACCCGTTCGGGTTATACGCTTTAAGTACTAATTACGCTAATGGATTGGGAATAGGAAAGGTTGAACTATAGGAAGTGAACCCACATTTGCGTGGAGGGAGAGTGGAAAACCATTTAGGAAAAACCACCCCAATACACCCGAGTGAGATTCAAACCTCGATCTTCCCGTCCTCGGCACTCTAGCTCAACACGAAACTTGCGCGTTAGCCAACTACGCCACCGAGGCGGGTTAGAAAATACAAACACACATTTTTGTTTTTACCATTGATAACATTTTACTATATTATTAATGTGTCATTTTATGGATATTGTTAATATATATTAAAAGTGACGGCTGCAGATCACATAACTTGACGTATGAATACGTGAGAGTGGATATATTAACTTTTCCAGCTGTCAGATAAGGTATTTCATATTGATATTGAAAGGTCGTTTCCTACCTCCTGTGACGTCACGGCAAATCAAGATAATATTTCCCATGTTAATGTACTTACGTCTTATTCGGAGATTTTTAAAGATCAAACATTGAAATGAAAACCAGAAGTTCTTAAATCATTCTAAAAATAGTTTTATATTGTCACATTTTTTTTTAAATCTTAAAGTTATTTTTTACTAAACTTTTTTTTTAATCGCCTATAGCTCAGGATATTTGGTTTATCCACAAAAATGTCCTGTAGGAATCTTCCTGCCAGGATGTAGCTTAAAAATGTCCTGTGGGAATCTTCCTGCCAGGATGTAGCTTAAAAATGTCCTGTAGGAATCTTACTGCCAGGATGTAGCTTAAAAATGTCCTGTAGGAATCTTCCTGCCAGGATGTAGCTTGTCTATCTAAAATAGAAAACTAGACAAAGATAGTTTTGAAATAAAGGCCAAGTTTGTCCAGGCGCAAATAGTATAGAGTGTTTATACTCGTCAGTAGAAGAGGGGAAGTGTTATCGGCAGATAAACTAGATGCCTCAGAGGGTGAACTGGGCCTACTTATTTTATTCCCTCGCCCACCTCGGTGGTGTAGTTAGCTAACGCGCAAGTTTCGTGTTGGGCTAGACTGCCGAGGACGAGAAGATAAGAGGTTCGAATCTCGCTCGGGTGAATTGGGGGTGGTTTTTCCTAAATGGTTTTCCACTCTCCCTCCACACAAATGTGGGTTTACTTCCTCTAGATTCAACCTTCCTAATTTCCTAACCCATAAGAGTAATTAGTACTTAGGTGTATAATCCGAACGGGTAACAAGACGCGGTGCTAAGTATTATTATTATTTATTCTCTCACTTTCTAGTTCGTACATTGGCGTCTAAGTGTGATAGCGCTTAGAGTGATTATCTGCGTCAAGCTATAACGTAACTCGTTTCGCAAAATAGCTTCGAATTCACCAAGAAGCCAACGTTTTAATGAGCTCTGCTCACCCTGGCAATATTCCACGACACGACACGACACAGCACATACATTTTTTTTATCGGGCTTAGAGCTCAGAAGATCAGTGTATTATTTTACTTTCCAAATTAAATTAATTTAATATGTGAGACATACCAATGGAAGGGGCTGTCAAGAAGCACACAGAAGAAACGAGTTCGAAGCGGATTTCGACGAGCTGTGTGTTTCGCCACGAAAACCCAAGCTATTAGCATCTGTTGCTGCAACATGTGTAAAGACCGCAACAAGGTCTGCGGCCTGACGTGCCTAACAAATGACTGTCAAAAGACTCGAGTGAAGGGGAGAGCAATCAGGACAAGACCATCCTCCCACCTGCACCGCCTACATCGCGTCGCGTCCCGTACCGTCTGAGCACAAGTCATCATAAACAACGCACTTTAATCGCCTCTACGCCATGCGGTTACCCGCCCGACTCGCGGCAACAAGACGACAAGTCGCACGTCTTGGAGGTCGGAGGAGGAATTTTTTTAATAGCCAACTCATCCCTTTATGTCCTGTTTATTACGACAGTTACAAATTATAACCCACCTTGCTTTATTCCGTGTCAAATTAATTATATTTTCACTACTAAAACAATATTTTCTTAGCTTCATTTTTACAAGATCCTTCTAAAAGAACAGCTTCACGACCTAAGTCAAGCTTTACGAAGGCCACTTCTCCAAAGATAATAATTTCTTGAAGTAAATCTAGATTTACAACCTCCTCCATAGAGAATAATTACTTGACGCAAATCAGGATTTACAGCCTCCTACATAGATAACATTTCCATAATGTGATTCAAGATTTACATATTCCTTCATGGATAAAAATTCTTTGACTTATGTCAAGCACTACATCCTCCTTCAAAGAAAATAGTTCAGTCACAGTTAACTCAAGCTTTACATCTTCCGCCATAGAGAACAAATCCGCCACAGATGTGTTGCATCATTGTCCATAGAGAACAAATTCACCACATAAATCAAGCTTGGCATTTTCCTCCATAGAGAACAAATCCACTAGATGAATCAAGCTTGGCATTTTCCTCCATAGAAAACAAATCCGCCACAGAAGTCAAGTATTGCATCATTGTCCATAGAGAACAAATCCACCACATAAATCAAGCTTGGCATTTTCCTCCATAGAGAACAAATCCACCAGATAAATCAAGCTTAGCATTTTCCTCCATAGAGAACAAATTCACCAGATAAATCAAGCTTGACATTTTCCTCCATAGAGAACAAATCCACCACATAAGTAAAGGTTGGCGTTTTCCTCCATAGAGAACAAATCTACCACTTAAGTTCGGCGTAGCATTTTCCTCCACAAATAAAAAATCCACCACATAAGTCAAGCTTGGCATTTTCCTCCATAGAGAACAAATCCACCACTCAAGTTCAGCTTGGCATTTTCCTCCATAGAGAACATATCCACCACATAGGTCAAACTTGGCATTTTCCTCCAAAGATAACATACCCACCCTATAAGTCAAGCTTGGCATATTCCTCTATAAATAGAATATCCACTTCATAAGTCAGGCTTATAGCAAAAAATTCACACAAACCAAGTACTTTAGACGAAATGAACATTTTACAACGTGATTACAAATTAAATAATTACGTAATAAATTAAAACTGAAGTTCTCGTGCACAAGACCCGTCACACCGCCTTGCGTTTATTCAAATCAAGGTATGATGTATGCCAAGGTTGAATGGAACGCTAGATACGATCTACAAACGTTCATTTGCGATTCAACGTACTTAATTGCACAGAAGTAAAACCAGTGACCTTTTTTTAAGTAAGGTTCACAACAGTTATAACCCATTCATGGTAACTTTGAACATTTAACTTTTCTGACTGTTAAGGATGCACACACACACACACACACACACACACGAGTTTATTCACCTCGTATAATGTGTTTTGGCATTTTGACAAGTCGTGTGAATTTACTTTGCTTGTCAAGGAGATAAATAACTTTTTTCATAGCATCTTATTTTCCGTCCAGGTTACCTTCATTTAATTAGGCTAGTGGGGAAGATATACAGAAGGAATAATTTTAGATCAATAATATTGGAACTGTGAGGCACATCCGCGCATATAAATAATCAGCGTCTTAAATTTTTTTAATTAAAAACAGAGTGCAGTAAGCATAAGAGTAAATAAATACAAATATGCCCAAAATCATGGTAATAACAACAGATGAGTGCACTAGATAAAACATGAAAGATTAAATAGGTACTAAGAATTTAAAAAATAAATTTCAACATAAATTACCTAATGAGCTAATCAATTAAGAGTAAGACTCAAATGAAATTTAAAAGATTTGTCTGGAGTCTAAAACGGAGTAAACAAATAACTACTTCTGTGGTATTTGAGTAACTTTTCTACTGTCATATATGGCCAGAGTCATCGCGAGTCTACTATAAACAAATACGCCAGATGAACTTTCATCTGTCATAAATGGCCAAAGTTACCGTGAGCCTACTATAAACAAATACACCAGATGAACCCCATCTGTCATAAGGCCAAAGTTACCGTGAGTTTACTTCAACCGAATACGCCAGATGAACCCCGTCAATCACCCCTCCAGGTCATACAAACTAATTAGCCTGTATTCATAAATCGAGTCGTGAGTCATTAGAACCTCACAAACAGGTAAATCACCAGAAGGTCGGAGTCCTCAACCCCAAAGTTAAACAGCTGGTGAAAGTGTGGACTGCGTTGGTGTTGGGAAGTTTGAAAGAGACGGGGCCGTATGGTCTCTACGATATAGACAGGTCTACTTCTCTCAAGAACACACACACATCAACCCACACATCGTTCTGTAACAGTTGGGGCTATCATTATAACGCAACACTTACAAGCACGTCGAATCGCCGCCGCCGCCTCGAGAAGAGATCTCGCGGAATTGAAATCGTCGAAAGATAGAACAATCGTGTAATCACTGTGGTTAAACAGGCTAATGATAGGTTTCGTTGAAATAGGCTCACTGAAATCGGCACGCCTTTTTCTTTTCTAACACAAAAGATCTCCGATAAAGTATACTCTAATACTGAAGTAAACTGTCATAACCGCACACTCATTTATTCCAAATAGACTGTTTTAAAAACGCTTGACTAAATATAAATAGCACCAACTTAAAGCATACGGATGAAAATTACTTATTTTCCAAAGCTTCAAGCTACTAAAAGCCGGTTATAGTAGTTTAAAAAAAATGCATTCTCAGGGTTACCAATATTTTTTTACTATAAGATTTATTGTGTTTTCCTGAAGGAGTTCCCATTTTTACAGATAACTTAGATTTAAGTACAGGATGAATGACGTTAACCAGGAAATAGTGGGAGCACATGAAATACATGAGATAGTAGAGGAACAAGACTGATAAGGTCATGTAATGAGGATGTTGGAGTACATGAGATAGTAGAGGAAGAAAGGCTTAGTCAGTATGTACAGTACATGTTATGATGTTGAAATATATGCATAGTAGAGGAAGAAATACTGAGGGTATGTTCATGTAAGGAGGATGTTGGAGTACATGAGTAGAGGAAGAAATGCTGAGTTGGTATGGTAATGCAATTTGGAAGTTGGGGTACATGAGGTAGTAGAGGAAGCAAGGGTGTGATGATATGGTTATGTTATGATGATGTTGAAATATATCAGATTATAAAAGAGGCCAGGATGAGATGGTATGGACATTTAATGAGGAGGAAAAGGGAAAGAATACCAAAGATAATTATGAAGATGAAGCAAGTAGAAAAAATACCGTAAGGGAGGGCCAAGAAAGAGATGGGAAGAGTAGATTCCACCAATGGGGGAAAGCTCTAGGAATATGGAGGTATTTTACCAAACTGACCCGGCCACAGACTGGAAAAAAAATGTAGATGATTATGGCAGATGGATGAAATCTTATTTTTCATTAAAATCTATCAATAATTCATGTAATTGGTGTTTGATTCAGGATAATATGAACTTGATGGTTAAATATTATATGTAGTCGTAACGGGACTCATTATTTCAGGTGGAGCACAAGGGAGGATTAGACATTTGTTCGAATCAGTGCGCTTAGTCCTTCAGTCACCATGCATGTTTAAAGCTTCGCTTCACATTAAAAAAAAAGTGACCTTCACATCCCCAGTAACTATTTACAGCTGGAGAGAGGGTAGAGAGCCACGTTGTGATAAATACACCTTAAAAAGTACAACAGTATGGTTTTATACAGGGTAGCCCACGGAAAAGTAGCCGGCCTCCTATATCCAGCAGGCACCTCACTATGAAGTTTTGTAAGCACACCAAAGGAATTATGATTAAAGGTGCGCTTTAATGTATGAGACCTACCCACGAGGTTAATTTGCTTGAAAATTTTTGAACTTTTCCAGCAACGCACATCAGTCCATTATAACAATGCCCATAAAATTATAACATCTTTGTTTTTGATATAATACAATAGTAATAGTAACTAATCAGTGGCCACGTGGTCTAAGGCGTTACTCTCACAAAAGACTATACTGCCAATTACAAGGAGATCGGGGTTTGAATCCCGGCCGGGTGTACCTAGGGAGACCGGTGTTTCCTAAATGGTTTTACCCTATCCCTCCAGGTAATTGCGTGTCAATTTTTGGAAATTCAACCTTTCTCATCCTTAAAATTATTACAGATGTGTATAATCTGAACAGGTTAATTGAACTGATCTTCATTTACTTTTGAAAGTTTTTTTTTTTTAACATTTAGGTAACACTATTCCAGACACGTCTGCGCAATACATTTTCCTGTTTATGAGAGATAAATTAGCTGGCCTGATGACGTATCATATATATATGTATTTACAATTACATCTCTTAATGTAATCTTGAAATTTTATAAACGTAAACAAGAGCTTTCTAAAATCAAGATCATCTCAAGTATATAATCTTACATTTAATTGTTTTTATAACAATTGAAAATCATATTGGTTCAGTAGACCTTTTAGAGTAGTTTTCTTAAATTGTGGTTTTGCTTTAAAAAAAAATTGTAAACGTTGATTTTATCATCCTAGAAATAAATGCTGTTTTTTTAAAAATCGATTTGGCGGATCTTAAGAAATTGTCATTTCCTGAAATCATGGCTTCCCATTTGATTTTTTTTTTTTTAACTTTAATCTTTTGACGATAAAAATTGGTTTGATAGCACTGAGAAAATTACCGTAGAAAGGAATCTCTTTAAGTCCTATAAATAATTAAGCAATTGTATATTGAAAATTACGCACCGGTGCTAAAAGGGAACCGTCAGAAATAAAAGTGTTAGTGTTGGGCCTCCCGCCATACCACCTTCATTCAGCGACCGTAGTAACTGTATGCCGTGCGATGTCCCCTCTGATTGTGTGGTCAATGCAGGTTGTTGCTCCACCAGTCCCTGAGCTGGTTCCTTGGACACACATCTTCTCTTCGGCCTCCAGATGAAGCCGCACCTTTGTTCGACGAACCTATCACTGTATGCCGTGCGATGTCCACCCTTGAGAACATGGTATATGAAGCTTGACGCTCTCCCAGTCCCTTGGGCTCCATATGAAACCGCGCCTTCTTTAAGCGACCGTAGCACACTGTATGCCATGCGATGTCCACCCCTGAGAACATGGTATATGAAGCTTGACACTCCCCCAGTCCCTTGGGTTCCATATGAAACCGCGCCTTCTTTAAGCGACCGTATCACTATATGCCATGCGATGTCCACCCCTGAGCACATGTCCCTTGCAGGTTGACGCTCCCCCAGTACCTGGACCGGTTCCTTGGACACACGACATCTTCTCTCCGGGCTCCATATGAAGCCCACATTCCAACCAGCCTCGCAAGGCCACCGCACGGTACTGCTATTACTGCGGCAACGAGAATACATCAAATGCGCGCGCAGCACGCGCACTGCATGGAATGGATACGATTAAAGGTTAGCTATATTGCGAGATATGTAAATATAATATCCAAGGATCTGGATATCTGTGTAACTGAAAGAACCCATACACAATACATTTTGGTTTTCGATTCCCCGTTTGAGATGGTAGAAAAGAGAGCGCAAGTTAAGGTCTATATTTTTGTGTATATTTTTTTTTATGACTAAAGACTTTTTTTTTGTCCAGGACCAATTAAATATTGGTTCAGTAAATAGGTTCGGTCTAATTTTTCACACATAGAAATCTCAACAGTTCTTGAATATCTGTCATAAGTATAGTTGCAGGAACGCCAGGTCTCCACCGTGGTTCGGATCCCACGTTAAACTGTAGGTCCTTCATTTCATCTCACAATCACCCTACCATTAACATTACACATTAGCGTAAGTGCGTATAACCCGAACGGGTAGTAAGACGCGGTGCTAATAATAATAATAATAATATAGTTGCAGGCATCGCTATCTTTCGACTATTGGTAGGGGTGGGAAAGAAGGAGGGGGAGGGGCTCTAAGGGAACAGAACAAACCCATTCCCATTTTAAATTATAAAGTAAAAGTTGTTTCGTACAAAACAAATAATACGAATAATATTATTAACGGAATTAATTCAAGTTACCTTAATCATTTATGCATTCCACTAATTTTATGAATAAAACATTTTCCTGTTTTCTAAGGTACTAAGAATAACAATTTGTGTAGATTTAGGGAGGGGTGTTTCCCCCTGTACCCCAGATTCAAAGACGCCCGTAGGCATGTTTACATTTGACTAGAAACATTTTAAGTGGAGATTAAAAAGTGCTGGTCAAATTACTCAACGCCCATAACAGATATCAAACAAATGTCAAGATCACTATATGTAGAAAATCAAACTTTACTCTTCTATTAAAACAATATATTTTATTTTGCTCAAAAAATATTTTTGATGTAAAAAAATACAAAAATATGGACCTTAGCTCGGGCTCCCTTTTACCACACCCTAAGTTATGTCCGTAAAGAAATAATCCATGAAATAGAACCATTAATTTGTTTCCTTTGACCGAATAAAGTTATTTATTTGCTTTGTATTGTGGTATTAATCCAATACCATAGCTCAGTCAGTAGGATGGCTGCCTATTCGGTTAAGGGTCTCGGGTTCGAATCTCGTCATGGCTGAAAAAAATATATATCATTTGTGGAATGTGGACACCTTTTCACACTGATGAACACCTCTCCAGAATATATCCTCCCATGCAGAACCCTACCCACGTAGCTACTGTCGAGCTGAGCCTTCAAAACCGAGACTTTAATGGTGGGATGGAGCAGTGGCACGAAAATAAAGTAATTAACACATGGTAAATAGCCAGCCAGCACTTTGGTATAAATGGTAGCGATGACGGCAACGCTCAATGAAGCCCACGCGAACCTTTTCTTTCTTTGCCTCTCCAAAAGTATTGCATTGTGCACGTTTGTTAGGAAACAGGGACCAGGATGGAAGGATTTCAAAAGTGGGGTGGTCAGGGGAGTTACGTAGATGATTGCCACTATTTTCTTAATACAATTTTTTTTTTTCCAAATAAAATGCCGTTTATTTTTTCCAAACACTTTTAGAGCAAGCAAAGTCAAACTTGCGGCCCCTTCCGATCCAAGATTCTGTACGGCCCGTGGACCTGTTTGATTAACCAACTTCGATGATCTAAGACGTTACTCTTTCAATAGACTGGACTTCCGATGACTGATGAGATCGGGGTTCGAGTCTCCACCGGATGTACTGAGGGTGTTCTCCTAAATGGCATTTCCCTCCACACAAATTCGTACACGCGTCCTCTAAATCCAGCTTTCCTTAGCCCCAACAAATTAGTATAATTAGTACACATGATAGCCTGAACGGACAGTAAAACTCGGTGCTAAAAATATTAAAGCTAATTTATTACTTGCCATAAATCACCTCCCAGCTTACTGTCAGCCAAGACTATTGTTTGTAGAAAAGGAAGACTGATTACACGCAATTTGTTGCTGACCCAGTAGTGAGAATCGTAATTAATGCGCCCTAGTTTGGACGGTAACCTGACCCCTTCCCCCCCCTCTTCAATCTAATAAAGGAGGAAGGACATTGTAGAGTCGTTTATTTTTGCTCTTGATGAGCACTTGACTTGTGGTGGTGGGTTATTTTCAGCGTGATTGCACACACGACATTTGCTACAAGTAGCCATTGTGATGCTGCGTGGTCGTAGGTGTGTGTTTTTGTGTGTGTGGGTGTGAGAGAAAGAGAGAGAGGGGGGTATAGGGGGATGAGTGGGCGGATAAATGGTACACGGCTGGCCTTCCTTCCATTACGTGGACCCTCCGTGTCGCGAGGAAGAACGTCCCAACACGCACTTTAAGAAGGAAGAAGAGAATGAAGAGATGATACACTAAGCTTTATATCATAAGCTTGCGCACGGGATGGGAGGGTTTATGATGAGGGAGGAGGCGAGGTGGGGGACCCAGGCTTCTTAAACTTATAGAACGGCTCTACTGGCCACAACATTCTATATATTAAAGAAACTAAGAATTAAATTGTGTGGTTATATAAAAATAAACAAGTAATTATTTATTAATAAGATGATTAAAATAGCTCATTTGATTCAGCCATGTAATGAAATGTATATCTCTCTTCCCATCAAATTTTTTCCTACCTGCTTCGGTGACCGCATGGTCTAACGCGCTACTCTCGCCGGAGACTAGACTGCCGATGACGGGGTGAAAGAGGTTCGAATCTCGGGAGGGTGTACTGAGGGTGGTTTCCCCCCCAACATTGTTTTTCACTCTCCCTCCGCACAAATGCGGGTCCACTTCCTCTAAATATAACCTTACTAATCCCTAAAATCATTAGCGTAATTAGTACATAAGCGTGTAGTAAATACAAGGTGTTATTGTTATTATTATTATTATTATTATTATTAGCACCGCGTCTTACTACCCGTTCGGGTTATACGCACTTACGCTAATGTGTAATGGTAGGGTGATTGTGAGATGAAATGGAGGACCTACAGTTTAACGTGGGATCCGAACCACGGTGGAGACCTGGCATTCCCCACATTCACAAGATGTCTTGTCAGAGGTGAAGGAAGGGTTTGGTAATCAGATA
>CABFOW010000131.1:177145-217302 GCA_902141385.1 Timema californicum
GGTGACCTGGTGGTCTAGGGGTAAGGTGTCAGACTTCTATGCTGGCGGCCGGGGTTCGATCCCCGGTCCCGGCAAAGATTTATCTGATTGCCAAACCCTTCCTTCACCTCTGACAAGACATCTTGTGAATGTGAGGAATGCCAGGTCTCCACCGTGGTTTGGATTCCACGTTAAACTGTAGGTCCTCCATTTCATCTCACAATCACCCTACCATTACACATTAGCGTAAGTGCGTATAACCCGAACGGGTAGAAAGACGCGGTGCTAATAATTATAAAGTATCAATCGCTCTCAGGTCACACAGGTTAAAATATAATTGTTTGTGTAGTTTTCTGGGACTACTTCTCTATTCTGTATAAGCTTATACTCCATTTAGCCCTTCACCAATAATTACCCCCCTCCCCCTTTTGTCATGTCGATAAGAAAGAAAGGAGGGAAAACGGCGAGACTTCTTATTTCAAGGTAAAGAAGAAATCTCACTGCTTGTTATTAAATATCTTAAAAATATTTTGTTCTGAGCCTATAAAAAAAAAAGTATTTGTTAGAAGAAGGCTAAATCTAGAGCACATTTTCATCAAGCTTAGTCTTATATCTCCGCAAATATGTTTAAAAAGTCGTTGAAAATGAGCTTATGTCACATTTTCGCACATTTTTTCTAATAATAAAGCTCAAAATATAGGGTTGCTAAGGAAAAAAAGCCTTGTTGGAATCTTTTGACCTAATTTTGGCGTGAGCCCTATTTTGAAATAACGCATATTGCGTTAGAACTGAATATCTGCGAGGTAATTTATGGTTTTCCGTTTCCTTGCACCTTTCGCACAACGATTTTTTTTTAATTTCAAAATAAACTATTTATATTTTCGTATTTTAATATTTCAACAGTTAAAACCTTAATCTTATATCATTTTATTGAGCCATAAATGTTATAAGACTTATTCACATCCCTCTTGACTATGCACATTCGTTCTAAGCCAATCGCATTACTATTCGACTTGACCGCAGATACATTCGCATAAATAAACTTGTCCAAGGGAAAAACAAAACGGTTTTGCCAGATATAATTGTTGCCATCAAATACAGAGATAAAACGCTGGTCTGTAATCCTCAGCACTGGTTCGTTTAACGGCGCTGCCTACTTGGTGAATTCGAATATATTTTGTATAGCGGGTTGCATTTTAACTTGACGTAACCAAGCACTCAAAGCACTATCACACCTAGACACTAGAAAGAGAGGGAAGAAAATTAAGTTAATTCTGTGAGACCTCAAGTTTAAGTTGTGCTGTCAACACTTCTCCTCTCCCAATGACGAATAAAATCAACTCACTCTACTATTTACAGTGGGAGAGCATTGACATGCATTTCAAAATCACTCTTTTCATGTTTTATAATATAGATAAACATATACCTCCACTGACTTTTTTAATCTACATCCTGGAAGTAAAATATTCTTATATGCCATTTTCGAGAATAAACCAGAATGACCTGAGCTGTAGACGATTTTTTTTAAATGCACTTAAAACACCACTTTAAGATCAAAAAAATAAATATTTTTAACAATATAAAACCATCTTTAGAATTATTTAAGATTTGGTTTTGGTTTCAATGTTATATCTTTAAAACTCTCCATATAGAATGTAAATACATTAACGTAGGAAATCCTATCTCGACTTGACGTGACGTCATAATTCAGGCCCCGCATAATGTGAATTCATCACCTCGGGTGGGGTTGAGTCCCACCACGAGACCTGGTTTAATCTTCTATTCGAAAAAGATAACCTGGTTTTTGATTAGTTCTGCGTAACTTATTAAAATATGTGTTAGTGAACTTTATTAACTAGCTAAATTACAGTCTATTAAAATATGTATCGGTGAGTTTTATTAATTATCTAAATTACAGTATATTAAAATATGTGTCAGTGAGATTTAGTAATTAGCTAAATTACAGCCTATTAAAATATGTTTCAGTGAGTTTTATTAATTAGCTAAATTAAATCATTTGTAACTGTGTAAATAAGTGTGTAATACTAATAAATTCTGTGTACCTTATGAATACGAATAATATTTACTTACTTCAACTAGTTCTATCCAGTCCACCTCATTACACCCTATCTCTATCTTGAGCTAGTTCTATCCAGTCCACCTCACTACACCATATCCCTATCCTGAGCTAGTTCTATCTAGTCCACCTCCCTACAACCTATCCCTATCCTGAGATAGTTCTCTCAAGTCCACCTCACAACACCCTATCCCTATCCTGAGCTAGTTCTATCCAGTCCACCTCACTACACCCTATCCCTATCTTGAGCTAGTTCTATCCAGTCCACCTCACTACACCCTACTGGTTTTTGATTAGTTCTGCGTAACTTATTAAAATATGTGTTAGTGAACTTTATTAACTAGCTAAATTACAGTCTATTAAAATATGTATCGGTGAGTTTTATTAATTATCTAAATTACAGTATATTAAAATATGTGTCAGTGAGATTTAGTAATTAGCTAAATTACAGCCTATTAAAATATGTTTCAGTGAGTTTTATTAATTAGCTAAATTAAATCATTTGTAACTGTGTAAATAAGTGTGTAATACTAATAAATTCTGTGTACCTTATGAATACGAATAATATTTACTTACTTCAACTAGTTCTATCCAGTCCACCTCATTACACCCTATCTCTATCTTGAGCTAGTTCTATCCAGTCCACCTCACTACACCATATCCCTATCCTGAGCTAGTTCTATCTAGTCCACCTCCCTACAACCTATCCCTATCCTGAGATAGTTCTCTCAAGTCCACCTCACAACACCCTATCCCTATCCTGAGCTAGTTCTATCCAGTCCACCTCACTACACCCTATCCCTATCTTGAGCTAGTTCTATCCAGTCCACCTCACTACACCCTATCCCTATCCTGAGCTAGTTCTATCCAGTCCACCTCATTATATCCTATCTCTTTCAGGAGCATTCTAATGCTATCCTCCCATCTCTTGTCTTGATCTTCCCAATGGTCTCTTCCTGTTGGGTTTGCCAATCAGTTCCCTGAGCAAGGTTCTATAATCTCCCATTCGCACATGTCCTGCCCACCGTAATCTACGAGACTGGAGTATGTTAATAATGTCGTGTGGTGGGTACAGGGCGTGTACCTCATCATTGTGTAACCCCCTCCACTCCCCGGCATCCTCATACCTTTATAAACCAAATATATTCCTAAACACCTTGTTTTTGAAAACCCTAATTTTTGTGGGTCATGTATGGTAAGAGGCCACGTTTCACAACCATAGAGAACTAACTATACGGTCTTCAGATATAAAGGGTAGTTGCGAATATATTAAATAAGTAGTCCCGGACAACCTATAGGGATGGTCCTCCAGCTTGGAGGTTGGGCGTGGGCGTGATAAGATCTCACCGTAAAAAAAAGCCATCAATAAACACAGAAAAGTTTGCCGCGAATATAAATATATATCTTTTATATTGGTTTGCCTACAATGAACCAAATAGGTATATTTGTAATCCCCTCCTTGAGGTGTCGTGGAGGAACTAAACTATTGCAGTGGAACTACCTGACCCTCACTGAAGGACTTGGACACCCACAATGTGCTCTAGGGGTGTACCTAATAATAACAATAATAAATCTACACCAAAAGATTAAAACACGTTTACTTATAAAAACATTTCACAAGAGGCTTTCTGGATCCCATCTTACTGGCATTTTACTTTTAGTGTCACTCATCCAGTGATATCCTTGGAGAGAGCAAATTAAACACAAACTCTTTTATATATACACACTTGAACAGAGAGGACACACAATAAAAATATTCCTAGTACCTTCTGGATGTTGTTATACATTTTATTAAGTTTCAGTTTGAGAAGGGATGCTATATGGTCTACTAATTTTATAATTAACGATGTACACGTGACGAAATATTCCAATGACTCTTATTATTGCCTGAAGTTTAATGTATATCTTTGACAAGCTGTTGGAATCGTAGCGTCATGAATGGTTGAGTGCTGCGAATGATTGTGTGTTTTTTGTTGTGCTTACAATATTTATCATCCCAAAAAAATATAAATATTAAAATTATTTTTTATTACTTAAGGAAACATCTCAATAATATTTTAAGTGTCAACATAACTATATCACATATTAGCTTATTGACACCTCCCTCCCCTTTTACAACCAATCCTGTGTACGGTCCTGATTTAGCATTCCTCTAACAAATACGCTATTTGATAGGCTCACAACAGAAAATGTTAGATATTTGAGAATTAACAGCGAGCTTTCCTCTTTACCTTGAGAAAAGAAGTTTCGTAAATTTCTATTCCCTCTTTCTTGTTGACATGACAAAGGGTGGCTGTAGGGGAAGTATGAAATGGTGTATAAGATTAGACAGAATAAAGAAGTAGTTCTAGAAAAAGACACAAACAATATTATATTTTAACCCGCGTGGCCTGAGAGCGATTGACACTTCCTCGCCGAACGATACGGCTGCCTTAGGCTTTGCGTATCAATCAATAACATTATTTTATACAAAATAAACTCTAAATAAAAATACACCTCCTTCTAATGTAAATGTTCCTATTGCTCCCTTTACCTCGCAAGCATGAAGGACATATTTCTTGTGATCTTCAGTGAATAAGTCAAAAAAAAGAAAAAAAATATATTTAAAAAAAATCGTGCCATCTGTCTGCGCTGTTTGTTCACGCAATGTCTGATGGCACAAGGTGAAGAGAAGGGGGGTGGTTGGGGGGGGCGGGGGGAAAGAGCTAAGATTAAACAAACTGTAAAGAATATCGTTTTCATACACGATAGGATCTTTGGAATGTTACGCTGTTAACTTGCAACAAGAGTTGACAAATTACCCGCTTCGGCGCTCGAATGGTCTATAAAGGCGTCATTCTCACAATAACCTGGAATGCCGATGACGGAAATATTGGGGTTCGAACACCGGTCGGGTGTACTGAGGATGGTTTTTCATTCTTTATCCAAGTAAATACGGGTGCACTTCCTTAAAACTTAAACTCGCTCACCCCTAAAACATAAGTGTAATTAAGTTAGTTAATATGCGTACAACCCGAAATGGTAGTAAGACGCGGTTTAAAAAAAAGTCATATTAAAATATTTTTTAAAACTATATCACTCTACCCAATTTTGTTTTTGGTCTAGTGAAGAATCCAGAAAACAACAATGAAATATTTGTACAGGTTTGATCGTAGCCTTGCATATATAATTATTTTTATCGCCTAGTCTTACTATCTGTTCAGGTAATACGCATATATGATAACTACTCCACCGTGGAATGGATTAAGAAGGAAGCGTTTTAAAGAAAATGTAGCAGTATTCACTTGGAGGGAGAGTGGTAAGCCATCTATGGGAAAACCACCCTCAGTACACCCAGCCGGAATTCAATCCCCAATCTCCCCATCATCAGGCAGACCAACCAGTCTAATACAAGAGTGACAATTTGAACAATTTGAAATTGAATAGTTTTACTTGAAAGTGTTGTTATCGCTGAGAACCGCAACCAGCACTCTCCAGTGGCCAAGAACTCAACCTGTCTCGAGGAGCCCTGCGAATCTCCCGTAAGGATAAGAGTCTGGTGTACACCTTGACTGTGGCTCAGCAACTATACCAGTATTTTTGACAGTGTGCCAGTAGAGTCAAATGATCGTAGAGTCACGACTTTAGCTCGCTCGGTTTGAAACTCTGCCGATATGTAGGCTACACAAAACATAAGCGTTATTTATACACACAATCATTTACAATGTATTATTTGGCATCGTTATCCACTCGAATATACCCCACTGACATAATTTAGAGCAAATACTTCTCCTTCCATATATATATATATATTACGGTGGAAGGTGATTGGTTGGTGTGTAGGCTAGTTGTTTTTGATTGCTACATTTGGAAAATAAAAACTTTGTTTTAAAAAAATATAGAGGGAAGGGTTTTTTAAATAACCGGGATAGGTTGTAAACCTCTTGAGAACTATGTTTTTAAAACAAACAAAAGGAAGCTTCAGTGGCCTAACGGTCTAAGGCGTCACTCTCATGTTAGGCGGGCCTGCTGATGACGGGTAGATCCTAGTTCAAAACCAGTCGGGTATACTAAGAGTGATTTTTCCTAAGCGGTTTCCCACTCTCCTTCCGAGCAAATGCGGCTAGATTACCTCTAAAATGCTTCCTTTATCATTCCTACCCAGTTATAGTAACTATCATATATATGTATAACGTAGACAGGTAATTTGTAAGAAGCAATGAGAAAAAAAAATCGGGAATATTCACCCTCTAAAACATCTTTGAGTACAAAAGAATTGTTCAAAACTAGACCGAATCAGTGGTGGAATGGTATTAGATTCTAAGACACGCCTCTTGCAATAGAGTGAACAGCTGATGATGATGAGATTGGAGTTCGAATCTCTGTTGGGTCTACTGAGCGGGTTTTTCCCCTAAATTTTTACCAATTCTTCCTGCGAAAAAAAAATATCGGGTAGTTTCTTATATATTCTACCTATCACATCTCTATTTATTTAGCGTAATCAAACAAGTATGGCCCAGACAGATAGTAAGATGCGGGATAAAAAACAGAAGATTGGGCAGAGTTCATCCTATGACCGTGTGGATAAACTTAAAATTACGACGCACAGCGTCTTAATACCCGTTTAGGCTGTGCGCGTATGTACTAGCTATGCTAACGTGCTTGAGATGAGTACCAAAGTTGAATTTAAAGGAAGTGTACCCGCATTTATGTGGAAGGATAGTGGAAAACCAGTTAGTAGAAACCACCCTCAATTCAACCGACCGGGATATGAATCCCGATCTCGCCGTCCAATCTATTGCGAGAGTGAGGCCTTTAGAGGTCAGACCAACCTTGCGACCACCGAAGTGGGTCTATTTGTTTTCCAGGACGAGAATGTGTTGCTCGGTGTAGTCTATGAACTACGTGGTTTCTCGTCTTGGGAAATAGTATTTATATTTCTCCAGCCGTGTCACGACGAATGTTGTTCAATGCGCTGATAGCATCTCGTGCGAGAGCCCCCTCAAGATTCGTGGCTTGAAACAGTTTGAGGAATCTAGAGCCAGTTGGTTATCTCATTGAAGGGTGGGGTCGGGTTACACTAAACCATTAACACGCCCCATAAATTGCTCCCACAAACACCCACGCGTTCAATATCGTCAAGGTCTGCGGCCTATTCAACCATCACCGATTGACTGCATCTGTGGCAGATCCAACAAGTATCAACCTATTTAAAGCTACATCTATGGCTGGATCAACCTGCACAAAGTCTCTTAAAACTACATCTGTGGTTGAATCAACCTGCACAAAGTGTTTTAAAACTGCATCTGTGGCAGATCCAACAAGTATCAACCTATTTAAAACTGCATCTGTGTTTGAATCAACCTGCACTAAGTCTATTAAAACTACATCTATGGCTGAATCAACCTGCACAAAGTGTTTTAAAACAACACCTGTGGCATATCCAACCAGTATCAACCTATTTAAAACTGCACCTGTGGTTGAATCAACCTGCACTAAGTTTCTTAAAACTGCATCTGTGGCTGAATCAACTTGAACAAAGTCTCTTAAAACTACATTTGTGGCTGAATCAATCCGCACAAAGTCTCTTAAAACTGCATCTGTGGCTGAATCAATCCGCACAAAGTGTTTTAAAACATCATCTGTGGCAGATCCAACAAGTATCAACCTATTTAAAACTGCATCTGTGGCTGAATCAACCTGAACAAAGTCTCTTAAAACTGCATCTGTGGCTGAATCAATTCGCACAAAGTGTTTTAAAACATAATCTGTGGCAGATCCAACAAGTATCAACCTATTTAAAATGGTATCTGTGGCTGAATCAACCTGAACAAAGTATCTTAAAACTACATTTGTGGCTGAATCAATCCGCACAAAGTGTTTTAAAACATCATCTGTGGCAGATCCAACCAGTATCAACCTATTTAAAACAGCATCTGTGGCTGGATCAACCTGCACAAAGTCTCTTAAAACTGCATCTGTGGCTGAATCAACCTGCACAAAGTGTTTTAAAACCGCATCTGTGATTGAATCAACCTGCACAAAGTGTTTTAAAACTCCATCTGTGGCTAAATCAACTTGCACAAAGTCTCTTAAAACTGCATCTGTGGCTGAATCAACCTACACAAAGTCTTTTAAAACTGAATCTGTGGCTGAATCAACCTGCACAGAGTGATTTTTTACTGTTATTTTATAAGACATATTGATGATAAACCCATCTAATAAAAGTGACCGGTGCAACTCATATGACTTGACGAAACCTTTTTCTGGCTGTCCTATATTTCCACTAATAAAACACTTGCAGTTTACAAAGCAAATACGCGTGTAATACCAATGCATAAACCTGCAGGTTAGAACACACTTCCTACACCCCAGCAGAGTAACAATTTTGTTGATTTTTTCGTAGATAATTTTTAAAGGACTGTTCAAGTGCAAAGTTATTTTTATATCGATGCAGTTTGTTTGGTTTATATATAGTCTCGTTCCAAATACTTTTGAGTCTCATTGCTGGTCACGTGGGCTAAGGCATCAACCTCGTCTAGTTTTGTTAGCTAGTTATGAGGAGGTCAGTGTTCGAATCGTGGCTGGGTGTAATGGAAGGGATTTTAACTTAGGCAGTTTTCCTCTTTCTCTCAACAGAAATGAGGGTACAATGTAAAATTTATTACACCCCTCATCTTTGCCCCGTTAGCATAAATATGCTGAGAGTCCGGGCGGATATTAAGAAGCAGTGAAAATAATGAAAGCTAAACACTCATAGCATATTATACTTCAATATCATGTTATAGACAATGTAATCTTATGATGTGCTTTGTACTTTTTTTAACGCGCTTAAAAATGTGTTTAAAATAAATTAAATGTGAAAATAAAGTCCATATGCATGTATCAATAAGTGGAAAGGGTCGGTGACCTGGCGGTCTAGGGGTAAGGTGTCAGACTTCTGTGCTGGCGGCCGGGGTTCAATCCTCGGTCGCGGCAAAGATTTATCTGATTACCAAACCCTTCCTTCACCTCTGAGAAGACATCTTGTGAATATGGAGAATGCCAGGCCTCCATCGTGGTTCGGATTCCACGTTAAGCTGTAGGTCCTCCATTTCGTCTCACAATCACCCTACCATTACACATTAGCGTAAGTGCGTAAAACCCGAACGGGTAGTAAGACGAGAAGCTAATAATAAATAATAATAATAATAAGTGGAAAGAAAACGTGATATTTGAAATTATCTTCTACATTCTAAGGATTTTCATCAACAGCTTCATAATCAACATTTGTTTTTTTCCCTCTTCGGTCAACCGGAGGCTTTTGAGTCATCGTTGATCCCCAACTCGCGGGCTATTTCTTTCGCTGTAATCAGAGCAAAAACACAATCTGAACGTTGATATTCCCTCAAAAAAAATAGTTTGCCATTATTCAAAAGTCGGTTGCAATCAGGTTGCTCAGTAATTTGATTATTACATCATCTTATTCAATAATAATATAATATTTAGCACCGCGTCTTACTACCCCTTCGGGTTATACGCTTTAAGTACTAATTACGCTAATGGATTAGGAATTGGGAAGGTTGAATTAGAGGAAGTGAACCCGCATTTGCGTGGAGGGAGAGTGGAAAACCGTTTAGGAAAACCCGACCGAGATTCGAACCTCGATCTCCCCGTCCTCAGCAGTCGAGCTCAACACGACTAGCGCGTTAGCCAACTACGCCACCGAGGCGGGTCGATCTTATTCACAATTTTTACTTGATAAAGCAGATCGTACCAGATTACAAAAGTCAAAACAAAAGAAAAATCTTCCAAGCAGGTAGCAAGTGACTTGGAGGGCAATTTTGAATCACTGACGTTTTCTTCTACACTCAAAAGAGCCTAATAATTTATACCTCACAGATTTGAGGGTGTCAAATCTGCATTTCCGTCATGTTTCGCAGAAATTTAAAATGACAAATTTTGGACGTACCTACTTACTTAGATTGCATCAGCGTTTTGTAAATGATGCAAAAAAAAAGTTTGAAAGCCTTAATGTTCACAACACCACATTACAAGAGTGCTACAGTTTTATGTTTAAAGCACAAATCGTTCTGAAACGTTAAAGGAACAGCGCCTCAAAAATTAAATTTTGAATCTTTTTAAATCAATAAATTGACTTGATTATTTAATAAGTTTGGAAAAGAGAATCGAGTCACTCGAGCGTCAAGAGCCTATGAATCAATAGTAACAATTGAATGGTAAGCCGCAGAAGAGAAGAGGTATAAATCAATCGAACCTCTTCGAGCCTTCTTCAGACAATCCACCGAAGCACGAACAAAAGAATAACGGCTAACTGATGACGAGCATGTCGGAGCAAGACGACAAAATATGGCACCCTATAAATAATTAATTATATATAAATGAACTACAAGTATTTTATCTTTACCAACTAAATACGATGCCTGTATTAAAAGGTATGAATGCATGCACTATATTACACAGAGTAGATAACATTCCAAAACGAAGAATAAGTACTTCTAATTTATGTTTAAAATATTGTTTCGGAATGTGTAAAAAAGAATTATTAAAAGTAATGAAATAATGTGAGAATACTTAGATTTTAGGTTAGTTTAAATGTAAAATATAACATGTAATTAAAAAATTTAACATTTATAATAAAACAGTGATATTTTACCAGTGTTGGCAACTCAAAACCTAAACATGATTTTTGAACTTGTCATCCAGGTAAAGATCTATCATGAACGGATTATACGTGGGGCCATCCCGCGTAACAGGTTTTCTGCATTATTCATTTGACAACAGTGAAATTTGGAGCAGACTATTTTATTTTATTTGTAATATACGATTTATTTAAATTTTTATTGCAGTTTTTTTAATACGTGGTAATACGGTTTCACTGGTTACAATCCTATTGTTTTCTCAAAAGTATAATACAGTAGCCTAAACCGCACCACAATGTACAATCCATGGGGTGGGATAGGCTCGACCTAGGACGATTTAAATAGGTAATGTTTTGGTCAATTTTGGTCATTTTGGATTTTTAGATCATATTTTCTTTGTTTGTGTCATTTTTGGGCTATTTTTAGGTATTTTTAAATACAATTTAGGCATTCGTGTTGAATATACGTATATTTAAAATACTGCCGATATTTTCTAAATTCACAAATACTCAACAATATTTTTTATCTCATAACCACCGTAGTGAGAAGATAATGTAGGCAATAAGCTTTGTATTATCTTTGTTTTGTTGTAAAATACACATTCCTGGTGAGACTCTGCAACTAAACCGGAGAGGATTGCGTTGGGAAGGGGTAGCTATTACTTCTGAAGCAGATATTTGTAATTCAATATTATACTTCCCGGAATGCGAAAGTTTAGTTGCTAAAGTATTTTCATTGCATGGATATATGTTAGTTTCCATTTGTAAAGTGCGTGTTTAATTTAGTCGTGTGCATTAATTGCGAGTTTATACTTAAAGTTTTGGTTGTTTGTTTTTTTGTTAATTTTAAGTTTTTTTTAGAAGTATTAAGTCATTTTATTGGTCACTAAAAATACTTTTCTTGGGTCATAAAATACGGGGCCCTATAGTTAGTTTGAGAGGGTAAAAGGGGCAGCGAATGGGAGGGGTAGGGCTCACAAGCTCACTCTTTACATTAATTTTCATCTACTCATTCGATCACACATTTTAAATTCAGCCTAAAACACCCCTCTATGAAAATGTAAACCTAAAAGTGTGGACGTGGTACCCCTGCTAAATCTCTTCACACCTCCCGCGGGCGACTGTAGCGACCGTTTGTTCCCACAACACCTTGGACTATCCAGCCGGTTCGCAGAGGAGTCGAGGTGGAGGAATGCGGTCCTGATGTGTGAATGTGGCCGGCACACAAAGGCAGAGGGACCAAGACACCGTCACTGACAAACATACATCTTGGGGCAGTCAGCAGGCTTAAGGTGGACACTTGGGGGTAACGTTTCATTCAGGCAAATCAAACATCGGGAGTGGACACTTGGGGCAACGTTTCTTTCGGAAAAATAAAACATCAAAATTGGACGCTTGGAATAGTATTTCACCCGGGTGAATAAAACACCGGATGCGGGCACTCAGGGCCATATTTAACTCTGGCAAATTAAAAAATGGGTATGGAAACTTGAGGCAATATTTCATCAAGGTAAATAAAACACCAAAGGTGGATACTTGGAACAATATTTCATTAAGGCAAATAAAACATCGCGAGTGGACACTTGGGGCTACGTTTCAATCAGGCAAATCAAATATCGGGGATAGATACTTGGGTCACGTTTTATTCGGACAGATCGAATATTGGGGGAGAATAATTGAGGCAAAATGTAATTTGGGCAAATCAAATATCGGGGATAGATACTTGGGTCACGTTTTATTCGGGCAGATCGAATATTGGGGGAGAATAATTGAGGTAAAATTTAATTTGGGCAAATCAAATATCGGGAATAGATACTTGGATCACGTTTTATTCGGGCAGATCGAATATTGGGGGAGAATAATTGAGGTAAAATTTAATTTGGGCAAATCAAATATCGGGAATAGATACTTGGATCACGTTTTATTCGGGCAGATCGAATATTGGGAGAGAATAATTGAGGCAAAATTTAATTTGGGCAAATCAAATATCGGGGATGGATACTTGGGTCAACATTTCATTCGGGCAAATCAAATATTGGGGGAGAATAATTGGGACCAAGTTTCATTCGGGCAGATCAAATATTGAGGCAACGTTTCATTCTGATAAATCAAATATCGGATGAGGAAGGGGGAGAGGGCACAAACCAGATTAGACGAGACTAACGTTTAGTCCGCACACCCACCAACGCGGGCTTTAATTAATGACCCGACTCGTTTGAATGCTAATAAGGCACCGCTTGCCACAGTGTGGGAAACTATCCGGCCGCGTCCTTGAGAGATTGAATCGAAGTGTGTTGACCACGAAACGTGCCGAGAGAACGGCAAACAGACATTCGCGACCATTTGGACCGTCGTTTATACTAGAGAGCTTTCTTAACTACGTTATAAATCCATTTGGTCTCTGGCAACCATGAGTTTATGGTCGATTGTTATAACGTCTTAAAAATAGGCTTGAGTGTTGTTTTTAGTCGGTGTATTTAACTTGCACCAAATACTCTTGCACCCAACAAACACGTCAACCTTCAGCACACGTCTGGCGATATATTATTACTAGCCCCACGTCTTACTACCCGTTCGGGTAATAAGCACTTACGCTAATGTATAGTGGTAGGGTAATTGTGAGATGAAATGAAGGACCTACAGTTTAACGTGGGATCCGAACCATGGTGGAGGCCTGGCATTCCTCACATTCACAAGATGTATTGTCAGAGGTGAAGGAAGGGTTTGGCAATCAGATAAATCTGTGCCGGGAACGAGGATTGAACCCCGGACCTCCAGCACAGAAGTCTGACACCTTACCTCTAGACCACCAGGTCACCAGGTGGCGATATAGTTCGACCAAAGAAATTAATATTTTCAACACTTTTATAAACAAAGTTCTTAATTATTTTAAGCATAACATGAAAAAAAACGATGTTTCAAGGAACTGTAATCGGGTTATCTCACCGTTCAAAACTTAGGGACGGGCTAACATTAAAATGGTTAAATGTTATAAATGGTGACCACCAAGAAAATATATTAATATCCTTGTTACCGCATTCTTACGTTACTGCATCAAAGTTGCTGAACCAAGGTTTGTTTATATTTTACATCTAATCTATAATATTATTATTATGTTTATATGTTTATGCTGGTGAACAAGGGCTTGTTTATGTGTTACATCTAATCTATAATATTACACTTCAGTTTTTATGGCCAGGATGGTGAACCAAGATTTGTTTATAGTATGTTCAGGCTTATATACGAAAATAGTCCCGTCATAATGTGTTGTTTTTCTGTAGCTAAAAACAATTGAATTACAAAACTCAACTTTTCACAGGCGTTCATCAGTTAACTAAAAAAAAAGCCCATTGAAACAGGAAGTTGTAGTTTTAAACTGTTAGTTGGAGTCTGGAGACTTTGATAGGAATGAGATATGCTTGACGAATATTTCCTGTCACCTCAAGCAAATAACCGTAATTTCTCTCTACTAGTGAGATCTCCGTGTAAACAAGTATGACCGTATCCGGTGATGTATTCCCCTATGTGAAAAGGAAACATAGTCACATGTTCAAAGGAAGAACCTTATCTGACAGCTAGAAAAGTTACTAGATCTACTTTCGCCTATTCAAACGTCAAGTTATGTGATCTGCAGCTGTCACTTTGGATAGTTATTATAAGTAACTATTAAATAACAATACTATTTTTAAATGTTATCATTGTTAATCGCAAAAAAAAGTTTTAAAAAGAATTGGAGTTTGTTTCAAAGCTGTTATCTCATTGCAGTTTAAAACTTGGGCTTGCCAAAACAAACATTGGTACTGAAACTCTATTTGGTATACTGTTATTAAAACTCTAGAATAGTCGAGCAGCAATTCATAAACGCCCAGAAACCAAGTGGATTTATAGCTTTAAAGGGTGGAGCTGTCTGTCATTAGGAGAATAAACGGGGGAGGAGGAAATTGCAAATGCAAATAAAATGTGTGCTGTGACCCCCCTACCCCCTATTAAAATAAATAATTCAATTCACAAAAACTGATCGATCCTACACTCCAATACAAGTTAGCTTTCATTTCCCCCGGACATTTAGGTCTTAATTATTAACCAAAATATATGGATTTTTGCACTTTTCAGAGTGTAAAAATTCAACTTTCAAACTATGTTTAAAAGTCTATCAATGGAATAGGGCCATAGAAAATAGTTTTGTGGTCATTCCAGTCACTACCAAACTTGTGTATTGTTAAAGGTTTTGTCGATATCTAACCTACGAGCAACATCTGATTAGCAATATATCAGCTAACCTGGGTCAGCTTGAATGGGAACTTAAGAACTTATTGAACTGTTATGAGAGCACATCTCATTTGTTTTAATCAGCCGTGGCTGTAAATACTATACTAGTCCCATTTTCATAGGCAGGACCTTATCTGATAGATTTAAAAGCTTCCTGACCTACTTTCACGCATTCATACGTCAAGTCATGTGATCTACGGTTGTCCATTTTTTATATATATTATCAATACCTTTAAAGTAACAGTAAATTGTTATCAAATTCACCGCAAAAAAAAAGGTGTATTTGTATTTTCAAAAATAAACTTTCAATGAAAATTAGATTGTGGCCATCACCTTGGTCCTTGACCGCGGTTAATCCCCGTGCTTCCTGGCGGCGGAAATAAATACCAACACAAACTACTTGACCTTCAATTGGAAGGATGAAACCAGGGGCACATAGTGAGCTCATAGAGGCAACACAAAGAGAGAAAGAGAGAGTTTCATTTGCTCCATTGTTACTCACAAACTGTTGTGTGTGTGTGTGTGTGTGTGTGTGTGTGTGTGTGTGTGCGCGCGCGCGCGCGCGCGCAAGCAGCTAGCTTGCTTACTGCAATTATCATAGTAATTGCTAATTAGTTAGTGGAGCGCACAAAGGATGATTAAAGTACGGGACTAAATCTGTCCGACGAATATGTAAACAAAACAAAGTGGCAGTGCGTGCAATTATCCAGTGTTACCAATGGTAAAAGTTGAAAATTAGACCAGTTTTTATCGTATAAAGAGAGTATTGTAACCGTGAATCCTTTCTATCTCGAGATTATGATGGATTTTTGTTTGTTTATGTCATCACGTTCAGGTGGAGGGATAGTGGAAAATATCTTAAGAAACAAACACCCCTAATTACTCCTGACCGGGATTCAAATCCCGATGTCCCCATCATCAGCGGTTTGGTCTATTGAGAGATTGATGCCTTAGACCGTTCGACCACCGAAGTGGGTATGATGGATCTTGACATTTTTATGTGCTCCCGGATTCAAGTAAGTTGGTCCTATAATAATTATGTCTGTTTCTCTGTATGTCTGTCTATGTATAACTACAGTATTCCCATGGCTTCTTTGGTGCTGACTGACAGCTCACAGTTGACTTCTGACAGTCAACATTTAGGTATATATTTAAATTTTGACTGTCAAAAGTGACAGCTGCTAAACACATGGTTTTGCCGATCATACGGTTCGGCGTAGGGATATATAATTTGGTCAGGTAACTTTTCAAAGCCGTTAGCTGTGAGCTGTCAGTCAGCACCAAAGAGCCATGGGGCTACTGTATACCCGGGGCTACAAGAAAAACAGTTAGATGAGTATCATTCAAACTTGAACTTAAGATGCTATACAAAATCGTGATTTTAATCCCAGCTCTAAAATTAATATTAGTTTACTGATAACACTTTTTAAATATAAAATTCGACAAGGCTTTAACGATTTTGTTCAAAAGAATATCTAGGGAGTGTTAAAATGGTCACTTTAGGTTAGAGGGTTTGAGCTAATGGTCACTTTATATTAGAGGGATTTATATAATGGTCACTTTAGGTTAGAGGGATTAATCTAATGGTCTCTTAACATTAGAGGGTTTGAGCTATTGGTCACTTTAAATTAGAGGGTTTGAGCTAATGGTCACTTTAGATTAGAGGGATTGATCTAATGGTCACTTTAGGTCAGAGGGGTTGATCTAATGGTCGCTTAATATTAGAGGGTTTGAGCTATTGGTCACTTTAGATTAGAGGGTTTGATATAATGGTCACTTTAGATTAGAGGGATCGATCTAATAGTCGCTTAATATTAAAGGGTTTGAGCTATTGGTCACTTTATATTAGAGGGTTTGATCTAGTGGTCACTTTAGGTTAGAGGGATTAATCTAATGGTCTCTTAACATTAGAGGGTTTGAGCTATTGGTCACTTTAAATTAAAGGGTTTGAGCTATTGGTCACTTTATATTAGAGGGTTTGATCTAGTGGTCACTTTAGGTTAGAGGGATTGATCTAATGATCGCTTAATATTAGAGGGTTTGAGCTATTGGTCACTTAATATTAGAGGGTTTGAGATAATGGTCACTTTAGGCTAAAGGGTTTGATCTAATGGTCACTTAATATTAGAGGGTTTGAGCTAATGGTCATTTTAGGTTAGAGGGTTTGATCTAATGGTCACTTTAGGTTATAGGGTTTGAGCTAATGGTCATTTTAGGTTAGAGGGTTTGATCTAATGGTCACTTTAGGTTAGAGGGTTTGAGCTAATGGTCATTTTAGGTTAGAGGGTTTGATCTAATGGTCACTTTAGGTTAGAGAGTTCTGTCGATATTAGCATGTGCAGAAAACTAAACTCTACGTTGGTACTGGATAAATATTTGATTTATTTTGGCTAAAAAAATGCAATGCTATAAACACTGTAAAATTACTCGCGCTCTCTTATGCCGCAGCTTAAAGTGGGATGGAAGAGAAGGCGAGTTAAGGTCAGTATTTTTTGCAGTTTTTTTATAACAAAAACTTTTTTTGCTCAAAATATTGCTCCATTATATACTATTACTTTTATTATCTACACACAGTAATATCAACAGTTCATGAGCAGTGGCTGGATTTTGATTACCAGCTCGCGTCCTCTTCCAGCCCACTTAAACCTGAAAATACTTGAAGCCTATATCGAGACTTGGAACAACAAATTCCGCGGTATCAACGTCTCTAGAAGTATCGCCGCGGGTCTAAGGAATCCCGAGTTGAGACCCCCACCATAAGATTGGAATGATGGTCGGTATGCGGTAGGAAGAAACTCGCATGGAGGTCATTGTCGCAGCCGTCAGCTACGTATAGGAGGGGAGAGAGAATCTTGCGACTGCCACACCAACCCCATGTTATCAACACTTCTTAAATTAAATAAATGTATTAAAATAAAATAACTTTAATTTATGATTAATGTTGTTTTATCGTTAATACATTATAACCAGCTTCGGTGGTAGGATAGTTTAAATTCTAAGGAGTTACTCTCGCAATCGTCTGGACTATCGATGAAGAGAAGACCGGGGTTCGAGTACAGATTGGGTTGTGTTAAGGGAGAATTTTCCTATATTTTCCACTCTCTCTCTCTTTCTCTCTCTCCCCACTAAAATGAGAGTCCTCAAGATTCAACTCTATTCGTTCCTAATCCCCTAGCGTTATTTGTAAATAATGGTACTACCCGAATGGGTGGTAAGACGTGGCATATATAATGTATGTATTATAGAGTAGACCGTAGAGCGCTAAGTATCCGAACCAATTCATGACAAAGGTGGTCCAGAAAATTGAAAATTTGGATTATTGGATTAAGAGGGAGATACTATAACACTATAGTGATAATAATACTCCATGATGTGAGTCCACAAGCGATCTATGCCGACCGAGCAGCCGCCACTGTTAGCGATGACAGTGCCAACATTTGTTGATAGAAGGGTGTCATATGGTCAGCACCAAACGTTAATCTCAGTTTTCTAGACCGGAGCTCCAACCTATTTATTCAAGTAGCTCCTCATTTGTCCTCGCGAAGCTGATTTTAACTTTGTTCCGTACTCATTGCTTCACAGATTTGTTTTAAGAGCCGGGGATAGAGCCCGAGACCTCTGGATCTGTAGCGAGGAACTCTGACCATAAGACCAAAGAGGTGATCACTAATAATAATAATAAAAACTAAAACTTTTAAAAATAAATTATAAAATGAATAAATGCAGTTATAAATTGGATCAAAAGAACAGAAATCACGACCACTTGACATACGACGTGCAACTTGGGTGTATTTTTAAAATGTTTGACATCTATTGAGAGAAGGACGTCTTATACCATTATAACAACGGCTATTCTCTATTAATATAATGTACCATTGAATATAGTATTCATTTTTTCCCCTTCGTAGCTTGATCACTAAGAGAAAATGTCAACTTGAAATACAAGGAGAAACTACAGGAGATATTTCAATTTGAAATCCAAAGAGAAATTGCAGGAGATGGAGATATTTCATCTTGAAAACAAAAGAGAAATTGCAGAAAATGTTTCAACTTGAAATCCAAAGAGAAACTACAGATGTTTCAACTTGAAATCCAAAGAGAAATTACAGGAGATATTTCAATTTGAAATCCAAAGAGAAATTACAGGAGATATTTCCATTTTAAATCCAAATAGAAATTACAGGAGATGGAGATATTTCATCTTGAAAGCAAAAGAGAAATCGCAGATGTTTCAACTTGAAATCCAAAGAGAAACTACAGGAGATGTTTCAACTTGAAATAAGAGAGAAATTACAGGAGATGTTTCAATTTGAAATCCGAAGAGAAATTACAGGAGATTTAAATTACATTACAGGAAATGTTTCAATTTGAAACCCAAAGATAAATTATTCGCGATATTATACATTTACCTTTAAAAAGTTTAGATTTAGATATTTTTTTTGTATTCACATTTTATAACAAGACTCTAATGACCCTGAACATCGGTGTGGATTTTAAAGGTTTATTTATTATTTAAAGTTATAAAATAGGTCCTTATTTTTGACAACTTTTGTCTGCCATATAGATTTGTTTATAGATTGTGCTGGCTTGTGTACTGATTGTCGTCACACGCTCAGCCAATCAGATGTCTTTCTCCACCTGGCGCTAGCTTCTATTCCCTTTACATTGATGACACTCGTTTCGTGTTTTCGCGTCCACCATTTTCTTGTTCTCTCGAAGAAATCTATTCTCGCAGAGCTAATAATAATATCAAGAGCCGAATCTGAAAGTCCCGTGTTTTATTTTTCTTGGCCACAGCGAGCAAACACGAGTGCGAAAGTTACATCATAGTTCAAAATTATAGCCGTGTTTACCTCAAGGTGCCGACTTGTTTTCTAAAATAGCTGAACTGATGGGAGGAGACTACTTTTGGATGCCCTCTATGAAAATAGCGTTGCTAAAAATACATGGGGCAATTATCAAGAACGGGGCTGAGTGTTGTTTTGAGTGCTAGTGCAATGTGTGTAGTTTTAGTCTTGGTGATTGAAATTTGCTTGCTAAGATAAGTGCTCACTCATATGCCCAAGAAATTGCATCATATTCGTGAGGAGCGAATTAGAGTTAAGCAATAAAACTACACTAACCCTTTACTAGTACTTAAACGATACTTAAGACTCGTAGTAAGACAGCTAGAGCCAGGCGTCACATCGTGATGTAGTTTTTTTATATTTCTCATTAGAATACAGTGTAATTGAAACCAATGAAACTATTTTACAATATTTTAAAAGATACAATAAAATTGAAAAAAAAATTATTTTAGTTTTGATTTAAATGATCTAAATTTCGTTGTTGTCAAGTGAAGAATGCATAAAACCGCACTTTGACGCGACATATAGTTGGAGCGTAATTTGATATCTAATAACCAGGTTAATAAGCCGTGGTATGGGCTTCCAACTTAGCTACACCCCTCCCCTTTACCCTCCCCTCTTCATCCGTAGTAGTTTGGTTCCTATTCATGAACGTTTAATATTTCACTAGCGTTTAGAACAAAGCCTTGATAGTCATCGCCATCTCAACTTTCTATACAAAGTTAATATCGTGGTGCATTTCAATCATAAATATTGTTTATAAAATGGCGTCATGCTAGTTTAAAAGCTACTTTTATTACCTTCGTGTGCTTTCTCTCTAAAACTTGGATCTTTTATGCCCTCTCATGCCGCAATCCAGATTCATTTAATTAACTTTGTTTACAGTTAAATTTTCATTGGAAGACGGCTAGAAAAAATTACTAAATATACTTTCATGTATTAATACGTCAGGTTATATTATCTGCACCTATCACCCGCTTTGGTGGCCACATGTTTTAAGGTGTTATTCTCGCAGTAGACTAGAATGCCGATGACGGGGAGATTGTGGTCCGATCCCGCTCGGCTGTATTGAGGGTGATTTTTTTTTCTTAGTCGTTTCCCACTCTCTCTCTATCGACGCTAATGCGGGTATATTTCCTACAAATTACACCTTCCTCATTCTTAGCCAACTAGCGTAATTAGTACAAGCTTACAATCTAAATGGATGGTAAGACGCGGTGCTAAAAAAAATAATCTGTAGCTGTCACTTTTTATAGATATTACCATGATAAAATAGTAAAATGATATCAATGTTTACCGCCAAAAGTTTGTATTTTTTTAAAGGTTTTCCCCTTGCCAACATTTTATTATAGTTCTCAGAGTGAGGCAGACGCGTGTGTCTGGCGCGACCAATAGAAATGGGTGAATGTATGGCGGAGGAAACTTTGTTTTACAGGAAACTATGCACTGTTATTTTTCATGTTAAACACGGCCGAAATACCCATTTGGAACCAAATAATTAGAGTAATTTGTAAAATGTTTAGAGTTTTTGAAAAATCAGTCATCAGTAAACTGCTCATAAATTAGATTTTATCCCAAAAACAAATATATAGTGTTAATTACCATGTCAAAAATTCCCAGGATACTCATGTGGAACCAAATCACTAGAGCCATTTGTAAAATGTTTCAAGTTTTTGAAAAATCAGTCATTAGTAAACTACCCGTAAATTAGCTCTTACCCCAAAAACAAATACATAGTGCTAATTATCATGTCAAACATTCCCAGGATACCAATTTGGAACCAAATCATTAGAGACATTTTTAAAATATTTAGAGCTTTTGAAAAATCAGTCATCAGTAAATTACCCATAAATGAGTTTTCACGCCAAAAAATATACACTGTTATTTGTCATGTCAAACACTCTCGAAATATACTTTTGGATCCAAATCGTTATAGCCATTTGTAAAATATTTCAGGTTTTTGAAAAATCAGTCACGAGTAGACTACCCATAATGAGTTTTTACCTCCAAAACAGTTAAACAATGATATATGTAATATCAAACAAATCCTAGATATGCATTTTAAGCAAAATTGTTGGAGTTATTTATGAAAAATTTTAAATTCAAAAAAATTACTTATCAGTAGTTGAAGGACTAGGGTAGAAAAATGTGATACAGCCCTATAAACTCTAAATATCAAGTATGAATAAAATCTATCATGCAGTTTTTGATCCGTGGTTAGGGACAGTCAAACATGGGGACAAACAGAATTGTAAAAACAACTTTTTTTTGTTCGTGTTCCCATGAAACGTAAAAAAATAAATCATAATCTCGAGATAGATTCTCCTCCCTATCACAATACTTTCTCTCGATATGAGAAAGTAAAAATACAACTTTTTCGTTGTAATGGTATTTCCATATTTATTACAGTATAATAATTATGTTGGAAGGTATTGTAGGCTATGCTAGATATTAGGATATTATGAATGCTTTAACTATACCAGATTTTATAAAAATATACTTTTCACACCTATTTTGTACCCTTCTTTAACCTTAAAAATTATAAAACTTGCCTTGCTTGATTAAATTTTGGTGACGCTCTGAATCAATAACATAAAAAAAATATTTAAAATTGCTTATAGCTCCCAATCCTCTTCAGTGCAGTAAATGAGAAATATTCAATGGATTATTTTCAAAAATAAAAACTGTTAGTTGTTTTAATTAAAGTAGCTCCCGCTTGGAAAATAGACGCTCAGTAACCAAGCGGCTGTTCCCTTCAATACCACTCCGGTACTGGTGAGAGTTTCGAAACAGAAATATAGAGTAAAAAAAGTACCACTATCGAGAGTAATATATCAATATTAGTAAAGTATCGATACTTTTTGAACACCCCTACTTATATACCTCTATCATATTCTCCTCCCTATCAATCTCCCCTCTTCCTCAATATACCCTTTCTCTCTTTATTTTCCTCTCACATTCTTTAAATATAAAAACCATACGTATCAGTGATAACATAGGCTCTCGGTGACATAAACTTAAGCTAAGGAAATAGGGCGCATTTTAAAAACTGAGTATTCATTTGGGGCTTGAAAATAACCTCCAATTCATCTTCTTAAAAAAAACCAAACCACGGCCTTTATAAGTCAGAATCAATTACACTATGCATCTAAGACAATATATCAGTTTGTTAAAAAAAGTGTGTTAGTTTAATTTTAAATTTTGGGATGAAGAAAAATGTTCAAATTAATCTAATGATAAAAAAAAGTTTATTAGATTATTTTGTAATCGGGTTTAATATAAAATTATATCTAGATTTCAGACCACGGGCGTTCGAAATGGAATGTTTTTTTTGGTTTGTTTTACCTATCCCAGTGTAGGTATTCTGCGAAGGGAGGCCCAACAGCGATTGGGCGGGACTCCAGAGAGGTATTATGGTCCTCTGTGGTATGAAACGAATACCAAGTGGGCGACAACAACGAGTACAGACTCATAAAAACCAACATCTGGTTTTCCTTCGTTGACATACACCGTTTATTTTATTTCTCTTAATTTGTTTTTAAAAATAAATAAATACGTCTAACTGTTTGGGTTGTACGCTTATATACTAATTACGCTATTGGTTTAGGTATTAGACAGGTTATATTACTTATATTTATAGGAAGTGTATCTGCATTTGCGTGGAGGGAAAGTGGAAAACAATTTTGGAAAAAACTCAGTACAGCCGAACGAGATTCAAACCTCAATCTCCCCATCATCGGCAGTCTGGTCTACTGTGAGATTACAGCGCATTAGACTGTGCGGCCACCAAAGTGGGTGTCATTAAGTTTTATTATTAATTAGCACTGCACGGGCTATACAACGATGAATTTCTACGAGCGAGCGAGAAAGAGCCTATTAATTTTGCCGAGAAAGGTATTTGCACACACCTTCCAGCGTTTTTTTACAAGTCACAATCGACATGGGACTGACGGCTTTACTTCCGCTCCGAAGGAAGTTGTGCTACTGATTTTCTCACAGTTGTTGTATTCATGACTTCTTTTCATAATACAAAAATATTAGCGACAACAGGAGGTAATGGTCGAGTTTTTTTAACCTTAGTGTCAGTCTTTGAGCAGTTTTAGATAAAAAGTTACATATTCGTATATTTATTTATTTTAACAAAATTCAAACTCTAAGGTTGTTAAGCTAAAATCTAGGATTGTTGGAATCTTTCGACTTTATTTTGAAATAACGCATCGTAATATGAAATAAAGCGTTAGAGCTGAGTTATTATTATTATTATTATTATTATTATTATTAGCACCGCGCCTTACTACCCCTTCTGGTTATACGCACTTACGCTAATGTGTAATAGTAGGGTGATTGTGAGATGAAATGGAGGACCTACAGTTTAACGTGGGAATCCGAGCCACGGCGGAGGCCTGGCATTCCACACATTCACAAGTTGTGTTTAATACACTTCCTGTCAGAGATTAAGGAAGGGTTTGGTAATCATATAAATCAGTGCCGGGACCAAGGATTGAACCCCAGACCCCAGCACTGAAGTCCGACACCTTACCTCCTAGACCACCAGGTCACCGACTTAGAGCTGAAGGTCTACGCGGATATTTCTCGTTTACCGAGGAAACCCCCATACCGACCGACCGACCGACCACATGCATTAAATACAAAAGTTAACTAGAGCCTCTGTATCTAGCTTCGTACTTTGTTACCATGAGTATCACCAACATTTACCTTTTTTTCTTTTTTCGATCTTATTAATGGGTGTGGTTGAGAAAATATCAACGCTTTCTATGCCAACGTGTCTTCGAGTGTTTCTTCTTCCATTGGCTTGGCAAGTCCGCCCTATCGGCCTCACTTGCGTTGAGTGTGCGTGTGATATTTAAAACTAATATATAGTAGTGAGTCAACGCGATCTCACGAGAGGTCTGCGTCACCGCCACTGCTCGCGGCTGGACGGTGTCTAATCCGATAACTCGCTCGAGTACTGTCACGTCGTACGCGATGAGAATTCATTAAGGTCATTCAACAAATAAAATGTTATTGCACATTTTTAACAATACTTGATTATTTTGGGATTTATATATATATATATATATATATATATATATATACACACACTGATTCAATGATTTCGAATCATTGCTGTTCACGAGTTTTAAGGGGCCAAACTTCCTATTTTATGTCATTTGAGTGCTATTGTAGAGGTAAAGTAATTACTGTGTATGGGGATGAAATTTAGTATAACTATACATTCATATGAGGTGTACACAATGAAATATTTATGATATTTTTATTATTACGGTAATAATATTATTGATATTATAACTATTTCATTGTGTACACCTCATATGAATGTATAGTTATACTAAATTTCATCCCCATACATTACTTTACCTCTACAATAGCACTCAAATGACATAAAATAGGAAGTTTGGCCCCTTAAAACTCGTGAACAGCAATGATTTGAAATCATTGAATCAATATTTATAAGATAGAATTTTTACACTTGTTAAAATTGTGCAATGAAATTACAATTGTAGATAACCTTAAGGCAGCCACCTCGGTCAGCGAGAGAGTAGCAATCACTATCAGGCCACGGCTTCAAATACATTGGTCTGTGTCGTTTTCTGGAACCACTTCTATATTCTGTCCAGGTTTATACTCCCTTTCGACCCTCACCTACAACCACCCTTTGTTATGTTAGTAAGAAAGAGGGGAAATATACCTATTTCAAGGTAAAGAGGAAAGCTCGCTGTTGTTTGTTAGAGGAAGGTTAGAGGCCTTTATCACCAAGTCTAGTCGCATAGCTCCGCAAATATGCTTTAAAAATTCGTTGAAAATGAGCTAATGTCACATATGCGGACATTTATTTATACTAATAAAACTCAAACTATAGGGATGTTAAGGAAAAAGAGCCCTGATTGAATATTTCATCTTTATTTTGGCGTGAACCATAATTTGAAACAATGCATCGTAAAATTAAATATTGCGTTTTAGAGCTGAGCGTCTGCGCAGCAATTTTTAACTTTCCGAGGCGTCTCTTTTAAAGAGGGGGTGTAGGGAACGCGAGAAAAGGTGTCTTAGCAGTTAATATAGTAAAAACTTTTTTTAGCCAAAATAAATAAAATATTGCTCCATTAAAAATATAGCTTAATTTTTTTCACAGAGTAACCTCAAAATTTCTTGAATATCTGTCATGAGTAGAGTGGCATTTTAAGATAAACTTTTTAAATTAAGAGAAAGAGTTGTCATTAAATTCCAGAACACCTTTGATAAATATTCAACAACTGTTAATATCAGCATGGGAAGAAAATTAAACTCAATATTTGTACTAGAGCAAGTTTTGATTTATGTTGGCAAACACAAATTGTTGCTGTAAAAACTGCAAAAAAACGCCTTTTCTCGCGCTCCTGACACTCTCACCTGGCTTACATCAATACATCAAGTGCCCTCTGTTGTCACAATCACACTCCGCTATCGCGCAGTGTCCGGTTCGTTGGTCTGTACTATTATCACTAATCTTTTGTCAGTCTTAATGTCTCTCAATGGCTTACATCGATACATCAAGAGTCCTCTGTTGTCAGAATCACACCACGGTGTTCAAGTCCTCTCGTCTCAAGATGTTTATCCACGTGACAAATGGTGTGTCTCAGAGTACACTTTATAATACTCGTTGTCGAGTCGAACACAGAACACACATCACCTACCTGGTCCCGTAATATCTGGGTCGCGAGTTGGGAGTTATGACAGATGTGTTTGTTACCTAGTCACGTTCACGGGCTTTACTTTCAATTCCTGGCACGTGACCGAACCTTCACTGTTGACAGTGTTGCATAGCTGCCATTACGTTGGGACGAGTTATTTTTATTTAACAACTCGCGAATTAGATTACGGGCTCTTTTTATTATTATCTTTACCAACTGTAATTCGTGGCCTTTAATGTAGTTAAAGAGCCGCCATGCGGAACTTAAAAACTAGGAAATCTATGAGACATTTTTTCTGCAATTTGGTGACCTGGTGGCATAGGGGTAAGGTGTCAGACTTCTATGCTGGCGTCCGGGGTTCGATCCTCGGTTCCAGCAAAGATTTATCTTATTACCAAACCCTTCCTTCACCTCTGACAAGACATCTTGTGAATGTTAGGAATGCCAGGTCTCTACCGTGGTTCGGATCCCACGTTAAACTGTAGGTCCTTCATTTAATCTCACAATCACCCTACCATTACACATTAGCGTAAGTGACGTATAACCCGAACGGGTAGTAAGACGCGGTGTTAATAATAATAATAATTCTGCAATTTCACCAGAACTCTCTTGAAGGTGATATGGAAAATCATATAGCGAAACAATGTTTTACAATTCCCTTAAATACTCCCTTCTCGTCAAGTTTCCTAAGACACTATTTCATTACTGGCAAACTCGCTGTTTTTTAATGTTTAGTTTTAAATGACGGGTTTAACGTGCACTTTCTGAAACGTCTTATACTATCAGCACACGACTTATAAACTAACTTAAATTTAGAACAGATACAACACACATTCCATTAATTCATCAATGTTATCACTCATGATAGATTTCTAGACCTTGCCAAGATTCGGTACCAGGACCATTATCTCAGTAGACAGGCAGGTTACCGACTGAGCTAAGGTGTCGACATTTTCCATGTTATCCAGAATTAATTATTTCCCTTTTTTCCCTCAGATAGATCAGATTGAAATATAGGTTAGTAAAATTTCAATTTTCGTAAAATTGACCGGTGTGAAATTCATGTAGTTGGTGTCTAAAACGAGATTATTTGAGTTTGATGAGGAAATATTGGCCAATGCATTTGTTACAGACGCAAGACGTTTGGCGCAACCAGGAACTATCCAAAATGAAATACACGGTCGTTTGGACCATGTTGGTCATAGGATGTCTGTGTGTTTTTCTTCTGGCTCAATCACGTCTATACTGCTGATGAAGGGATGTTTCGATGTTAAGTGCCGTGTGTTTACATTTATTGTGACGCTTCACTTTCAAACGTTATAAGCATTAAGGGTTAGGTTAGGCTATATTAGTTCAGGTTATGTCATGATGATAAATGTGATTTCTCCTTGGTCCAAACGTCTTATGTTTTTGGTTGATATAAACGAGCTCCGATTTACTTAATAAAGCTGCGCCAAACATCCATCTACGAGATTCGTCCAAACGGGTCGCTTTTCTGGGAAATTGCGCCAAACGTGCTACGGCCGAGGCTACGTAGCCCAATGTTGCAGGTGGGAGGTAAAAGGGATAATAAATCACGTGTTCAAATCAACGTCTAAGTTCACTTTTTCTGTGCAAAGGCCCACTATTTAAAGCTTGCAGTTAAATGTCTCGAACCCAACAAAACTCCACTATTTTTAACTTTTTTTTTTATTTGCGATATTTCCTGATAGGATTTTCATGTACGACCACGGGAGCTGACTCAACGTGCACAACTGTTATTCCAATAAAAGGGACCACGATGAAATAATACTTTTCAAAACAAATATTCCGTGTTGACCAATCTTATTAATAAAATAAAATGTTAATATCAATTAGTTTCATGTAGGTCAGTGAGATTTCACTTACGATTCGTCGGACCTCATGAACATTACCATATTCGTGATTTAAAATACATGAAACTTGGTTCAAGTGTGTCTATGGTTGTCAAGACACCCTCCCACATCGACTAAAGATCCGTGCACATTCTCCGTATCTATAATGTCCGTAGTCCATAAGACTCCATAGTAACGGATTGTTCTGTCCACAGATACCTGATACGTACGTACAGTAGCCCCATAGCTTCTTTGGTGCTGACTGACAGCTCACAGTTGACTTTTGACAGTCATCATTTAGGTATATAACTAAATTTTGATTGTCAAAAGTAACAGCTACTAAGCCCATGTTTTTGCAGATCATATGGTTCGGAGTAGGAATAGATAATTTGGTCTGGTAACTTTTCAAAGCCGTCAGCTATCAGTCAGCACCAAAGAAGCTATGGGGCTACTGTAAGCTCCCTAGTCCGTTAAGAAGAGATCAACTAACTACACAGTAAAATAATGATTTGTCCACAGTCTCTTGGTCCGTAATGCCCGTAGTTCGTAAGATAAGAATGGCGTCACAGTAACAAATTGATCTGTAGAGCATGTTTTTTAAAAAAACACGAATTACATACTAACTTAACTCAGGCCAGTGGACTATATACTGCACATCCAGCTCAAACAGACATATTGGACTAATTTAACTAGAAGAATACGCACAAACAAGTAAATTATAAACATCTTAGTCAACATAAACCGGTAAAAAAATTATCGCCATGTCTTACTACCGTTTCAGTTCGTACGTATATATGATAATTATTATAATGGTATTGGGTGAGTAAGGAATAATTTTAGAAGAAGTTTACACGCATTTGCGTGGAAGGATAGCGGGAAACCATTTAGGGAAAACCACCCTCAGTAGACCCAACCGGAGTTCAAACCCCGATAGCCTCGTCATAAGCAGGCCAGTCTAACACGAGAGGGACGTCTTAGACCATTCGGCCACTGAAACGGGTCACATGGTATTTAAAACTTGTGGTAAGCCACTTAACTACGGGGGCGTGATGGTAAAAAAAAAAGTATTTCAGCTTTCTTATTTATAAAATGTCAAGGTAGATTTAAATACATAAAGTATTTTCTGGTTCAATAAAGGGTTAAATAGTTTTATAATTTCGATAGAGGTTTATAATATGTGTAGATATATTTTACCGCTAGGCAACAGGGAAGTTTGGTCCTATTGATTATAGTTATGTGATAAATCGTGCCTAATCTTCAAATGTATTTTTTTTATGCACGATATATTTTATTTGAGCATTAGTACAGATGCGGATAGCCCCAACGAGTAGTAGGTTTCTAAGACGTGGTTAAATTATTATTATTATAATTATTATTATTATTATTATTATTAGCACCGCGTCTTACTACCCGTTCGGGTTATACGCACTTACGCTAATGTGTAATGGTAGGGTGATTGTGAGATGAAATGAAGGACTTAACAGTTTAACGTGGAATCCGAGCCACGGTGGAGACCTGACATCCCACACATTCACAAGATGTCTTGTCAGAGGTGAAGGAAGGGTTACGTGGTTAAAAAACTCACCAAAAAATTAAGTAAGCTTCATACCAACTGGTGCTTACAGATATAGGTCTAATTAATAATAATAATATTAAAGATTAATTTAATTTAGATTTTTTTGTACCGCGTCATAATACCCGTTCGAACTATTCCCATTTAATTACATTAATAAGGTAAGTATGAAGAAGGTATACTATAGAGCAAATGTTCCCACATCTGCGCGAAAGGAGAGTAAGATACTATTTAGGGAGAAAAAACCCCACCCTTGGTATGCCCAGCCGGGATTCGAACCCCGATCTCTCCGTCATTGTTAGGCCAGTCTTTTGTGAGTGAGACGTCTTACCAGGGATGTGTAAACTTACTTACAGAACGGTCAAGTGGTAGAGGGGGAGGGGAGAACAAAAAAAGGTGAGCCAAAGACTTTTAATCGTTAATAATTTGTTTTCAAATATATTTTTTTTTCAATGCTTAACACACATAATAGACCAGCACGAATAAGTTTAAATACATTGAGAATGCAAACCAATCATAAAAACCTCAATGGCTTAGTATGTTTTTATGTTCGTTTAGAAGCTTTATATGATGAGAGGGGTAAGGTGTCAGACTTCTGTGCTAGCGGGCGGGGTTCAATCCTTGGTCCCGGCACAGATTTATCTGATTACCAAACCCTTCCTTCACCTCTGGCAAGACATCTTGTGAATGTGGGGAATGCCAGGCCTCCACCGTGGTTCGGATTCCACGTTAAACTGTAGGTCCTTCATTTCATCTCACAATCACCCTACCATTACACATTAACGTAAGTGCGTATAACCCGAACGGGTAGTAAGACGCGGTGCTAATAATAATAATAATAATATTATATGATGAGGTGTGAGATGAGTTAAACTGTGAGGTGATTCTCGAAAGAGAAGACAGATGCTCATCTGTAAGTAAGTTTCTAAGATCACTGTTAATAAGTTTCTCTGTTGAAAACACTTGTTCGCATGACTATACGGATGCAAACGTTGTCATATATTTTTGGGCATGATTTCCCAAGTATGGACATGTTGGTTTTGTCATGGTTTTACAAAATACAGTTTAGCTGTGGTTAAAAAAAAAGTCTGATTCAAAACGCATCACATTTTAAACGTTTATCCCACGGGCAAGATTGAACACACCGGTGGTCCATCCCTGCCTTAGACCATGCGGCCACCGAAGCGGGTCTTGATGTGCCCGACGTTACTCGGTGCTCAACCCAGTTTTTAATTAATTTTAAAAAAATAATGTAAATATTAAAATTCCAACTTCATAGTGCAAATGTTCGTTCACAAAGGCTACTAGTTTTTAAAATTTTAGTTCTTTGCATAGTTGATATTGCGCAATGCATGCCAAACGCTTCCCTTTATTATAGGCAGATGGGGGAGGGGGGGGGGNCTCTTTTAAGAAGCTGTTTACTATCTATTTCTGTTTGGGTTTTTCGGTGTTATATTTGTTTTTTCCTAAAGTGACAATTGTTAGCGACTTGCTACTTATCAAGGAGAAAATTACTGTTGTATGCATGCGATTACTCTGATATCTGCTTAAAACGGAAAGATTAACAATAATTTGAAAAACATAAACTAATAGGTTAGGAAAGGACACATGTGTGCTGACCGCTCATCTATTCTCGTCTGATTTCACCAAGTGCTGCGCATGGTATGGCAAAAAATAACTTTTCTCCAGACGACCATCTGCTTACAACCCAGATATTCAATAGCCTAATAAAATATTCTTGAGAGCCAACGGCGCCGTGGCTTAGTTGGTTAAAGCGCCTGTCTAGTAAACAGGAGATCGAGAGTTCGAATCTCTCCGGTGCCTAGTAGTTATTTTTTTATTTTTTATAAATCATTGATTTTTACACACTTAGACTGAAAATAAATTTAGTTTTTCAAGAAAAGGTTTTGTTTCAAATAGAAATTGAAATTTAAAAAAAAACTAGCCTATGTATATTAATTTTATTCTTTGTGGGCTAATATTTTGTGGTGCGGTCAACTTGTTGCCTCTACAATTAAATCAACGTCAGTGTGTTCAACCCAAAGTATCTGCCACTGACCCTGAATGTCGGGACAGGAGTTCGTATCTTATTTGGGTGTTATAGTTTGTTTTTTTCCTCTCCATGCTAAAATGGATTTTAATAGTCCCTCGAAAGAATCTTTTGTGTGCTTTATATTAACGTTCTAGTCTTTTCGTAATAATAGTTTTATTTTTAAAAATCATACTTTTTCTTAAATAATACATTTGCGCTTTTAATATATTTTGATCCTTAAACCAGTTTTGCATCCGTGTTTAAGTTTATTAGAATTGTTGGTCCCCCTAGCTTTATAATTAACCCTATTTTGTCTGTATGAATTAGCTAGTGCTACATGCGGACAAGCCCAATCGGGTAGTAAGATGCGTATCACCCAAAAAAATATTACACTCGGTACATTCAAAGTTTATATATATATATGGTACAAGGGCGTTTAAAATAAGTAGGCCCTACATGATCAGATTATTTGTATTAAAAGTCTATGCACAACCAGTTGCTATGTCAAAACTAGAATAAAGTATTTACTTTATAATCTGAATAAAAGTTTAATATAAAGTGGTTTTAGTTGAGGTTTTTTTTAACGACCCCAAAATATTGTTATTAATTCTCTCCAGACAAATGCTTATCCATTACCTTTCATTTCCCACTTTTCATGCCCAAATGAATAAGTTTTTTTGATCCTCCTTTGGTCAATTCTGGCATAATGTAACCTCCTGATATAAACATGTTGTAAACTACACTGGTTATTTAATGCTACATTGACAGATTTTTTTTTAATACTGTGCATCCATTCAAGTTGTACGCACGTCTACAATGTGTACTCAATGGGTTAAGGATGAGTAAGGTTTAATTCAAAGTAAGTTTACCAGCCTTTACGTGGATGGGAGGGAGAGGGTCCCGGGTGAAAAAACACCCTAAGTACATCCAACCAGGATTTGAACGAATTCTGTCTGATCTCTTCATCGTCTGTCTAGTATATTACGAAAGTGACGCAGACCACGTTGGTAATTTTTGTTGTTACATTTTACACCTCCTAAGTTCATGCTGCTTTTGGGTCAAAACCTAAATCATATAGTAGACCTATTTAAGAATTTTGTAACTAAATTAATATCCGAGTTGTTATATATGATCCTGAGATCATGAGAGACTTTTTATATGTCTGTTTAAAGTGTTCGTTGGACGGTTGATAAGACATTGTCTAACAATGTTGATAGCTAAATGACAGTTTGTTTGTGACCTTTTACCAATTTATGGGTGTCAGATTTATTTTTCTCAAATAACAACCAGTGTATGGAAAATAATAAACAAAACATAAATATACAGACAAGTTCATTGATGACGGGAATAACATAGACATATAAGACAAAGTCCAAGTATTACAAAATCCTAAATATTTTCGCACTCTCCTTCCAGACGGGTTAGAAAATAATGGAATTAAACTATACCAGGGTTGCCAATATTTTCTTACTACAAAATTCCCTGGAGGGATTATTAATATTTTTCCAGGCAGATTAGATTATTATTATTAGCACCGCGTCTTACTACCCGTTCGGGGTATACACACTTAAACTAATGTGTAATGGTAGGGTGATTGTGAGATGAAATGGAGGACCTACAGTTTAACGTGGAATCCGAACCACGGTAGGAGGCCTGGCATTCCCCAAATTAGATTAAAGAAAAGAGAAATAAAATCTACCTTTTCATCAAAACGAGACTAAGTGTGAAGTCATGTAACTATGTCTAAAACAGATTATTTAATATGTATTAGCTAATTTAGATAATAGGGAAAGGTTTTGACAATTATAAAAGTTACTAAAACAATTTTCATGTAATATATTAAATCTTGTTCTTAGAGTCGTGTAATCTGAAACTATCACTTTTTATGGATAAATAGCAGAAGTACCCGTTGTGACCCGGAATAATCACATAATGCATTACTTAGCTACCCCGGGCAACACTTTTCTTTGCTTCAAACAAACAGGAAAAAAATGCTTCAATTTAGTTCTTACAAACCAGTTTTAATAAATGAAAAAAACTCTAAAAAGAAATTTTAAATTACAGCTTCGAGTTGTACATGTTTGCGCGCAGGGGCTACTAATTTTAAAATGTCAGCCCTTTGCGTACGTTAGATATCGCGAAATATTCATGAGACAAATTCTTATTTTATTAATTATAGTTAATATCTATATTTATGAAATAATATATTATTAGTAATTTAAAATACTATCAACGTTGACCGCAAATATGTAGTTTTTTTTTAAAAGTTCCTTCTTACCAAAATCTTAATACGAGTATATATAACATATAGTTTGTGGAAATAAAATAAATTCAAAATTCAATTCTATCAAAGTAATAGGGGTACACTCACAAAACTAACAACCTTTGACAATTTATTTTTGTTTACTGGCCCTAATCCAAACTTTGGTATCTTCATTTTGTCTGCTTACAGTATTTTTAAAACAACCTTAGGAGCAATGAAATAAAATAAAATGTTGGCGCAATTTTAAATTATGATAACTGTACCTTGTTTGGTAGTGTTACGCCGTTACGTATTCATCGAAAGTTCTGGGTTTTACCTGGAAGAGAAGGAAATACTCATTAGTTTGGAAACATCATGGATCTTAGCAATTATTTACATACATAATGTGTCATAAGGGAAACATTTGGAAGATGAGTTTGTTTAGCGCCGCGTCTTACTACCTGTTCAGGTTTTACCCATATGTACTAATTACGCTAATGAGTTATGGATGAGGAAGGTTGAATTTGAAGCAGACCCGTATTTTCGTGGAGGGAGAGTGGAAAAACACCCTCAGTACACCCAACCGGGATTCGAAACCTGATCGCCCTGTCATCAGCAATCTAGTCTTATATGAGAGTGACGACTCAGACTATGCAGCCACCAAAGCAGGTGACGATGAAGTTTGATGCCAGGTGGTCTTGACCCTCTACCTAAATGTTAAGGCCCATAGGAGCGTCAATCTATGATGATATCAACGTTATTTTAAAATGCATGTCGACCAATGGGTGTGTTTTATTACACGACTCACCGTATACGTTTCTGGGCGTTAAGGTCAAGCGTTGGGTTAAGTGCTACACACGCTGTCCTTCGCAAAGATAGGATTATGTAGTTAGCTTGATGACCTTGTGTAAGAGAGTACACAGTTGCGTTGAATGCAAATAAAATATAGTAAGCTGCATCCAATTTAAGACAATTTATTGAAGTTGCTTGCAAAAGAGAGGGGCAAAGAAAGTTGCCTCCTCCTCCTCCCCAAACGAGGACCAATGTTATCTGGGACCGTTATTTAAGGACACGTTTAACTTAAGACGTGATCCGAGAGGACATAATTTAAACGTCCTTGTCAGTGAGGACACCGGCTCCCTAAATGATCTCAATCAAATATTCAATCATGATAATGCAGGTGATAACACCCATTTTACTCCTTCTTCGTAGCCGTCGTGTTCCTGGTTCGACTTCTAACCAAACGGACACGCTCTCTCGCGAAACTCTTAACCTCACTTTCCATCAAACACCAACAGCTAATAATTGATCTGTGATTCACTTTTACTTTCTCCCAAACAACATCGGGGGTCGTGTTGATGGTTTCGCGAGGATGTCATCCAACAAAACGGTTCCCATGAGAGAAATGCACTCTTAAAGAATTATGTTTAGGTACACGAGATAAAACTCAACAAAAAAAACGTGTAGCTAGCGTACTTCTTTTGCCCCCCCTTCTTTGGTCGGAGTTTTCTACGATGAGTCACGTGGACTTGTCCGCAAATTGTACTGAATGATCAAAGATCAGTGGTATTCAACCTAGGGTACGCATACCCCCCGGGGCTAAGCGAATAAATATTAGGAGGTAGGTAAAAGTTAAATACACACACACACATACACAAATTTCATGATACTCACTGAATAATCGGGGCCAAATTCAGGGTTAGTCACAAAGGTGTAAACTGTAAAGATATGCGATACGATCTGTAAGACACATTGTTTTCTCCCTCTCTCTCTTAAATGTAGATTATAGAATATGTTTAGCTCGCATTATGCACCAACAATTTTGGGGGTACAGAGTTGAGGAGAAATTATATCTGGGAGTACGTAAACAAAAAGGATTAAATACCACTGCTATACTGCTATGCCAATACTCAGGTCAGCCATTGGTACGATTAAAGACAAACTCGTACCGGTGGACTAACGTAAAGCTCATCTAATGTAGTTTCCCCGTGACGGGGAGGTCAAGATTTGAATCTTGGTTAGACGTACTGAGAGTTGTTTTTTTCCCTAAATCTTTTTCTACCCTGCCTTAACGCAAAAGAGTGTATTTCCTCTGAATTCTACCTACTTATCCGTACCCCAGGAGTGTAATTAAACGCCTATATACCTTCTCACCCGTGCCATAGATTGGTCAACCCTGTCTTGGAGCGTTCATCAAACAGTACAAGCAGGTCCAGAGGTAGTCCCACGCACTGTCTGAAAGCGGCAGACCTGCCTGCATGCCAAGAGGGAGAGGTGCAAATATGGGCAAAAAGTTGCGTCATGCTCTGACAACCAACCCGATTAGTACCGATAGGATGAAAAGGTCCTCGGCGCGCAGGATGTTTCGATGTGATGGGTCGACGCTTGTTGCGTGCGCAGGACTATGTGTCTTTGATTTTAAAGTAGCCCCATGACTTCTTTGGTGCTGACTGAGAGCTGACGGCTTTGAAAAGTTACCAGACCAAATTATGTATCCCTACGCCGAACCATATGATCTGCAAAAACATGTGTTTAGCAGCTGTCAGAAGTCAGCACCAAAGAAGCCATGGGGCTACTGTAGTTATAAACAGTTTAACACAAAGGTCATTTAAGGATGTCGCCTACCTGTGACGTAGCGACAAGCCATGATAGGATTTTACGGTCTATTCGGTGATTTTTTAAAAATTGCTACATCATTGAAACAAAAGCCATAAATTGTTAAATCATTCTAAAGTTAGTCCTACAGTGTATTTTTTTATCTTGTAGTAGTTTTCTTTTTGTTAACCCGTTTTTATTTCCTTACAACTCGGGTTATTTGGTGTATTCCCGAAAATGACCTATAGGAAACTTCCTGCCAGGATGTAGATAAAAAAAAAGTCTATGGAAGCACGTGTAGGCCTATATTTAGAATAGAAAACGATAAAAATATAATTTAACATGAAGGTTTATTATTATTATTATTATTATTATTAGCACCGCATCTTACTACCCGTTCGGGTTATACGCATTTACACTAATGTGTAATGGTAGGGTGATTGTGAGATGAAATGAAGGACCGACAGTTTAACGTGGAATCCGAACCACGGCGGAGACCTGGCATTCCCCACATTCACAAGATGTCTTGTCAGAGGTGAAGGAAGGGTTTGGCAATCAGATAAATCTGTGCCGGGACCGAGGATTGAACCCCGGCCGCCAGCACAGAAGTCTGACACCTTACCCCTAGACCGCCAGGTCTCCAACATGAAGGTAAATGCTGTCCAGGAGAAAATAAAAGAGTAAACGTTTTTACTCGTCAGAGGAAATGGGGAAATGTTATCAGCAGGTAAACAAGAGGCCTCACAGGGTGAACCGCTCATTCTATTCCCTCTCGTTTTATTTCTTACATTGTTGTAAACGTGTAAAGTGCTTGGGTGCGTTAGGTTAAGATGCAACCCGCTTCGTAAAATAACTTTGAAATCATCAAGTAGGCAACATGGTTAAAACGCTAGTATGGTCGATCACAAATTCATAAACGCCAGAAGCCAAGTGGGTTTATATTATTATTATTATTATTATTATTATTATTATTATGTAGTATAAAACATGCATTTAACCTAGATATAGCTACTAAATATTACTATCAACATTGTTTACTTTTAAATTAGGCCTATTTGTATCTCATATCATGTGTATAGGATTATGTGTATATTAAATGGTTATATGGATAGTATATGCGACAATGTGAATGTGTATGGTATGATTAATTTTCTCTCTCTTCCTCTCTTATTTAGTTCTGCCTTTCTAATTTATTTTACTTAAATATTTCCATTAGTGTTCATTTAAGTGAAGAGCTATGGTGTCAATATTTTTTTATTAATATTAATATTTGTATACACATATTATAAATTAATTTTTAAACTGAGTATTAAAAGCATTTGCTTTATTATTAAGGGGTTAAGTGTAAGAAAAGGCGCTGACATTAACTTCGCCCTAATAAAAACGGTATTATTATTAGTATCATCATGATCATTATTATTATTAAACACCTATAAAATAAAATAAAAAATAAAGTAAAATGTTGTCATCGTTGACTGCAAAAAAAGAAATATATATCTTTAAAAAATTCCTTCCTACCAGAATTATACTTTATCTATATTCTCCTCCCACACATGGGCGTCATTAGCTATACATTTTTTGTGTGGGGGGGGGTGATTGGGGGGTGAATAGCATGTTTCATTGACAACTAATTTTATTGATACTTTATTTTGGTACATCGTCACACTAAAATACGTCATGCACGCGAAATCTAATTGCAAAAAAGAAATTAAGTCAAAACCCACAAAACAAATTTTTTTTATAACATATCCTGTTTAATAATAAAGAGAAGATATAATTAATAACATAATAATGAACATTGTCTTTAGGATGGATATGGTTCAAAAGTCCTTTTTCTTAATTCAGAACCATGATACCAAATTACTTTATTCTATTATACAGTTCAACTAACTAAAATGTATCATGTAAGGTGATTATTAAATAATTGGGGGTACATGACCCCCCCCCCTCTAGCGACGCCCACGCTCCCACATACAACAATTTACAATCAGAAAAGTAATTTTACTTCCCTTGGTGTAGATTGGTTGCATTCTACGTGCCTAGAAAACCTAAGGCACCTCCCTTTGAATGGTCCAGAACTTAACGGATGATCAGTTTCACTTTCCCGATAAATGGTTGTTCTTGAGGAGTATTGGCCACAGAATGGAAGAAGCGTGGTGTACGACCGTGAAGGTAGAATGATACAATACAGCGACCTTTAAAACATGATCGAGATTTGAAAAAAAAAGGGCCATGAATAACTTCAAGGCACTTTACGGGCGGGACAGACTGCACACTCACCGGGAAAACATAATCTGCACTATTATTTTATATACTTTTTTTATACCACGTCTTACTACTTGTCGGCATTTAATTACTCTAATACCCGCACCAGTGGTCGAATGTTCTAAGGCCGGGGTCTGTAAACTTCTTGCTATGCGAGTCACATAATATATTTTACACATTTTTGCGGGCCAAAATAACTTTCACCTGTTCTTCAAGTAGCATTATTTTTGCCCCGAATGCCTTCACATGGGCAAATAAATCATAAATCAAATTTGTTTCAACATGCAAATTTAGATTCAAGTCATATGGCCAGTCGCGTCTATAAAGAATAATCCACTTCCCAAGGCCAGTCAGTGTTTGATAAAAGTAGTTGACATTGATTCTTCTCTGGGAGAAATGAATCAATTTATATGTAATAAATTATATTTATAATAATGAGTCAATATAATTACTTTTTTAAATTAGGTAGCACCTTTCGGAACTTTCCTTTAATAACCCTCTGGCGGGAGACTTGGAACTATCTAAAAATTGTCACGAGCCGTTTCGTTGTCGATATAAGGAATGACGCCTGAGACTGAAAATGAGGGTTTGCAATTCCGACAGCACTCTGTCTTGGTGTCATGGGGGAAGCACACGTGCGGACAGAAACTGGACATGTCAAATAAACTGTGTGGTTAATAAATAACCAAGAGAAACAATTAATTTGTTTTTTTGATAAAAGCTTGGAACGAACCGGATATAATCTTGTGGCGGGCCGTAGTTTGGAGACCCAGGGTCTAAGGGGGCGGCCAGACTGAGCGCGCGAGCGAGCGAGCGCGCGAGCGACTAAAATATAAAATAGAACACATTGGTTGTAATGGGAGGTGGCCACACTGGAGCGAGCGAGCGAGCGAGCGACTGAGCGCGCGCGCTTGAAAGATAGAACTGTTTCTATTTTTCAAGCGCGCGCGCTCGACCCGGTACAGTCTAGTTTACAGGCGCTAGGCAATATTATTCTATGTTGGTTCATTGAGTGCTGGGAAACTTCTCATTTTGACAAGATATTTGACTTTTTTCTATCAGTGATAGCCTTAACACATTTGCAATTAATGGCCTAATTTAATTGGTAAGACCATA
>CABFOW010000131.1:218004-280670 GCA_902141385.1 Timema californicum
AAAAAGAGAGAGAGGCTATACAGAGCGACAAAAACCGCTTGTCACACCTCTTCAGTATTTTCTACATCTCAGTCTTGCAAACATCGTTCTTATTAATAATAGGCCTACCAGGTAAAATGAATTGCCAAACCAAGCTGTGTGATGTATGTGTAGCTGCAACAGCATTGATTAAATTGTAACGCTCACTCATGTTGTATATATAATATAGCTCACAATAAAAAATATAGCAGTTTTCTTTAAGGAAAAGAAGTATAAAAATTATCAAAACGTTTGTAACTGCACTTTAATGACAGAAGAACGTGGAGGCACAACCCTTGTGGAAGAACATCCCTCGGTTTTTGTCGCACGTGTGGCATGTAGAGAGGCGGGATATGTCGCCAGGAAAATGGACCCCGGCGCATTCCAACGCGACATGACCTTGAAGCCGCATGTGACGTGTCTCTGTCGTGCGATATTTGCCGCTCGTGTAGCATCCCACTATTGAAACTCATGGTTTTCATTTTTTTCGCGACAAAAACAGCTTCAACTCAGCGGGAAAAATCGCTCGTGTGGCCTTAGCCTTACTCTCGTATTAGAGTGACACGCTGAAGATGGAGAGATCGGGTTTCAAATCCCGGTCGGGCCTCTACTGAGGGTGGTTTTACCTAAGTGGTTTACCACTCTCCTTTCACGCAAATGCTGGTATATTACCTCTAAAACGCTTCCTTCTCTATCCCTATCCCGCTAGAGTAATGATATATGCATGCTTATAACCTAAACCGGTAGTAAGATAAAGTGATCAGAAAAAAAACCACTCCGGTGGTGTAGGAACAGGAAAGTAGAATTTAGACAGAGATGTGCTCTCATTTCGGAGCAGGAAAGTGGGGAAATAAAGGGGAAACTAGTCTTTGTACACACGGGTAGGGATTCGAACCACAATCTCTTCTTCACCGGCAGACAGGATTATATACGAGCATGCGATGCGGATTTCCTTAGAATAAGTCGTTAGCAGGCTTACACTTTGAGTTAAATATATATATATATAAAAATAATTTAAATTTACTTTATTATAGTGCTGACCAACATTCACAGGACCTATAACAGGCCAGCACTGAAATGTACACGAGTACCTGACATATAAGCATAAATAGGCCTACATAATAACAGATAATAATAGGCCTAATGATAATAATGGTAGACATGGTAATAATAATAAAAAAAAACTAAGTATTAATATAATTTTAAAAACAAGAAACAGTGGGCAGAATAAAGAAAATGTAAATATTAGAGGTAGAACATGTACTGTGTAAATTTATGGTAGGGAAATTCCTAAAATAACTCTCCGAGCTGGGCTCTTCTTTTGTGATAAAAAAAAAGTTGAATTCGACAAATCTAGTGTTTGCGCTGTGGATACAACGGCCAAAAGGGCTGCCCTTGTAAGAGTTATTGAGAGAGTCAGTAGAAGGTAATGGAATTCCAAGCAACACTAACAGCTTTGAGCTAACCAAGGTATGGTACAGTGTTAAAATACAATACACTTTATTGAATGAGGAAGTAGTAAATTTAATAATTTCAAGTTATTTCATTGCGTGAGATAATTATTATGGTCAACATAAAAGTAAAAGTAGAGTAATACTACTAATAATAATAATCGTAGTACTAATTTCTCATTAAATTTTAATTTTCCTTTATTAAAGATCATTATTGATAATCATTTTGGACTCTCGACCCAAAATCAAAACTTTACCGAGATTGTAATTTCTAATCGTGACACAAGACGCATTGTGGAAAGTTTTGAGCTATTTCAAGCCGTCCTGGCTTGTTACCAAACAATGAGATTCCTTAATCATTTTCAACTCACAACAAGCAGGCTCAGCTCAACCCCATCCAAGCTTTTTTTCCCACACAGGTAGAAGAACTTTGTCCCCTTCAGGTTGAACCATAAAAATAACACACATCCGGTCGTCTTTTCTTCGTGAATACGGTTAAAGCTTGCGTCTTTTTAAACTGACTACTCATTTTTAAATATTTTTTTTTACAAGGACGAAACATCTTTAGGGAACATATGAGTGGTAATTCTTCGCTTAATAAACTAGTTTTTTAAAAAAAAAAAAGCTGACGAAATTACGAGGGGGGTAAGAAGCTCTTTACGATATTTAAGCGGTTCGAGTTGAAGTCGAGCCACTAGAAGTAATTACTGTTGTTAACGCGTCAATAAAGAAGACCACAGCAACAACCATAACATGACAACATAACATTCATGTCGAAAAGAGAGGAAAAATAAGACCAAGAAGATGATTGTCTGTAAAACCAGGGTAGAAAAAACAAATCAACCACTTGTCTGACAGAGTCTTTTATACTTAGATATAAGGAGCATCTGTTCTTCAAGAAAATACATATCAAGTATTGTCAGTTATCCGAACAAAGCAAAGTTGAATCGTAGTTTTACTAATAAATTGGTCTTTAATAACCACGAGAAAGAAAATTCCCTAATTTTGTATTTGGTAAACATCGCAAAGATGTATTGTGCGTAGTCGATACAAAAGAAAATAATTCAAGACTCTAACAATGGTGATAACAATTTTGTTTGCGATTTATAGTACCCATTCTTAGTGTTATACACTCATATTGTAGTTAGGTCTACCTTTAGAAACATGTGTGTCTATCCACGCTCAAAAACAGTTTGCCCCCGAGAGATTCTTGCCAATCATTTAAATAAAATGTTTCATTCCAATTAATATAACATGTAAAGTGTTTTCTCTTATAAAAGCTTTGAGTCTTCAGCGGAAGGCATGTCAGCCATATGGCTACAACAACCAATATATTGAAGAGAGAAAGCTGCTACTACTCTCTCTCTTTCTCTCCCTTCATATGTATTATGAGAAGAGGTTTGCGATAGTTTTTAAGACGATGATCATTATTAATGTTATCAATGCTGGTTTCCAAGAATAAATATGGATGAAATGAACAATAACACTTGGCATCAGATCACATTGTTGAATCACGTGTTTTATGTTGGTTTGGTCGTACAACAACACAGGTTTACCCACACAAAAGTAGGTAGAAAATAGGGGGAACCCGTAATGCTGGGCTCAAATCCATGCATAAGGAATAACCAATATTGGTTAGTGCATAGCACATAGTGCGCGAGAAATTGGAAAACATGATTTTCAATGACAACGTAGTCGATACATAATTAAGAATGAATAGTGTACAATATACATACAGTTGGTTTAACTTTTATTTTTTTGTTTATGGATGGACTTGATCATAGCCATCCCTTGTGACAGCCAATAAGAATGAGAGGAGAGGTTTTAGCCAATTAAAAGCCGGATTCACGGAAGACAGACATGTTTACGTTTGAAATGCCTTGAGGCAGCCATAATTCTTGTTTGTTAATAACTTACTCTCTTTGTTAATAGCGTCAATGACTACGATTGTAAATATGATCTAAAATAAAAGGGGAAAATATTTATATCGCCCCCCCCCCCAATTTCGAGAAATGATATAATCAAAATGGNGATCTAATCAAAATGGCCACTCCAAGTAAATGCTGTTGCACCATTTTGAAATTAAAATAAATAAAGTGGTAAAGCAAGTTAATGAATCTCTTTGGAATGATAACTTTAATATGGTAGTTACTATAAATGAGTGAGGGTACAGCATTTTTTCTTTGAGGTACAAAACGGTACATAGCTGGTGCAAAACTTTGGCATTGAAAACAATTTCAAAAATTAAGAAAATGATAAAATAGCACTAAGCTAGAATGGTTATTTTAATATTCTAATTACTAAAAAATAGGTGAGAGGTACAAAACGGTAAAAATCTAGTGTAAAACTTCGACATTGAAAAAAAGTCCAAAATTCAAAAGTGGTCCGCAGGACCGTATTTAAGAAAGGAGGAGAGCGGCTTACGAGATCAATCTTCCCTTTGTGTCCCCAAACATAATGATCTAAGTCATCGGTTTCCAAACATTCATACCAAAACTTTTTCTGGTCAAAATAAATAGACTATCGCTCCAGTAAAAACATAGTTTAATTTTCCACGTGGTGATATCAACAGTTGTTGAATATCTGTCAAGGGTGTCCTGGAATTTAATGACAACTTTTCCTCTCCATCTAAAAAGTTTGTCATTTAGCTTGCTTACCCCTTGGCAGACCAATTCCATAATTTGTGCCCTTAATTTGAGAACATTTTTAAATTAATACAGTAGTAGTTATTTCTAATTTATTTGTGTCAACTGAAAATAAATGCGCTAGTGATGTGATTAAAAAAACAATGTAATAATAAGGTGAAATATATTTTTTCATACAAAAAGCTAAAGTTATATAAAAAACTAGCACATTTAATTGATTTATTCATTCATTAATAACCATAAAACAGTTATATCAAATTGAAATCATTTTCTCAGGGTCCCCCTCGCCACGTTACTGAGTTAATTTCATAGCTTTTGACTGATCTTTTGTCTTAGAATGCTGGTATATGTAGCTATTTCCGCCATTGTTCAAATATTTTCACGTACCCTCAAACTTCCTGGCACGTACTCCCGGAAGTACGCGTACCCCACGTTGGTAACCACTGATCTAAGTGAATGTTCCTTACAGTACGTGATTGTGATGCCCTATTTGATGCTGTTGAGGCAATGCTTCAGCTCATATATGGGGAAAATATTTCAATTCTGAGGCGCTGCATAACTGGAAAAAATACTGCCCTTAACTCATCCTGGCGAGGCGCGACTGTGAAGGAGTACGCGCGAGGCAATGAGGACAAGCCGGACGTGTGAGGTTGACCCGACGCAACCTTGAACCCATCGCGTTAACTACTTAACTCCTCAAGCGTATTATCGCCTCCGGCAGGTGAAGATGATGGAGTCTTGTGTCTCGAGACGGACCTTTTTGTCACTCTTACCCCGGGAGTGAAACGGCTCCTGTGTGTGCGGTCGCCCCTGTGGTCATTTAAGGGGTGATGGGGGAGGGGGGGGGAACCGGCCCCTCTCTAAAACTTTCCCCCAGACACGTATGCGAGGTGAGGTGACATTCGAACCACCCAGACGTGATGATGGACAGATTACACTTTGCTTGAGAAATTGAAACCCACTTTTGAAGAGAGCTCCATATTTAAAATTTAATGGCAATTTATAAATTGTTATGACTCGCTTCGGTGGTCGCATGGTCCAAGACGTCACTCTCACAAAAGACTTGAGTACCAATGACAAGAAGATTGGGGTTTGAATAACGATCGTCACTACTAAAGGTATTTTTTTTCGTAAATGGGTTTCCTTCAAACACATGTGGGTACATTTTATCTAAACTATATCTTCATCTCTAACCCAATCATGCGGATAACCCGAACGGGTAGTAAGACGTAGTGCACACACAGAGAAAAGGCGTCAGTCTAGGATTGACAGGTTTGTCAAAAAATAGAAAGGTCAAGGTTCGATCACGAGTTGGTTTCCCCCCACCTACCCCCAAAGTTTACCATTCTCTCTTCACGCAAATGAATTTCGTCTTAATTATCTATTCTTTTAATTGACAGATGAGGATAGCCTGTAGGGTTAGTAAGATGTGAAACGAGGAATGAAATGTTACTCGAACCAAAACTCGCCATAGACTGGCCTGCCGATAAAAAGGTCGAGTTTATCCAGGCGAGTTGAGGGTGGTTTTACACATTGGATGTATATTCCGTTCACGATAGGTTTTTACCTGGATGACAGTTCGAAAATCATATGTATAGGTTTTGGGTTGCCAACACTTGTAAAAGATCACAGTTTTGTTAAAAATGTAAAGATCTTTAATTACCTGTTATATATTACATTTAAAATAACGTAAACTTAAGTTTTCTCATACTATTTCATTTTTTTTAAATAATTTCTTTTTATCCAACTCAAACAATATTTTAAACATAATTAAAAGTACTTATTTTTCTATTTGGAACGTTATTGATTTTCTGTAATATAGTGCACACATCAATTCATCGACTGCGTGTATGCATCATTGTAAAAAACTTGTTTACCGTCGTGTTCAACCACATGGTTTAGATTCGTCAGTGGCCATTTTGAAGTTATGTTCGTTAGAAGTTTTTGTGCAAGTGGTGTTAATATTTTTTTAAGGGGAATAAAACTATAAGTAAGCTTTGTGTCCATCCTCAAATAAATATATAAATAATATTGGCCTAAATTACTGTGGTTAATTATCACATTAATATATTACCCTCTGTTTTAATTACAGTCATCCAAAGTGATAGATGTCAGCTGTTGGCGTAGTGATATATTAGGGATTACTTTTAGTAACATTTCGAGCTGTACATCCAGGTAAATTTAGCTCGTGAATGACTTATATTTCCATCATATCTTCACACTTATAAGGGTGCATTTACTATAAACTACTTTAATCGTCCTAGTCTCTAAATTAAGCAGTTAATAACAAATCCCTTAATAACTTGACTCATAGTCACTCTTTTGTTTATGTCAAAAGTCCGAATAGACAAAACTGTATGGAGCTACAATTTATTTAATTACTTAACGTGCACTTTCTGAACTGAATGATTATAGCAACACACGAGAATGTATATGAACAATTGTGAAAGGACCTAACCATTTTGTCGGAAAAGGTTTGTCACAATACCTTCGTGGGTTCTTTTACATGCCCCAATACACATGGGACCGACGGCTTTACTTCCCCTCCGAAGGAAGTTGTGCTACGAATTGTTATCACATAAAAATAAATCCATCGACCCCGGTCGGGTTGGAAACTCACGATCATCGGACCCTGAGGCGAGCACTTTACCTCAGTATCACCTACAGTAGCCCTATGACTTCTTTGGTGCTGACTGACAGCTCACAGCTAACTTCTAACAGCATTAAAAAGTTACCAGACCAAATTAAGTATCCCTACGCTGAACCAGATGAGCTGCAAAAAACATGTGTTAGTCACTTCTGACGGTCAAAATTTAGGTATATACCTAAATGTTGGCTGTCAGAAGTCAGCTGTGATCTGTCAGTCAGCACCAAAAGAAGCCATGGGGCTACTGTAGGTAGGTCGGCTATAGCTATGAGAGTCTTTTACCTATCTAAACATTTAAAAGGGGATCTTGACTCTTATAAAAACTTTTAAGCTTCTTTAACTAAAAAATAACAAAATATTTACTTTGGAAAAATTGTTCATGTGTTTCGAGAGATTTGGCAAAGGAGGTGGGGGATACTTTACTATGATCTTTCCTACTTTTTTTACTAACTATTATATAAAGTATTTAATAAACCGGCAAACATGTGGTCACCGAGTGCAATGAAACTAAAAATTGAATAGTGTATTCTTTGATAAAGTTATATAAAAAAAACCAAGTCTTTTCTTATTGAAGAGTGACTAAAATGGTATTTCCTCCTTATAAAGTGTCACTAGGAAGGATAATTTGACCGCAATGCAATTTCCTCAATCGCGCGGTTGAATGCAACGGGCAAGATGTTTTATTGTTGAGATGCAATTGCCAATGATTGGGTAGGTGTGACAGATAAGAAAGTAAAGACTTTTACAAACCGGTCGTCATTGTCCCACAAACTTAATATAGCTTGTAGGTTTAAACATGTCACTTTCATGGGACGGTGTTCGCTCTTTTTAACTTGAATTCGGTGACCTGGCGGTCTAGGGGTAAGGTGTCAAGACTTCTGTGTTGGCGGCCGGGGTTCAACCCTCGGTCCCGGCACAGATTTATCTCATTTCCAAACCCTTCCTTCACCTCTGACAAGACGTGTATTAATCACAACTTGTGAATGTGGGGAATGCCAAGCCTCCACCGTGGTTCGGATTCCACGTTAAACTGTAGGTCCTCCATTTCATCTCACAATCACCCTACAATTACACATTAGCGTAAGTGAGTATAACCCGAACGGGTAGTAAGACGCGGGGCTAATAATAATAATAATAATAATAATAATAATAATAATAACTTGAATTCAAAGGCATGAACGGGATTGAACAATTATTTATCCGCCACTTTCCTCTACTATTGCACATGCTGTAGCTTCGGTGGAAATAGCCATTTCTTTCCATTTATCTGGAGTATTTTCAATTTTACTGACAGTTAATTTTATTTACACTTTAATTAAAGTTCACCCACTACGATGGCTTCTTGGTCTTAGGCGCTACTCTCGCAATAGAATTTTCGAATTTTCAAAAATACCTCCCCAGTAAATGATCCCTTTGTCGAAATTTTACCCAAAAACAAGTATGCGGGTTATTTGCCATGTCAAACACTCCCAAGATACCCACCCACATGGAACCAAATTGTTAGGGCAATTTTTAAAATATTTCCAGTTTTCTAAAAATCAATCATCAGTAACCTACACATATGAGTTTTGACCCCAAAAACAAGTAAATCGTGCTATTTTTTATGTTAAACACTACCAAGATCTCAATTTGAAACCAAATCGTCAGAACAATTTGTAAAATAGTTCAAGGTCTAAAAAAATCAGTCATTAGTAAACTAACCTTCAAAGGATTTTTGCCCAAAAACCAATTATATTCGTATGCATAGTGATATTTGTCATTTAAAACAAATCCTAAATAAGCATTTTAAACAAAATCGTTAGAGACATTTTCGAAAAAGTTAAAATAATTACTCATCAATAAACTACCCTTAATTGAAAAACTAGGGTAAAAAACCACAACTTATTGGTCATATAGCCGTATATCATCTATCAAGTTAAAACAAAATTCATCAAATTGTTTTGGATATGTGGTCAAGGACAAACAGATTGACTCATAGACAGACAGACAGAAAGCCAGATAGACAGACAGACATGGGATTTGAAAGAATTATAAAATCTACTTTTTGGGGGTTCTTTGTCGTGTCTTTTTAACTTACATATTGTTTCACTATGTTTATTTTGTCTTTTTATTGGAGTGATACACCTGTGGTTTTTTTAGCAGGTGTTTCACTCAATTTGTACTATGAGCCCATTTGAGCCCTCATATGGAGTGTATCAAATGGGTATTCTTTCATATTGAGACCTAATATGTTTATATTCGTATTTGTATATTTTGTGTTTTCACCTTTTTATAGAGATAGGTTAATAATATTACTCTCTCCTATGGAGATTTTACTATATATTCATATTATTTTAAGGTCCTAAAGACCTCATTGTGTCGATGGACCACTAATACTAATAATAATAATTTTGGGTTTGTGTTAACATAAAACGTAAACATTTCTTATATAGATTTTTTTCGCGATTCCAATACTTTTTTCTTGAAATGAGCAAAAAAAATAATTATAGATGTCATTGTAGCTTACCAGGAGCTATCTAAAGTAACTTTATATATTATATAGTCCATGTAGCTTCTCTCTCTGTGTGTAGAGAGATAAACACACACTTTGGACACATGTAAATTTACGACGTTGCATACTTGGTGAATTCAAAGATATTTTTCGAAGCGAGCATATTTTATTCATGTTCAGGACAGTGTTTTTGGAGTTTTTTTATTTATATATAAAATGTTTTTGACAAAATAACTCAAATATTACTCCAGTAGAGTCATAAAGTTTAATTTTATACAAATGGTGATATCAACAGTTGTTAAATATCTGGCATCAGCATAGTGGCATCAGATGAGAAAATGTATATATGAAGAGAAAAAATTGTCATTAAATTCCAGGAAACCCTTGACAAATATTTAAGGAATGTTGAAAATTAAACTTTGTTTCTATTGGAGAATTATTTGATTTCTTTAACTCCAAAAAGACTACCCTTAACTTGCGTTCTCTACACTCCTACCTTAATTTACACTGTTGAAACTTAAGCTCTATATGAAAATAATATCAAATTTCTGCAAATGAAAGTTTAAAAAAATATATGGATGATTATGATGAGTATGTGATATCAAGTTACTTTTGAATCCACGTGAGGTATCAGGAATTCGGATTATATCTATGAAATAGCCATTTCAAACTAATTACTGTACCTAATAAAACCCGCGTACAAAGCACAGACCAAGCCAGCAAGAATGCGGTTAATGGACCCTTGAATCAAAAACTGAGAGGTGGCTAAAGAAAGAATTTACTTTCAAAGCATTTTCCTTTTCGCAAACAAAACTTTTGTGTTAACTTCCTTTAAAAAACTTGCCGGCAAAGTTTTTGTCGAAGGGAGAGAGCAATTATTTTTACAATCCTGTTAAAAAGGTTTGCATTCCTCTCGCCTTTTGGGGGCCGCAGAAATGAAGTGAAGTGCGGAAGGGTAATAAAAAAAAGGGGGGGAGGGGAATGGCATAGAGTGATATACACACCAAGTGCAAGTCCAAGGTTTCTACCTAGGGCTTCCCTGAAGAGACCTTAGTGGAAGAACCAGGCCGAGCTCAGAGTTAAAGTGGAAGTGTAAGGGGACCCGAGAAAAGGTTAACGTTTTCTGCAGTTTTTTATAACAAAAATTTTTTTTGGAGAGAAACAACTCAAATATTTCTTCAGTAAAAACATAGTTTAATTTTCTTGATATGGTGATATCAGGAGTTGTTAGATATCTGCCACTAACATAGCTGCAATAGGCGAGACACTTTTTAAATGATAAAGGAAAAGCTGTTATTAAATTCCAGGACACCCTTGACAAATATTCAACAACTGTTGAAGTCACCATATGAAGAAAACCAAATTTTTCTACTGGATAAATATTTGATTTTTTTAACGAAAAAAAAAGTTTTTACTATAAAAACTGCAAAAACACTGCGCCTAACTCACCTTCCCTCCATCCCCACAGTAAAGACCCTAAAATGACATACATATATACATGGTAGGCCACAAACAGAGAAAAATAAGCCTAAGTCAGGGAATTTTAATATTTGTCTAATTGTGCGGCTTATTATTTAGACAAAAGTGATGGATTTTGATTCTCGATGTTAACAAAATGCATATCCTTAATTTTGTAGTATTAGAAGAGATTGTTGTACTGTGTTTTATACCACATTTACGCAAGGACACAACAATACCTAAAACATCAATTATAAGAAAAATAGATTACAAGAATGTTGGATAACCGTTAAGATTGTTTTCGAAAATATGTGATCAACATAATGAACGGGGAAAATGCCATTCTCCAGGAAAAAATATATAAAAAAGGTTAAGTCAGGAAATCTTTTAAATGTTGCCTGGAAAACCTGGAAAATTTAGGGAATTTTATAATAAATGTTTTTAGCCCCACTGATAAGTTTATAGAGGGGGCTGTTAAAAGTTTTCCCTACCTCGTAAACAAGCTATAAAAACAGGTAGGGGTTTGTGCCCAAATGGTTCCAAGTATGTGAAATTGTGTCCACAAAATTAGTATTGTTTAAAAACATATTTTAGTAATTTTTTTATGTAATGGATTAGTAACCATTCCGGTTAAACGCAAGCATTAATTACGATTATGGAATAAGTGTGAATAAGGTAGAATTTTAGAGGAAATGTTTCCGCCTTTCGTGTAGAGAGAGAGAGAGAGAGAGTGAAAAACCATTCAGGAAAAATACTATCAGTACACCCAATCGGGATATGAACCCCAATCACCCCATCATTGGCAATCCAGTCACTACATTCAAACCTTAAAACCACGTTTCTCAGCCAACCACCCAATCTTTCCACCTTGGCCCATCTGTTAAGAGGCAGGTGGCAGAGGGTGGAAGTGCGCATGAGCAGTGAGCACTTGTGTGAACAGTATTCTCAGACCGGACAACATGCCACACAGCGTCATAGCCTACTAACCGCATTAAGGCGGAACAAGATGCTTCTTACAACAAAAAAAACTCGTAACTTATGACGTCCCTTACCTTCAACCACAAACACATTTTTGTGGTTTTTCTGTGATTAACATTCCAAAAATTAAATAGAAGAATCCAACCAAGTATTACTGGTATGTTCTACGATAATTAAATTTATACTCAAAAGGCACTTGATAAACTAAACTCTATTTTATATTTATTTTCTTAATGCTCCACGTCTTACCACTAGTTCGGATTATTCGCATACTTACGCTAGTGGGGTATGGATGAGTAAGGTATATTTGATGAAATTTACCCGCATTTACGTGGAGAGAGAGCGGAACACCATTTAGGGTGTACCACCACCTTTATTTAATACAACCCAGCCAGTATTTGAACAAAGACTCTGCCATCGTCAAGAGCAAATAAGATGAGATTGACGTTTTAGCCCATGTGCTAAATGAAGCGGATAAAAAATAAATATGAAAAAAACCACCTAACCTTTAATGTGAATTTTCTCCGCTATGTCGTTAGAATGTTTTCGATAATTTAGCTCTTTTTTTTTTCAACATGTAAAACAACAACACTTTATTTCATACACGATCCACTTCGGTGGTCGTGTGGTCTAAGGTGTCACACTCTAGCAGTAGACTGGACTGCCGATTACGGGGAATTCAGGGTTCGTATACCAGTTGGGTGTACTAAGGGTAGTTATTTTCCTACATGCGTTTACACATCTTTCTATCCATGAAAAAGCGGATACATTTATTCTAAATTCAATCTTCTTCATTCCTATTTCATTAGAGTAATGAGTGCATATGCGTTTAGCCCGAGCAGGTAGTGAGACGCAGTGCTAAAAAACGATTAAAAAAACTTTTCAATGTATATAGAAGTCTTAGAATTTCATCCAACGCCATGCCATGCTTTGCTGAGTAAATATATTATATACTATGTATTTTTTAAACTTCTTAAAGATTTGTTACAGCCTATAGGGGTGTATAAATGAAACCTCTGTGGTCTAGTGGTCAGAGTTTCAAGCTACATATCCAGAGGTCCTGAGTTCGATACCCAGTGCTTCTAGATTTACTGTGAAGCAGTAGGTCTGGAACGGGGTCAACCGAAACTCGTGAGGGTAAATGAGGAAAAATTTGAATAAATAAGTAGCAGTCCCGATATAGAGAAATGAGATTAATGGCCGGAGGGTTAGTTGCGCTGACCACATAACACCCTCTATCCACAAATGTTGGCACTATCTTCGCAAAAGTACGGTGTTTGTTTGGTCAGTGTAGCTCGCTTGCGGGTTGATGTCATGGATTTTTTTTTTCTATTCTCAACTTTCTTTAAAAAATGGAATGTTTGACGCAGTGATAGTTTTTTTTTGCAAATCGAAACTCAGAACCCCTGCTCCCCCCTTCTCAAACTCTCTCTGAACTATAAAATCCAAAATCTGCACTAAATCTCAAATATGTATTTAGTAAATATGGTATAGCTAGCTAATTTTACGAAAAACTTTTAAGGTATGAATTAAAATATGATAATGGTTCATTTGGATAAAACATTAAATTAATAACACAGTCTTACTTAATTTTTTTAAACTAAGTGGCCAGAATATTTGGTTACACACAAAAATCAAGTCAGCTCGAGGAACGTTTAATAAGAAATCAATACTTGAGGAGGCAAAATCCAACTAAAATGTACCTTTGCTATTTAATAACATTTTTTTAGCACCGCGTTTTATTCGGGTTGTACGTACATGTAATAATCACGTTAGTGCGTTAAAGATGAGGAGGACTTAATTTAGAGAAAATGTACTCAAATTCGCGAGGAGGGATGGTGGAAAACAATTTAGGAAAAATACACTCTCAGTACACCTGAACGGGATTTGAACCTTGGATCTTCCCGTCACCTGCAATCCAGTCTGCTGCGAGAGTGACGTCTTGTACCATCCGGCCACCAGAGCGGGTCTATCTAATAAGTTATTGCAATTGAAAATTTGGGAAATTATGGGTTTGAACACCCAATTTTCTGGGTACCTACCATGATATTAATTAATAATTATTATATTTTTTTAAGTGTACGTGTCACCTCCCAATCAAAACACGACATACCTAATGACTCTTACGAGCACGGAATGTAACGTACAGTACGTGCATGAAGAATCCGTGAGGCTGGACATCGCTAGTCCCATACTGACTGGAATAACAAACACCTGATGCGTCATCCGACATTTCTGAATGGTTTCCCAGTAACCTGCCTGCTACGGTGTTTAGCTGACCGTGGACAATCTAAGGGGAAAGTGACGTCGTGTGAAGGAAACGAAAACAGGATTCCTTATTTGACCTACGTCAGCATTTTTTAATATAATCTACGAAATCGTCTGTCATGCTAATCAAGAAATGGTGGTTAACCTATCCGTGCAAGTCTAGCGTGTCACACCGTCGCGTAAAACGCAGATTTCGCGCTGCAATAAATACGTGAGATTATTCTCCTTCTGGTAGATTTAGTTTAGCTGTGCACTTAAGTTCCATCTCAACATCTCCGGTTAAGGTTATCCACCAAATAAGTTTTAAATAGCTGTGCACTTAAGTTCCATCTCAACATCTCCGGTTAAGGTTATCCACCAAATAAGTTTTAGATAGCTGTGCACTTATGTTCCATCTCAACCCTCTCCGGTTAAGGTTATCCACCAGATAAGTTTTATATAGCTGTGCACTTAAGTTCCATCTCAACCATCTCCGGTTAAGGTTATCCACCAGATAAGTTTTAGATAGCTGCGCACTTAAGGTCCAGCTTTATCATTATTATTATTATTATTAGCACCGCGTCTTACTACCCGTTCGGGTTATACGCACTTACGCTAATGTGCAATGGTAGGGTGATTGTGAGACGAAATGAAGGACCTACAGTTTAACGTGGAATCCGAACCACGGTGGAGACCTGGCATTCCCCACATTCACAAGATGCCTTGTCAGAGGTGAAGGAAGGGTTTGGTAATCAGAGCTTGATCATCTCCGGCTAAGGTTATTTTGATAACTAAGTGAAACACTGTTCAGATATAAACTTTGAACAACATTTTTATGATTAATTCAAATTTTCAAAGATTCCCTCATCTGTAAACCACCCTTAATATATGGAGGAGAATCCACATTATAGTTTGGCCTTGAATTAAGACCATACTGACATACAGATATGAAGTTTGAAAAAAATCTATAAAAGCGTTTTGGCTGTAGCCCCAAGTGCATACAAACCGACATACTTTTTTGAGTTCGGGGAACACACAAAACGTCACAATCAATCATAATCTTGAGGTAAGAAGTTTCTGCGATTACAATATTCTTCTTCTGTTTCTAAAATCAACAACCCGAAGGTTGGTTGGATGTGATTTTTATCCACCCATAGCTGGGCATACACTCAGCCCTTCGGCTTATCAGTGCTGCCTACACCATCTGGTAGAAATACCATGTATTAGGGAAGTTAAGGTGGTGTGGTGATTTCCCGCTGCCTTGCTCGCTGAGTGTCTATGAGAGAGCGCGAAAGGGTCTACCAATTTTGCCGGGAAATATATTTTCACACACCTTCTAGGCTTTAATTCCCCTACGAAGTATGTTGTGCTACAGTAGCCCCATGGCTTCTATGGTGCTGACTGACAGCTTTGAAAAGTTACCAGACCAAATTATATATCCCTACGCCGAACCATATGATCTGCAAAAATATGTATTTAGCAGCTGTCACTTCTGACGGTCAAAATGTAGGTATAGGCCTATACCAAAATGTTGACTGTCAGAAGTCAGCTGTGAGCTGTCAGTCAGCACCAAAGAAGCCATGGGGCTACTGTACATATGTTTATCGCTCAAATAAAATCCGTCGACCCCGGCTGAGTTTTAACCCACGAATATCGGTTTCTGAGGCGAGTACTTTACCTCAAGACCACTGAGGTCAACTAAAATGCTCTATATACAGAGCATTCCAGGTATATATATAAAACACACAGGCAGTAGGGGTTGAGAAGACGAGTATTCCCACGCTAGCGACTGGTCAAATAGCGAAGCAACAAGACGTCAAAGTTGGCGCTGTATGCACCTGGACTGTAGGCAACACATCAATCTTCAGAACATAACACGTGGAGTGTGAGGTAAATTATAACTATAGTAGCCCATTGCTTCTTTGGTGCTGACTGACAGCTTTGAAAAGTTACCAGACCAATACGCCGAACCATAGGATCTGCTAAAACATGTGTCAGAAGTCAACTGTGAGCTGTCAGTCAGCACCAAAGAAGCCATGGGGCTACTGTAGTAACAGGCAGTGAAGTACCTGACAACAGGTAACCAACCCTAAGGAAATGATGATTCTTCTCAAATATGTAGTTGTTGGCCCTGGATGATTGGGCCAATATTGAGAGCGCAGTGGCGGGGGTGCCTGTATTGGTTTGAATGTCGTGCTGCATGAGTTTCCTCAAACCCCCAGGTGCATACAGCGCCAACTTTGACGTCTCTTAGCACCGCCATAATTTGTCATCCGTCACCGACCCCATGTTAATTACGTGTAAATACTTGTATTGTCACCTCCTACAACCTGTATCATGTTTAACCTAAAGATCTGAACATTCCTGTATATGATAAAGTGAAAAACCAAACATGTCCTCAAGGCACCCGAAATCCTAACTGTTAAGTGTTGGGTCGTGCAGGACTATTATGGTATCTCTGTCGACTAGTTAGGCCCCCTGACCTCTGCACACTCGGGCAGAGAAAGACCCCTCTACCAGCACATTACGTAGCAGCTGAAAGAGCTAAGTGGTGAGTGATGAAAGGTAACAGAGCAGGTTTGGTGAGCTTCAGATCATCAATTAGAACTCATGTGAGTCATTATTCCGGCATGGACCACGAGAGGGTGTTACTCATAAACAGAGAACGCTGCACATATTCAAACTATACCCCATCTACTGTAAGAGTGTAGGTAGGCGACAGCAAAAGTTACCAGTTATACTCTCAGGTATCTGTTCGCCAAACCATGCGATATGCAAGACTGTAATATGTTGATTTGTTCTCACTTTCAGCAGTCAAAACATTCACAACAAACCAATTGTTTTTATTATTTTATTATATTGCACCACGTCTTACTAGCCGTTTGGGCTATACGCTTAAGTACTAAATACGTTAATGGATTAGAAATTGGGAAGGCTAAATTTAGAGGAAGTGAACTCGCATTTGCGTGGAGAGAGAGTGGAAAACTATTTAGGGAAAAACCTCCAGTTCACCCAACCGATATTCGAACCTCGATCTCGCCGTCCTCGGCAGTCTAGCTCAACACAACTAGCACGTTAACTAACTATCCCACCGAGGCGGGTCATTTGTTTTTAATTAGGTTTTTCCCCCCATTTTAACATCTTCTGCTGTCAGCTACCACCACTCCTTTGATGAATGGACTCTGGGTAGCACCCCGTAGTATCTCCCAGGCTCAAAATGGTTTCCTCCTCTTAATAGATTGATAAACGGTGTTTCGCATATAATACTAGCAATATTACAAGAGATCGATTTATTTTTTCGAAAATATTTTATCTCCTATGTATCTTCTCTCTTTTATAACTGGGAAGCTATGTTGCAACGTCATTTAAAAAATAGTCATATACACGCATATGTATTAATCACGTGCATCTGTAAGAAAGTATTAGTAAGGCTACATTTTGAGGAAGTGTACCCGCATTTGTGTGGAGGAAGAATGGAAGATTATTTAGGAAAAAACACCTTCAGTACACCCGACCGGGTTTTGAACCCCAATATCCACATCTCCAACAGTCTAGTCTATTGCGAGAGTGACGCCTTAGACCACGCTGCCACCGTCGCGAGTAAAACAGTAAAATATTTGACTAATGTGCGATGTAGATTTTAAGAAAACATTTAAAATTAATTTTTAGTCAAACCAAATTTGATAATTTAAGTTCCTCTCCTAAAGCGCACTCTTTGTAGACGTTGCCTGCCTGTGACGTCACAGAAAGTCAAGATAGAATTTCCTATTCTATTGATTTAAGTTGTATTCAGTGAGATTTAAAAGATTTAACATTGAAACAAAACCCCATAAATTCTTAAATAATTCTAAAATATATTGTAACAATTTTTTTTATCTCAAAGTTTTTTAACGTACATTTTTCTAAAAATCGTTATAGCTCATATTATATGGTTTATTCAGGAAAATTGTCTGTATGAGTTTTCTTGCAATAAAATATGTGTAGCTTAAATCACGCACCAACAAATTTGGAGGGGTACTTATTGAAGTAAAATAATATTTGGAGGTATGCGAATAAAAAAAGGTTGAATACAACTGGCTAGAGTGTTTAGATGCAACCCACTACCCAAAGTACAGGTAGGATTCCCTCAGCACGTCTCGCGTCTCTCGGTTGTGAATCGCAGACGCGGGCTACAGTGTTTCCCTAGATGAGTCTCTTGATCACCAGTCGTGGGTAATTTTATGTGCAGTACAGATCGTTCCTCAGTTATCAGAGTTCATCAATTGTGTTTTATATATTGTTCCGTGCTATTTTGTTAGGGGGAAGATATGACAAAAATTGATGGGTGCCTTTCCACCTCTACAATAAAGTTTTCATCCTCTTCTATGGAGAAATCTTGGACCATTTTCAAAACCAGCCCAATCAAACATAAAACTGTGACAAGGACTGAGGACCCCCTCCTTAGTATTTAAATGTCCCTTTATTATAAGCACCACATTAATTATTATCACTGTAAGCTTAGACCAACTGGGACCTAAGATTTCATCAAAAAGCAAGGTTCCTTTGAACAACTTTATTCTTAAAAGTATTTGTTGTAAACAACTTCTATTTATTTCCTGTATCAGCATACAATTATGACAAAACTAAATATAACCCTACTAAAACACACGCTCTCTCGTGCTCTCGAAGCAGTGTGGACGGATACGCAATGTAGAGACGCGGGACGCGCACTCTGGTCGCCAGTCGCAGTCGCCTCGAAGGAACTGGCCAAATAACAAACTATGGAAACCAGTCCGGTCGCAAACGCGCCGAGGGAATCGTACCTTAACTTTGAATTCATCAAGTAAGCTACGTCGTTAGTGCAGAATGGGAACGCACAGCCGGTGGTTGGAATCACGTACAGTTGGAGGACTGTTTGAATAAAGAGGGGCTAGTACTTAATAGGAGGCTAGTTTGAGACGAGACGCGGAATGAAGAAAATTCCCTCCCCCTCTTTACTTGTTATCAACCAGTGTGGTAGTCAAAGGTCAACGTCACAACTGCTGTGTTATTATTAATTCAAAAGCATCATTCTCTATAATCAAATACTAGAAAGAGCATAAAAATGATTGGAATTTAGTTTTTAATTGATTGATTGATTGATTGATATTTACATAGCCCGGATGGCTGAGGCTTCTTGTCGCGTTCTTTAAAAAAATAATTGCGAACGGATTCTTTTCTCATCGTCTCGTGAGCTACAAACCTCGATTGTTGATTGGACGAGTAGTTTGATTGAGCACGTGTAGGAAGGATTCAAATCAATCAGAAAAATCAAGGCCCTAGTTTTGAAGGTTAAGAATCATTTTAATAGGACCGCTAACCAGCCTCGTGCCGCTGGCTACTGGCTTAGAGGTCACGAGGTTCGATTCTCGACTGGTACCGGGGGATTTTTCTCGAAAGAAGAATAATTCTCATCTTCACAAAGGTTTGGTAAATTAGGCTTAGGTTAGATTAAGATTTTCAATTACTCCCCCCCCCCTCCCATCATATTCACTACCTTCATCCTCTCATATCATCGGGACATGGAAAGAGCCTCCACGAAAAGAATGTACAATTAGTAAGCTACATTCAAGCGTCACATGGGCTACGGTACATTAGTTATTAACTAATCTTTCCGCAAATTGAGCTACAGATCGGTGTAGTACAGACACGCCATTACTATCGTTATCTGACAGCTGGAAAAATTACTAGTCCTACTTTCACGTATTCATACGTCAGTTTATTGGATTTACAGCTATCACTTTTGATCAATATTATTAATACCTATAAAAATCACTAATAATACGGTAAAAATATTACCAATTTTGGCAGTAAAAAAAAGTGTTTATGTTTTCTAAAAGGTCCAGCCAATAAAAATCAGTCTGTTTCATTCATTCCCCGGCCATTTTTTTTTCAAGTTGGGGATAATACGTAACTTCCCTCCTGTTGCAGAAAGGAAATGCTGTTTAGGGCGTTCAAGATGTTTACCACGGAATACGAGAGAAGAAAAGAAGCCCTTGAAAAGGGACAAGATAGGATACGAAGCCGGACAACTCTTCCGATGACGTCGCCTGGTTTCCTTTAGCAGTACTGCCGGATGGAAGACATCTCAAGTATCCGATTGACACATGCCCCGTTCCTTCCTTACAGATGCACGTGGGGTTTTGGAGTGCAGGTTTTCACCCTGCACGTGTCATATATACATCCCGTTTACCCACCCCGAGATATTACCTTGATTGGTTCAACTCAGAAGTAGCTTATAAGATAGGCCCATTGGGCCCTCGGCTGTTAATTCATCATTGTATAAGAGTTTATTTTCAAAATTAAGCTACGTTATTCTTTTATTTACCATAATAAGCACCTTTAAAGAATACTGGGTCTTTAAGATCAGTTAACAGAATGAACCCAGTTTCTCCTAGCATGTGTGCTGTTGCTCTAGAAAGACTTACCGCTCTAAAATATAATATAATATACTATGTTTGCAGATTCGCTGACATTGAGGAAGGGAAGAGGGGGCTTATGGCAAGGTTCACTTTTGTTTCCTCCCTTTTTTTGGACGGCCCAAAAATATCAACTTTACCCGCCTCGGTAGCGTAGTTGGCTAACGCGCTAGTCGTGTTGAGCTCGACTGCTGAGGACGAGGGAGATCGAGGTTCGAATCTCGGTCGGGTGAACTGTTTCCCCCCCCCCCTAAATGGTTTTCCACTCTCCCTCCACGCAAATGCTGGTTCACTTCTTCTAATTTAAACTTCCCAAATACTAATCCATTAAAGTAATTAGTACTTAAAGCGTATAATCCGAACGGGTAGTAAGACGCGATGCTAAATAATAAATAAATAATAAATAATGTCAACTCTACAACCAATATAAAATTAGTAGATCTTTATGAACTGAAACGGTTTTAATTATAATTTTAAACTGTAACAAACGTTGTATAATACAATGGCGAGGAAAAGTGAAATACTGTAGTTCTAAAATAAGGTCGGGTTGCATTGTAGGTCTGTAAAACACTTCATTTTATAGAAAAGTGAATTGTGGAGACATCACAAATTAGGGATAATATCCTGAGCGTGCAAGCTATTTGAAATACAAGAATATTAAGACAAATTAACTCCGAGCTATCATAATACATAAATATTACTAAATTAAAATTACTAAAGGGTTTGTACATCGAGAAACCACAATTTGACACATTAAAATTAAGTTGATACGATAGCACGATACAGCCGCACTGTTTAATGGTGTGAATTGTTTGTCATCTCGTCAAATTGTGTTTGTTGTTTGTCGGATGTGACAAAGCGACGGGTCACGTAGACTGACAATTGCGATGAGCCGGTTTGTTGACATTATAAATATTGCGTCCGTGTCACGGGTAGTTGGTAGGTTTGGACAATTTTTAAATGACGAATCAACACTGTTGTTATTATATTATTATTATTATCACTACGTCTTACTAACCGTTTGGACTATACGCACTTACGCTAATGTGTAATGGTAGGGTGATTGTGATATGAAATGGAGGACCTACAGTTTAACGTGGAATCCATTAACGTGGAATCCGAACCACGGTGGAGGCCTGGCATTCCCCACATTCACAAGTTGTGATTAATGCACGTCTTGTCAGAGGTAAAGGAGTGGTTTGGTAATCAGATATAGCTGGGCCGGGACCGAGGATTGAACCCCGGTCCCCGGCACAGAAGTCCGTAACCCTACCCCTAGACCACCCGGTTTTTACCCAGCACTGTTGTTCATGTCACCGCGTCGGATTGTACTAATTACGCTAATGTGTTAGGAATGAGGTCGATTGGATTCAGAGGTGTACCCGAATGTGTGTGAAGGTAGAGTGGAAAAAACAATGTTGTATAAACCAGCTTCAGTACACTGGACCGGGATTCGAACCACGATCTCCCCATTATCGGCCAATCCAGCCTGTTGTTATATAGTGACGACTTAGATTAGACTATTCCGCCACGGATTCGGGTGGTTCAACACTAATAATTTGTTAATATTATTTTTTCGCGGAGGTGGTTAGTGGAGGTGTTAAAAAGGTGCATTTGCGAATAGAGATGGAAGGTGGCAAAAATGGAGCCATTTTTGGATTTAAAAAGACTCCACCCGGTACATTCGGTCGGGGTTGGAAGGTGCAACATTTGCGATTTCAAAACAGTTCAAATATTTTTTTAATATATAATTTTATTCGCTATTTCACCTCACGGTATGGCCATATAACATCTGATTAGTATTAAATGTGAACGATACCCATCAAACTATTTCGCCTGTAGCCTCAATCCTCAGCTACAGAAAAAGTAAAATCCAGTTTTTTGATATTAAATAATATCATGGAATATTTTTTCCCCCAAGATTACAATACTTTCACTATGTTAAAGTAAGAAAAAACAATTTTTCCCCCCATATCGTTGGTCCCATGGTCAAACGTGTCACTCTCATGTTCGACTGGAGTACTGGTGACGGCGGTACTGGGTATTCAAATCCCGGTCGGGCAAAGTGTGAGTGTTAAAAAAAATGTCTTCCACTTTATCAAAAAAAATGTCTTCCACTCTATCTCCAAACAAATTTCGATACATTTCCCTTAAAATTCTACCTTACTTATTTATATCCCATTAGTGTATACATGTATCCTAAAGGGGTATTGAAAGCCGGTGGAAAAAAACACTTTATTTGACTTCGTCCTAGGAATAAGACATAGGTATGCGTACAATCCTTTTCGCCATATGTCCCTAAATTAATGTAAGCTACGAACAACCCGAAGAGGCGGTAATACAATAGCCCTATGACTTCTTTGGTGCTGACTGACAGCTCACAGCTAACTTCTAACAGCTTTAAAAAGTTACCAGACCAAATTATGTATCCCTACGCTGAACCAGATGATCTGCAAAAACATGTGTTTAGCAGCTGTCACTTCTGACAGTCAGAATTTAGGTATATACCTAAATGTTGGCTGTCAGAAGTCAGCTGTGATCTGTCAGTCAGCACCAAAGAAGCCATGGGGCTACTGTACATGTAGTCCTGTAATACTGAGGGGAGGGGGAGATCGATTTATATAGAAAGGATTTTGCTCTGAGATAATACGCTCCGACCCGGACCCAGTCCAAGTTTCATTGAAATCTAATATCTAGAAAAGTTATAAAGCCCACTTTATACTCCCAACCTTGATGGAAGGTCAATAAAATTTGGCTTTCCATAAATATGGCTAATTTTATTTATTAATTATCAAGTTAATCTAAAAAGTTATCAAAAGCTTCCAATAGAACTTAATAATTATGGATTACTGCATTATTTCTCTTTGCACAATCAAATAAATTGAAAAGTACAGGGGAAAAGAGAAGTCACATTGCAGACATTTTCCTGGACAAAAATTTGTATATTTCAGACACCATAAAGACCCTAAAAATATGTTTAAAACAAATTAATTTAAATAAGACAGAGGCCTCTTTTAATCGTAATATAAAGTGCAGTAGAAAGGTCTAATGATTTTCAAACAGATGGAAGCACTAACTCAATTTGAGTTTAAATTGAACTTTCCCCCCCTTTTCGCTTGTACCCTAAAATTTTTATAATTCCCCCCTACACACACAATTATGGGTTTCCTATGAAATTTATGTTGTAGATCTACTTTCACGTATTCATACGTCAAATCATGTGATATTCAGCTGTCACCTTTGGTATATATTATTAATAGCTTATAAATAACACTAATATTAGTAAAATGTTATCAATGTTGACCGCAAAAAGGTGTGTTTTCTAAAAAAAAAGTCCTCCTTATGGAATTCAGTCTGTAACCATCCTACCCAACCCTTGAACCAGGGATTATAGTCAAGATGTTATTCAATAGAATTCACGCATGGTAAGCGTCACGTGACTTCCTCCCCAAGTCTGGCCTGCTTTCTCATTCAACTGAAGGGAACACTCCTCTTCCCCCTTCTAAACTAAACACTTGATGGCGATATAAACTTCTCTACCTCCCCCTAGAGAGAGAGAGAGAGAGAGAGATACCCCTGCAGATGGTAACTGGGTGAGGCCCTCCTAGCACACACTAAGCTTTTAAATAAGTTCACACTCACGTCCTTCAAAGGCTGGAGAGAACACATTCCTTAACTGACGCGAGTGCCTTGCGCGGATGCGGGCATCAAAAACATAGTTTGTTCGATTTTTCTTATTGCTAACTTAAAATGTGCTGAACAGAGAAATAAAGTAAATTCTCATAGATAGAACCTCTTTGAGGTTTTTTTGTTGCGTTAAAACGATAATAGCAGTATTAATACTATCTATCAAAAATATCAGCTACAAATCACATAACCTGACGTATGAATACCTGAAAGTAGATCTAGATGTCATATATGTCCTATGAAAGTTGTGACAAATTCATAACTGATAATAGGCCGCTCAGATGGCCGTGACTCGCGCAATAGACTAGACTGTCTATGACGGGGATATCGGGGATTCAAATCCCGGTAGGGTCTATCGAGGGGTTTTGACCATCCCATCACAGGAATGCAAGTACACTTACTCTAAATTCAACCTCCCTCATCCCTAAAACATAAGCGTAATTAGTGCATACACATATAACCCAAACAGGTAGTAAGACGCGGTGACAAGCAAGCTCGTCTAGTCTTGTTTTACAGACAAATGGGAAGGTATGGGTTCGAATTCTGGTTAAATATCCGTAGAGTTGTTTTTCCTAAACGGTTTCTCGCTCTACCCTCCTCATCTCTAACACATTAGCGTGAATTTGCGGATAGCCTCGCCGAGTGATAAGACATGGCGCATAAAAAAAACTGTGGTTAAAGAAACCACTGTAAATTAAACACAACATATTGCTTGTCAGAGCGTTGCGGCATTTTGTTTGCCAAGCTTAGAGGTGTGTCACAGGCATCAAACCTGTAACAAGATTTCGGTGTTCATGCGACGTTCTGCTCACCACCTTTTTACTGTCGTAGCGTTAAATTGAACAAATATGATGTGTGGAAACCAAAATCTTTCCCAAATGTGGGCGGGCAATCTAGCGAACGGAAAGGGGGGGGNGGAGGGTGTTTCGATGTAGCATATTTACCGCAGTAAAATTACCATATTCTAATTGTACGTAGACTACTAAGTTTAGCTCATTTCACTCCACGGGTAGTGTAAGATCCATTCGCCATAGGAGTGGTGGTAGCTGACGGGTAGCAAAGGATGTAAAAACGGTTACAATAAAAACACTATTAAACACAAAAGGTTTGTTGTAAAAATTGTGACTGAAAAAGAGACAACCAATCAACATATGTCTTGCAGATAACAGAGTTTGTCGAATGGATACATGAGAGTAGATCTGGTAACTTTTGTGAGCTGTCACTAATTTACACTCCTACCGTAGATAGGGTATAAACTTGGTAGGTATTCTACTTTAAACAGTGGGATTGACACACGGTGAAACCATTTTAACCATTTTAATATATTTAACAGGAGCACCACCAAATCCCGGAAATAAGATCCAATAATTTTCCCTTGGTCCAAAAAATTAAAATTTCCTTGACTAAAACCCATACTGAGATTTATAATGGTGTTAAAAAAATCAAAGTGTTGTTATAACTTATAAATATTATGATGGATTGAATAGCGAAGTTATTATTTTCGTAAATTACGGTTATAGCCGCTTATAAATGTCATACATATTCTTCACAATGAAAAATGTAGCCTACGATTTCCGCACGTCCGCCACATATTCTGCCTTAGTTAAGAGTGAAGCATGACCCTGGATACGGGACGATTGTTGGATAGGTCAGTGGTTAGAGTATTGAAGTACCAAACCAAAGGTACCTGGTTTCGATTCCAGTGTCAAGGTGTACATCTTTAAACTTAGAAGAATATCATAAGTATTGGCTTTGAAATACAGTCATAATAAATTTAAATATATATTTGATAAATACAGGCAGGGTGGCTACATAACTTTTATTATAATATTCCCCAAATTTTCAAGATTTTCTAGAAAATGTTAAAAATCTCCTGACTCAATCTTTTTGCCGTTTTTCTTTGTGAATGGCAATTTTTCTGTTTGTAACATTAGTCACATATTTTCAAAAACAGTATAAACGGCTACTAAACATCAACATACTTAAGTTAATTTTACAGTATCATGATTAGTTTAATGTTTTATTTGTGTCCCTGTGTTACAAATGCGTTATAAAAGAAACCCTGTTTTCCCTTCTCATGCTAAGACTGCATATCCTGACAATGCATTTGGTTAACATCGAGAAACAAAATATCTAATGGATTTTTTATTATGTTTAGGTGCATATTTAGTCAAGTATTTAAATTCTCTGGCGTTTCCTTATTTTTTATTAAATTCCCTGTTATACCTTTCTATAGCCACATAAAAAATCTAAACATAGCTATTCTAAGATAGAAAAAAAAAGCTATTTCCCTGATCCCAAATCAGTGCAGATCCATGGAGGGAAGGTGGGGAGATCGACCCCCGCCCATCCTCCTCTGCATGGAAAATAATCAAAAATAGTGAAATAACTACCTTAATGTTGTTAAGAATGACCGACTCTAATACTTCCCTCACCCTCTCTCCTACACGGACTAACTAATCTTTCAACTTAGCTCTAATGTTAAGCCAAGAAAGTGGTTTAGAACTAGAATTCTCCTGTAATTACTGAAGATTATTAAGTTTAACATGATGATCAAGTATTTATATTAAATTACACAATTTTAATATAAATACTAAAACACTAACTTTCAATATTATTATATATTATTATCATTATAATTATTATCATTATGATTATTACGAGCTTTATTCTTAAAGGGACCTTAAGAAAACCAGGCCCCAACCAAAGCTCCTGAATCCATCATTGTCCCAATTTCCCTCTCGTCAAATGAAGAAAGAATAAATCCTGACTTAAATGAGATTTCTGGTAAGAGCGTAATCTTGTATTTAATATCCCGATTACTCAGACATAAGATCAAACATGTTTTTTGGCCAAAATAAATAAAATATATTGCTCCAGTACAAACATAGAGTTTAATTTTCTTCACATGTTTATATCAACAGTTCTTGAATATATGTAATAATGAGCATGGCGGCATCAGACGAGCAACATTTTAAATTAAGAGTCAATAACTGTTCAGATTATTAGGTGAAGACAATTAAACTTTATGTTTCTACTATAGAAATATTTGATTTGTTTGCCGAAAAATAATATTTTTATAAGAAACGGCAAAAATACTGCCCTTGGCTCGCAATACCGCTTGCGTAACTATTCAAGGAAAAGAGATTTACTGTAACAATACACCTTTTTGATATGTTCGGCTTATAGCTTATATTTTCCATCGATAACTTCAACGACAAGGTTTAGGGTGGGGCGGAGGGGATGAGCTTGAATGACGCCTTTGTCAGCGTGTCCAGATAAAATAAAAAAAATACACGTGGCTTAAGACGTTTCCGCCATTACGTTTTTCATCGTCCTCGGTAAAGAAAAACGTGACCAACATCACCGGACTACTGGTTACGCAACGGAATGGGCCATCATCGTCATTGGACATTGCGATAGACTCTATGAAGAGAGAAAGAACCAAACAGGATATTTCACTTCCTCAACTGTGCTATTTGTAGAACATTGCGTGCCGAGTCTGCTACCCCTCTCCGGTGCTCACACGTAATGACGCAGGGGAAAAAAGGTATCGATACTTTACTAATATCGATACTTTTATTCGACTATCTCGATGATCATAAGGTAAAGTTATCGCATCAACAAAACCCATATATTTGAGGACTCAAACCCGGTCGAGCTTGACAGATTTTTACCGGGAGGTGAAAATCCGCAAGACAATTTCCTTTAGAGGAGAAGTAGATCCGTCGGTCAGTCCCGTGTCGATTGTGGCGTGTAAAATATCCCTGGGAGGTGTGTGAGATACTTTTTTCGCTCGCTTATAGAATTCCGTGCGCAAAGCAACGGGAAACTACTGCACTCTCCGACTACCATGATGCAAGTGCTTTCTCACAAATTTGAGAGTATATTAAAAATTAATGCAGTGTGTCAAAAATTAGCAACATTTATCTTGCAACTACCGAAATTGGCACTTCTGTAAGGAGTGACAGCTGCACAACAGCTCACGACATATACATTAAATTAAATTACTCGAATAACTGGACGCTTTTTAGATCATCAGATAAGTTTTTTTTAAATTGTGATGAGCCTTCTATAACTGTAGCTTCCACACTTACCCATATCGATGGGCACGCGGACTAAACGTCAAGCTCGTATGGGCTGGTTTGTAGATGATAATAAGATCGGGGTTCAAATCCCGGCCGGGTCTACCTATATTAATTTAATTAGATGGGTTCCCACTACGCTTCCGGGCAAATGGGGACACATTTTCTCTAAATTATACCTTCTTCATCCTTACACCCTTAGTGTAGTTAAATGCTGATGGCTCAGGACGTTTAGTAACATCGTGTAGAAAGAACAACAAAATAATCAACACATTTAAATGTTATATTTAAGTTAAAACTACCATCAGTTTATTGTGAAATAACTAGGTCTAGCTTTTGTCTTGAACCGATCTAAAACCGGTTCTCTTACTTATGAGAGAAGTCGTGACTAAAAATAGGTCGGATAACAAGTGTCTACACCCTAGAGTAAGCATTCAACAGACGTAAGCCAATCTCACAGCCGATTAACCTGTATATTAGATACACGATAACGCTGTGACCAGAAAATGTTTCGAAGGGAGGTTATTTGCATCCATCATTTGACAACAAGGAATTTAGGATGAATTTAATAGGTATTTTTTCATTTTAAAAATCAATGGTAAGCTGGTTTCACTGGTTTCAATTCCACTGTTTCCTAAAGTAAAACATACACTCCAATGCGACACCTGGTTCAACCGTATTAACTACTTTAGATGTTAACCGTGAGGTGAGATGGCCTCTTAAGCTCAGGTGACCGTAAATAACTTGTTTCATAGGCACATAGCAGATATAACGAGTTTTTATTAATATTATTATTAGCACTGCGTTTTACTACCCGTTCGGGTTGTACGCACTTACGCAAATGTATAACAGTAGGGTGGTTGTGAGATTAAATGGAGGACCTACAGTTTAACGTAAAATCCGAACCACAGTGGAGGCCTGGCATTCCCCACATTCACAAGTAGTGATTAATACACGTCTTGTAGAGTGAAGGAAGGGTTTGGCGATCAGATAAATCTGTGTCGGGACCGAGGATTGAACCCCAGACTTCAGCACAGAAGTCCGACACCTTACCCCTAGACCGTCAGGTCACCTATGATATAACTATTAAATATGGATAGGGTCTTTGAATTTTCGAACCTTTAAAACCATCAAATCCTTAAGAATATTTGAGATTCGAGGATTCAAGATTTTTAAAAAAACTATTGTATCCCAGACCATTAATTTAAAAACTGAATGTATGAATGCTATAAGTGAATGCATTTTAACAAACATGTTTAGCATTTAGTTACAATTTCTAATTTCTATTACTTTCTATTTACTTACATGCATGATTGTTTCCTAGAACCAATTATAATCCGAGACTCGTAAAATAGTGGATTCGATTCACTTTTGCTATCAACAACTGCGAACTTATTGCGGCATGCAGAGTATGCGACTCATGTAACAGATAGCCAAAAGTTTCAAACACACTTCTTGTGCGATTCTACAAAAGAGAGCAGAGACGTGGTCCTTAGCATTCTAGAGCAAGGTGAAAACACAAAAATACACGTGTTAATTTCCACACTCTTAATTCTCTGAAAACGTAAGTCACGGAACAATGCAAGTTCGTCTTCACTGTCGTTAGTGGGTACTAATTATTCTACAAGAGCATGATAACAGTCTTGAGAAAATGTTGAGGTGGGATGGAAAAGAACTCAAGTTAAGGCGGCCGTCTTAAACAGTTGTGTGAAAGTATATTTCGTTGTCAGGACATTCGGCCTATAATACAATGGTCGGTGTCGTTTTCTGGGACTACGTCTCTAGTTTGTCTAGCTTATACTCCTTTTCGCCCTTCACCAATAACCACCCTTTGACTTGTCAATAAGAAAGAAGGTAGATAAAGCTAGGAAACTTCTTATTTCGAAGTAAAGAGGAAAGCTCTCTTCTACTTTTTAGATATCTTAAAATTATCTATCGTTAGCTTGTAAAAAATATTACTGTATTTGTTTGAGGAAGGTTAAATTCAGAGCCCCCTTTTTCATCAAGCCTAGTCTCATAGCTCCTCCGCAAGTATGCTTAAAAGGTCGTTTAAAATGAACCAATATTAAATTTTCACACATTTTTTTCCTATTAATAAAACTCAAAATATAGGGTTGTTAAGTAAAAGAAGACTTGTTGGGATCTTTTGAACCATATTTTGAAATAACGCATCGTAGAGTTAAATATTGCGTTAGAACAGAACGTCTGTGCGGTAATTTCTCGCTAACAGAGTCGGACCCCTTTAAGGCCATTTGGTCCAAATAAATAAAATATTGTTCCAGTGTATATATATATATATACTGGAACAATATATATAGTAATCTCAATAGTTCTTGAGTAATCTCTCATAGGTATTGCGGTATTTGAACAGGACTTTTTAGTTTTATTTAAAACGTTTATCACAGATTGCCGCGATGATCATGAGAAATATTCAACAACCGTTGGGATTAATATGCGCAGAAAATTAAACTAAATGTATCTACTGAAGAAATTTTTGGTTTATTTTCCCCAGAAAAAGTTTTTAATATATAAAAACCGCAAAACTACTGAGGCTAACTCGCGTCTCCTTCCCTATCACCTGTAAGGCCGCTTACTAACTATTCGAAACAAAACCAACATCGAACGAAAAAATATTATTCGACAAAGAGATTTACATTATTTTAAAATTGAAGTCCTAAAAAAACTAAAATTGCCTAAAGAATTCTGGCTACACAACGTTGGATGTTAAGTGTTCTAAGGACAGTCCAATATGCGCATGCGCGATTTATCCACTTCATCTATGTTTGAGAATAGTCCTGCAGCCTATCACAGTCTTGTGTTTGGAATGTTTGTGTGTGTGATTTATATAATCATGATTCCAGAAGAGACTGAAGAAGACTGTTAAATAAAAATTTGTTATGTACAGCAACATCCTGTTACCTGCCATCAGTCCAAAAAAGGAACAGCCTACCCAAATAAAGACAATGATACCAATACGTGGAATATAATTGGAGAGAAAATGAAATTGTCAGGTAAAATTCTTGTTTTATTTATAAGGTAATAAGAAATCAGGTGGTCAATTTTGTTTTGTTTAGTAAATTTCTTGTTTTGTCTGATTTATGATAACCCAGAGCATCAAACACTTGTTCAAAACTAATTGTTTCTACAAGTAGTTAAGCGGCCTAAGATTCACAACTAGGTGTTTAAAGCTTCAACTAAAATGAGATTAAAACACATCTCATTTTCCACCATATTATACTAAGAAACCATCACTACTAGGTAACAAAGCATATTTTGCCAATCGTGAGATTAGGAGGTAAGCCTCTTAAGTTCAACTCTCACACTACGGCCCGTTACATAGTCGAGCGGACGCTCCGCTCTCCGCACGCGGATAAGTTACCTTGTTCTATAGTGTATTTACACAGTTCAACGGAGTGGCCCGCACGCGGAAGAACCCTCCGCGTGGCCCTTCCGTCTCCGCGTGAGTTAGTTCCATTGAGCAGGTTGTAACTTGCATAGTCGAGCGGATAACCGCGCGACGGATCCTTTCATTGGTGAAGTGTGCATTGTTCAGTCAACATGAATATGAATATCGACACTGAATTGTTAATTATGGAGGTTGAAATAAGACCTTATTTGTGGGATCCATCTCGAGACGATTATAAAAACCGGGATTTAAGAACAAGTGCTTGGCAAGAAATATGCAACAAGCTTATTCCAAATTTCGATGAAATGGATAGAGAAACGAAAAGAAAATTGGGTGAGTTTTACAAATTCGTTTATTTGATTCCTAATTAAAAATGGTGAGGCAACATTTGGGAATGGATTGTTTTATTTCCATGATTTAAGTATCCAATATTTTCACCAGGGCACAGCTATTAATTGCAAAGATAATAATATCACTAATGAATGTAAGATAATACTAAGTAGTGTTGTTCAATAATTGTTCACTAACTTATTGCAGCTAATGTTTTATTGTGCAACCTATATTGATTAATATTAACTTTACCAATGTTGAATTTTTTTTTATTAAAGCAATTCTAGAATATTAATTACACACTGCGTAAATTATACAACAATATTTTCACAAAATATACTTATCCTGTTTTAGCTAAGTTCATCTCTCTAGTGAATTTTAGAATCCTGCCATGAAACTTTACCAATGTCCACAAAATAATTTGCAAAACTGTCTCTAATGGAATTGCATGATCTTATGAATGAAGCAGTTGTCTCCAGATCTTCCAAACCAACCACCGTGAGGGTGTGCTGAAAATCATAACCATCTCTGACCCGTACAAAGTTATGTAAAATACAACATGCTTTGACGATGGATGCTGCGAGTTTAACATCTACATTCATAGGTCGATGAAAAATCCTCCATTTATTGCTAAGAATTCCGAAGGCACACTCAATATACCTTCTAGCACGAGTGAGTCGATAGTTGAAAATCTTCTTCTTGTAGTTTAGATTTTTTCTTGCATAAGGCCTAAGCACATGTTGAGATATGCCAAACGCTTCATCTGCTACGATGACATGGGGTAAAATTGGTTCACTTGTTTTAGGTAAAGGCCTAGCTTCAGGCAACCCTAAATCATTCCTCTCTAATTTTTGCCAAAATACACTGTTTTTGAAAACATTTGAGTCACAGTTTTTTCCAAAAGCACCTACGTCGATGAAAGAGAAGCAATAATTTGCATCACAAATGGCTAGTAAAATGATGGAAAAGTAATGTTTGTAATTCAAAAAGAGAGAACCACTCTTAGTAGGTTTTGTTATCCTGATATGTTTTCCATCGAGAGCGCCGATGCAATTAGGAAAATTAGCACAAACTTCAAAGCCATCACGTATTTCTTCCCATTTTGCTAAAGAAGGCTCAGGCAAACATTCTGTCTTCAACACATCCCATATTATTCTGCATACTTGTCGAGCAATAGAAGCAATCGTTGAAATTCCTAGCCGGTAGGAATAGTGCAGATCAGTAAATGTATTACCAGTGGCGAGATACCTGAAATAGAGGAAAATATTTTTAATTATTTTGACTTTGAGATTCTGTTAAAAATGCTTATTGATTTTGTCTTGGGGTCGTTCCATATTAAATCTTCAAATTAAAAACAAATTAACTGTACCATATGTGGTTTTTATGAAAATGGGCTAGCATGTTACCCCATTCTTTAGATGAAAGTGTGTGTGTATCCCTTAGACGAAAGAATATATTAATATAATATTTTTAACGGTGATTTGACCAATTTTACAGGTTTACGTATTTGATCACTGATTGTTGTGTTGTTTACCAATTTTGGAGTCAGAACTGTCATTTTAAAGCGTAAGATATTTAAATTCTGGTTATGTTTTACTATTTAAGATAAACAATTTTTTTCAATATGGTGGCAATACGTTTCTGCAGTTAAAAACGCTCTTTTTCTCTGATTTGTACATAACCCTGCTGCTCTTAGGCTGGATATAAAAATCTATATTTTTATGGGTTATAATATTTACCCCACTAAATCAGCTTGATTATTCACATTGATTCTCTGAAAAAGTTGGTTCTAATTTGATTAAAAATAAAAACCACCCAAATTCGAAGCCCACAAAATGTAAGTGGGGGGCCCAGATAAAATGTTCACATTTGTGTGATAGATACTCTTGGTGGGTATTTGCAATATGCAATTTGTCCTATTCTGTTTATTCACTCCTTTAATTTTTACACAGATGTTTGAAAATGCTCCAAAAACACATTTTAATAGTTTCGTCTTATGGAATATTTGCTATAAAAATACAATAGTTTTTGGTCTTTAAGTGGTTTTTGGGCTCTTACCCAGTCAATAAAATTGTAATTACCAGGCCATCACTAGCCTGTCATAACTTTCTCACCTTATACTTTCATTATTCATATTATTACTTTGCTTTGGTAACATTAGAGCCACCAAGGAGAGTACATAGATTTTGTCTTCATCCGAGAATGGATGTGCAAAGAAAAATGTGTTTGGCTAGTAATTACAGTATTATTTCACGTGGAAGTTCCCTATTAGTGAGTTTATTTGATTTATTTATTTTCAGCGGAGAAGATGCAAACCAGATGGAAAACGGCTAGAGATGCCTATATAAAAAGTAAAAATAAGACCAAACAGAAAAAATCCGGATCAGGTGCAAGTAAAGTTTCAAAATACACCTATCATGATCAGCTACAGTTTTTAGAAAGATTGCTAATATGCAACACACACACAAATTTTTCCAATGAATTTCAAGACAATCGCGCGGAAGGTGCACCTGCTACTCAAGAAGATATACAAGAAGAAGAAGAAGAGCCACAATTATCTACAGATCTTGAAGAAAGGGAACAAGCTCCACCTCCAAAAATTTCTAAAAGCAGTAAAAATTTTGAGGAAAGCTTACTGAAGATGCTGCAGGAAAGTAAAGAAAATGAAGATGATGAAGATCAAGCCTTCCTAAAATCATTGTTACCAACTTTAAAAACATTCAATAATGATAAAAAAACTTCAATTTCGATCTGAAGTGTTGCATACACTTATGCGCATTAAAAATCAGGACCATTCTTTCCAGATTCCCTCACATTCTCATAAACCTTTGTTTATAAATGATAACCAGTACTTTACTTACCCACAACCCAGACAAATTTATGTCAATTATCAACAAAATAAAAAAAAATTCCGTTCAGTACGTTCATCTTTTGATCAGCAGCCCCTACAAATTTCCCCTCAGCCACAGTCATCTTTTGATCAGCTACCCCCACAAATTTCACCTCAGTCACAATCATCTTTTAGTCAGCAGCCTCCACAAATTTCACCTCAACCACATTCATCTTTTAATCAGCAGCCTCCAATTTCCCCTCAGCCACAGTCATATTTTGATCAGCAGCCCCCACAAATTTCACCTCAGTCACAATCATCTTTTGATAAGCAGCCCCCACAAATTTCAACTCAACCACATTCGTCTTTTAGTCAGCAGCCTCCACAAATTTCACCTAAACCACATTCATCTTTTAATCAGCAGCCTCCAATTTCACCTCAACCGCGTTCGTCTTTTTGTCAGCAGCCCCCACAAATTTCACCTCAGTCACAATCATCTTTTGATAAGCAGCCCCCACAAATTTCACCTCAACCGCATTCGTCTTTTAGTCAGAAGCCTCAACAAATTTCTCCTCAAAACTCATCTTGTCTCCTTGCGAATGCAGAAGAAAACAGAGTCTCTCCATATGAGACATTTTTATCCTATGGATCTAATTCCATACCACACAACATGAGTGAAGAGCTAGGATCATGATAATTAACAATAATAATAGCAATAATAATCTATAATAATGTAATATTTTTAGTAATACAACTTTTTAGTGATAATTGACTTTCTTTACTTACCTTAATGTAACAGCAAGTCTTTCTGTTGGAGAAATAGATACCCTGTTCAAATTAGAAACACTTAATTTGGATTCTAGCTTCCCTATTAGTTCATCAAAGGATTTAATTGACATGCGAAAATAGTTTAAAAAAATTGTCACTATCTCCACGTAAATCAATGTACAATGTTGTGAAAGCACCTTTCACACTTCTTTGAGCCACTATAGGATGTACATAATATCTTCTATTTTTCCGTTGTTTTCTCATTTTATACGCGTAATACACAGCTAATACTTTCAGTCTGTATCCATACATTTTCTAAGACAAACTGATAAACCTCCGCGCCACTGTGTAGACTCGACTATCCGCGTGCGGAGAGCGGAGGGCGGAGCGTCCGCTCGACTATGTAACGGGCCTTAGGCAGGTAATACAGCTAGAACCAGGCTTATCATCTTAGTGCGGTTTTCTGTATTCTACTTTTATATTATTATTAGTATTATTATTATTAGCACGTCGTCTTATTGTACGTTCGGGTTGTACGTACTTACGCTAATGTGTAATGGTAGGGTGATCGTGAGATGAAATTGAAGACCTGCAGTTTAACGTGGAATCCGAACCACAGTGGAGGCCTGGCATTCCCCACATTCACAAGTTGTGATTAATATACGTATTGTCAGACGTGATGGGAGGGTTTGGTAATCAGATAAATATGTGCCAGGACCGAGAAGTGAACCCCGGACCCTAGCACAGAAGTGTGATACCTTACCCCTAGGCCTCCAGGTCACCTCTAATTTTATAGAACAGTGGGATTGAGACTAGTGAACGGTTTTTGCCATTTTAAAAAACGTACTATAAATTGGAGAAACGGTTATTTACTTTGATTTAAAAAACAATCATCCTTAATTTTTCTGTTGTCAAATGAAGAATGTTGGATTTTCTGTTTTTTCTTCTTGCAGCCACAATGTTCTAGTTCTCGAAATTCATTTAGCTCAGCCAGCTGCTTGATATCGACCTATCCCAACTCCTGTCGATACGAAACTTGCTTCTTCCCTCCAAACCGTAGATCAATCTTCTATTTTTGCTTCGGTGGCTTCTTGGTCTGAGGCGTCACTCATGCCCATCACGAGGGGGATGAGGGGGGGGGAGTATCAGTACCATGGTACGGGGCGTGGCACTCCCTGGGGCTCGGACCCAAGACCCAGAATTATTTGTTTAGTGTAGGAGATTAAATAAAATAAAACATAAATGATAAGCAATAAAATACCTATCCATATAAAGACTAGTGCATGTCCAACCCAAAAGTTGTGGTTTCCTCCGGATAAACTTTCAGGCATTTTTCACATTGGTATCATTGGTTCGGTAGTCTTGTCCTTCGTTTCGAAGTGTTTAGAAGTTTCACGGAGAATATTATTTTTGAACTTAGATTAAATTTGGCGTGTGAACAGTATAAGCATCTTGTGAATGTGGGGAATGCCAGGCCTCCGCCGTGGTTCGGATTCCACGTTAAACTGCAGGTCTTCAATTTCATCTCACAATCACCCTACCATTACACATTAGCGTAAGAGCGTATAACCCGAACGGGTAGTAAGACGCGGTGCTAATAATAACAGTATAAGGGAGTGTGAGCCAAGTTCAAATTTAATTTATCATGGGCATAATAACATTTCAGTGTTCAGTTATGAATGAATTTGCGTGCATTGCTTTTAGTTTGGTAAAAGAGGCCAATGATTTTTTTTAACAATACCTTACAAATATAAGTTGAGCAGTGATGAAATAACAGGGGAGAGGGCTTTTTATCCCCTTTTAAAATAATTTGTCTCTCCTCCTCCCCCCGAATGAAATAAACTCTCCCTCTCTCCTGGAATAAATTCTCCCTCTCTCCTGGAATAAACTTGCCTCTCTCTAGATTTATTTCACTCCTCTTTGATATTAACGAATATTAAGATGAAAAATGATATTGTATCAAATTCCAAAATAGGTTATAAAGGTATTCGAATTTCAAAACTTTGGCAAGGAAGGACAACTCCCAACAGTGACGCGAGGGATTTAATTAAATTAAAAAATAAAGGGGACTACCACACTAAATGGGTTCTAGAGGCATCCAATTTTCAAAAATTTGTCGGAAGAACCACTTCAAATAGAAAAGTACAATTTAAAATAATAATTCAGACGAGAACCACCTCAAATATCTTCCGGGAGTATTCTATTTTTAAACAATCGCCTAGGGTCCCTAGGCGCCCCTTTAGCTTTGGGAATGTAGCCCTTCAAAACACCCTTTTATTCGATAAGCTAATTCACTTACTCCCAGAGACAAAAGAGGTTTCGACATCACTGAAGTCGAGTAGAACAAAGAGAGGAGGGCCTGCGCTTTGCCCCTGACACCGGGCCCGGTTTGAACAATTAGTGGCGGGCTTAAAAAATGACAATACTCTCACAAGATACTAGACTGCCGATAATAGGGATATCGGGGTTCAAATCCCGGTCGGGTGTGCTGAGAGTGGTTTTTCTAAAATTGTTTTACACTAGTCCATTAGCGTAATTAATTCATATGCGTATAACCTGAACAGGTAGCTACTTTCTTATTATTCTCTCTCTCTCTCTCTCTCTCTCTCTCTAATATATATATATATATATACACACACACACACCATTTAGGAAAAGCCACCTTCAGCGCTCCTCCCTACCAAGATCGAACTCCGATCTCCCCGTCATCGGATGTCTAGTGTTTTGTCAGAGTGACGCTTAGACCATGTGGCCGCCGGAGCGGGTCTTAATTATATATATATTAATAAAATGAAACCCACTTCAGTGTCCACGTGGTTTGACGCGCTACTCTCGTGTCGGACTAAACTGCCGAAGACGGGGAGATCGGGGTTTCAATCCCGGTTGGGTGCACTTCCTCTCAATTAAACCTTCTTAATCTCTTACCCATTAGTTTAATTAGTACATAGGTGTATAGCTCGAATGGGTAGTAAGACGTGGTGCTAAAAAACCAAAACAAAAAAACTAAAATTGTGTTTGTTATGATGAGTATTCCGTGATATCTACCACAAACAGCGGTCTGAAATGTATTAATTAGAGTAACCCTTGTGCACAGACATGTAGGGCTACTACATCTCAAAGCTGGAATTTAAATAATTTAAAGTTACCTTCGTCGTACAATGACTAAACTAACACATTTCTCCCTGTTAACGCCTCATATCTCAACTAGTGATGATTCGAACGTAAAATAAACAGACTCCAGATCATCCATTGTCTAACATTAACATAAGAGCACGTTAAAAGACTGTTGGTGACTACGTTCAACAAAGGAGTGTTGTTTGTTACTAGCGAGAAACACAGAACGTTGAGTAACACATCACCACATATACATTTGTAACTACCATGACTGGGTTCAGTCACACCTGGGGATTTCCACACATGCTCTCTTAGTCATACTCAGGTCACACAAGTCATGCATTCAACCAGATACGTTGCTTGCTACAGCAATTTCTTCGGAGCAGAGCTTTTTACTTTGAACAAGTATACAGGTATGTGTGTATTTTATATATATTATAGGCTATTATTATTATTATTATTATTATTATACTACTACTACTATAAAGCCACATGGTTGACTAACTCACTGCCATTAATGTTTACCCACTTCCAGATGAGCTAAAAACTTGAAATTTGGCAAACTTATAGCTTCTAGACTGTAACCGACGGGGTAATTCAAAAAAATTTAGTTTTTAACCGCCGAAAAAAAAATCAAAATGGCGGAGCAACTTTAAAGTCGGTGCGGACCTTTCTTTGGAGGTCTTTTGTGGCTAAGCGGTAAGACCTATCAAAAAACGGCTCTGGAATTACATTAGTTTACATCAAATTGTTAAATAAAATTCACTGGGAACAAAGCGAGTATGTGTATATAAATTTGCCTATATAATACACGTAATGTGTGTATATATATCCACATGTAGGCCTATATACATAAGTGTGTGTATATATATGTATAAAGATAAAGAGAGAGACCTATGTGGCGAAGGTAAGGGGGGGTGGAAAGAGAACTAACAAATTATTGTATCACCATGAATTGGAGAGAATTCAAGAATTTTCTAAATAAAGTTTCTTTTAAACAGCCACAAACGTTGGCATTAAACACAGCTAATAAATACATTTAGACGAATTATTATTAATATTAAGAATATTTAGTACGCACTGATTAAATGAGCATTTAAAATTACACCCGCCTCGGTGGCGTAGTTGGCTAACGCGCTAATTTCATGTTGATTTTGACTACCAAGGACAGGGATATTGATTGAGGTTCGAATCTCAGCCGGGTGAACTAGGGGTGGTTTTTTTCTAAATGGGTTTTCACACTCCCTCCACGCAAATGCGGGTTACATTATTCTAAATTCAACCTTCCCAATTCCTAATCCATTGGCGTAGTTGGTACTTAAGAACGGCTAGTAAGACGTGGGCTAAATAATAATAATAATAATAATAATTTAAAATTACAAAACACTCTAAAACAGACATGGAGTAGTTTCATAATCAAATTTAGTACGCCTCAAGTGCGGCGCTACACTAAGTACATGACGACACCTACCTAAACTCGAATGAAGTGGGCCAGTTTCCTATGCGAGAATGGCCCATTCCATTCGAGTTTAGGTAGGTGTCGTCATGTACTTAGTGTAGCGCCGCACTTGAGGCGTAATAAATTTGACTATGAAACTGGCCCATTGCCTCCAATCCCCCAACTACCAATTAATCGAAAAATGGCGACCTGGTGGTCTAGTGGTAAGGTGTCGGACTTATGTCCTGGGGGTCCAGGGTTCAATCCTCGGTCCCGGTACAGATTTATCTGATTTCCAAACCCTTCCTTCACCTCTGACAAGACGTGTATTAATCACAACTTGTGAATGTGGGTAATGCCATAGTTGGCTAACGCGCTAGTCTTGTTGAGCTCGACTGCTGAGGACGGGGAGATCGAGGTTCGAATCTCGGTCGGGTGAACTGAAGGTGGTTTTCCCTAAATGGTTTTCCATTCTCCCTACACGCAAATGCGGGTTCACTTCTTCTAAGTCAACCTTCCCAATTCCTAACCCATTAGCGTAATTAGTACTTAAAAGCGTATAACCCTAACGGGTAGTAAGACGTGGTGCTAATAATAATAATAAAGAAAAAAGAAGCCTAATTTTCGGCGATGGTACATTTTTCAGCCGTTTCGGGCTACTCGGAGTAAAATGCAATGTTTACAAGTTTGACTGGAATATTTCATCACTTACCCTACTTGTATTGTCCCAAGAACCTCCTGTTGACAGTCAGAATCTGTGTCAAATCGCTTGTCTCCTGTTACAGCACACGGCGCACTTGGTTACATAACACCGATTTGAGAATCGACCCTTTAAAGGAAACCAGATGAGCTGGCAAGCAGATGTTTGCAGTTTTTATTTTATTTCATTGCTTGTGGACGTGCTACGCATAAGAGAACAAAAAAGTCATTTTATTTGGCTAAGTCCGACAGCATAGCCGAGTTTGTAAAGCATTTGCCTACTAAACTAGGGAATCTGGGTTTTATTCCCAGGATGGCCTCTTTATTTTTTAATCAAAGAGGAAAATTGTGCGAGAAAGAGAAATTTACGAAAGGAAAAATAGTGACTATATTCCATTCACCGTAGGAATTGACTTCTGAAAGACCTTTTTCCCTACCAGAAATATATTATATAATAAGATATTGGGAGGAAAAAAGACCTTTCAGAGAGTAATTCCTACCGTGAATGGAATATAAGTGGAAGGGTTGTAAACAATTTAAATTAAGTATAATAACCGACCAATACGTCATAAGCCTCCTTTTAGTTTAGCACCGAGTATTACTATCCATTAGGATTATACCATTATTTACTAATTACGCTAATAGGTTCGCGAGTAGGAAGGTTGAATTGAGAGGAATTGTACAGGCATTTGCGTGAAGTGAGAAAACATTTCGAGAAAACCACCCTAAATCCACCCAACCGGGATCAAACCACGTTCTCCCCATCATCGGCAGTCTCGTTTATTGTTAGAGTGGCGTCTTGGACCATGCGGCCACCGAAGTTGGTCTAACGCCTCCTAAACATTCAATTATACCACTGTCAATTTACAGACTTATAGAAAGCACTATAAACTAATTCACAAAACTCAAACATGATTTATATTATTATCCACTGAGGACAAGGATCGAACTAATCACCCACATTATTGATTGGTCAATCTAACTAGTGAGAGGCAGGAGTGGTTATCACTTATATACTTGCCTCCCAGCTGTCGAGTAAAGTCACGAACCGTAAGTACAGTACTAATAAATAAACAACAATAATAAAATACATAATGACCTTGTTCTTTCTTTTTCACAGTTGTAGCGTGTTACTCCGGTGTGTCGCAACGACGAGGATTCGAATGTTGAACCCTTGAGAACAAGAGACAATCTACAGTTTTAGGTGCAGATAACCTAGACAAAGAAAATAGGTCTGCACTACTATTTTGCGTGCCTATGTCCCGTACCCATTTAAATGATGCCCCGATTGCCTGAGACCAAACATCTATGCACATATGATATGGTGCCTTGGTGAACGAGAAATTGCCCCACAGACTTTCAGCTACAGTGCAATATTTCATATTAAGGTGGGATATTTCAAAATATGTTTCACGCCAAAATTAAGTCGAAGGATTCCATCAGGGTTCTTTTACCTTAAAAACCCCGATAGTCTGAGTTTTATTGATAGAAAAAAATGTGTGAACATTAGCTCACTGCTTTTTTTATTTGCAGAGCTACTTAGGCTAGGCTTGCCGAAAAAGGGTTCTAGATTTAACCTTCTCCTTATAGCAATTTATACTTTCTCGTTGCTCTAGGCGGTCGCCTTAACTGTTATTTTATTTCCCTTGGTAAAAGAAAGTCAACAAAACTTAATGCCGTATATATTGAGTGTCTCAACTATTTGTGGACGTATTTTCGGTTGCATACATATTTAAATAAAGAGTCAAATAGATCCATAGATCATTTGTGGACTTATTTTTAGGCTTTTTCGGCTAAACTAGTTTATGGACCTATGTATGGCCCCTTATTTGATAATTATTTATATAGTTACACACTTCAGTAGTCGAATGGGCTCAGGCAGAGGTTTTCAACCGGTGTGCCACGAAGGGTCCGCGGCAGTTTGGGGTAAGATAGAAAATAAGCGAGAAAATTTTGAGGAAAAAAACAAATATCTTAAAATCCATGATCAACATTATTTTTTTAAATAATATGCCTATAACTATTATATTTGAGTTACTGTACTTTTTTTTAACACAATCCTAATACTAGTTTTAATTTAGCGCCTTGTTCAGAGCGCCGTGAGTTGACAAAGGTTGAGAACCACTAGCTCTGAAACAATAGACTGGAATGCCAATGAAGGGAAGATCGGGATTCGCATCTAGGTCGGGTGTCTTTATATAATTGACATATAAACATCAATTGTGCTAATGGGATAGAGATGAGTAAGGACATATTTTAGAGGAAATGTACCCACATTTGAGAAGACAGAGAAAAACTATTATTATTAGCACCGCGTCTTACTACCCGTTCGATTTATACGCATTTACGTAATGTGTAATGGTAGGTTGATTTTGAGATGAAATGGAGGGCCTACAGTTTAACGTGGGATCCGAACCACGGTGGATGCCTGGAATTCCACACGTTCACAAGTTATGATTAATACACGTCTTGTCAGAGGTGAATGAAGGGTTTGAAAATCAGATAAATCTGTGCCGGGACCGAGGATTGAACCCTAGACCTCCAGCACAGAAGTCTAACACCTTACCCCTAGACCACCAGGTCACCAACCGAGAGAGGAAAAATAAATTAAGATAAAACATCTTCTGTACAACCAGCTGGGATTAGAACCCCGACCTCCCCATCAATGGCAACACAATTAGTCTGACATTTAGAAGCGTGTGACCACCGATGTGTGGTATCAGGGGAGCTAAGTTAGAGAGAGGTATGACATCACGGTCGGACGAGAATATGACAATGACGCTAAAGTACCCGCATGGCAGGCTCGCCGACACAGCTGGCTCGGTGGTTATCCAATACCACCTCACGTACGATACAACCACGAGGACACTTTCTTTACAAGTGCTACTTTACTAGCCTTTAACTAAGAGTGTAGGGATCGCGAGATAAGGGCAATGTTCTTGCAGGGTTTTTTTGTATAGAAAAACATTTTTATGAACAAATTAAGAAAGATATTGCTTCAATAAAAACATAGAATTTAGTTTCAAAAGTTGTTGGTTATCTCTCATAAGCAGAGCGGCATTAGATGATACCCTTTTTAAATGAAGAGAAAAAGTTGTCATTAAATTGCAAGACACCCTTGACAGATATTCAACAAACGTTGAATTCACCATGTGAAGAAAATTAATAATAATAATATTTAGCACCGCGTCTTACTACCCGTTCGGGTTATACGCTTTAAGTACTAATTACGCTAAATGGATTAGGAATTGGGAAGGTTGGGAGGTTGGGAAATGAACCCACATTTGCGTGGAGCAAGAGTGGAAAACCATTTAGGAAAAACCACCCCCATTTCACCCGACTGAGATTCGAACCTTGACCTCCCCATCCTCAGTATTCGAGCTCAACACGACTAGCGCGTTAGCCAACTACGCCACCGAGGCGGGTAATTTGTTAGCGTGTGCACCGAATCTTACATCCCATCTTGGTTAATCTAATATTTACACTACTTGGATAAGGATGGGGAAGGAATGATTTAGAATTAATTCGCACGTGGAGTGGGAAACTGTTTACGAAAAAAAAAAAAACTTCAGTACACACATCAAGGATTCAAACCATGACATTTCCGTAACATGCAGACCAGATGACCTAGCTGTTTGACAAAAAAACAACTTCGGTACACGTGGCCAGGATTCAAACCCTTGACCTTTCCATGACCAGCAGAATATACTATCTAAATGGATCCTACCCAAACACGCGTGTGAACTTTTTCGAAAATTCTACCTTACTCATCCCTAATCCGTTAATGTAATTAAATTTGCAGATATCCCGGGACAGTAGTACCTAAGTCAAGGCACACAAAAAAAAGATAATAATTAAAAAAATAGGTTAGTCAAGAGATGCGCTTCAGAATTTGCGCTACATTTATGAGTCAGCTCAACCCAAGAACAAACAAACATTAGAACACGGTAAATATATTTTCTAAATTAACCGATCACAAGCGGCATCCAAATCCGTTCTGAAACACTTTTTCAAAACGCATGCACATGGAAGCAGCAATTTAACGGCGTCAACACGTATTGAAATTGGCAGAGACGTGAATATTTCCGTCGCAGATAAAACCACACCGCGCAAAACGCGTGGGAGGGGAGGGGTGGGGGTATAAATGAAACATTGTTGAACCTTATAGCAAGGTTGTAAAACAAACACACACAAATTCTTCCTCCATCCCAACCCCACCCACCAAAATGTTCTTGAAATATTGACAAGAGTTTATTTGCAAGGGGCAAACAGCCCGTGAAAGAAAAAAGGGATGTCTTATCTTTCCGCCTCAACAGAAACATTGTATGGAGGGTGAATGAAAGTAGCCCAGCCTGCTGTCGGTGATAACGGGATAGTACGAAACTTGGGACGGTATGAAAGACCGAAACATGGATGTTTGATTAGTTTCATGTGACCAAGAAATGATTTTAAAGCGCGGGGAGGAAATTTATTGGAAGATTTGGGCTATAAAATAAAGAGACTATTTTTATTCTTGGTATTTTCTAGGACAGTCATTCCAAAAATACTTATGGAAGCAGAATAAGGTAGTTAGTTGGGATTATAGATACATTTGAATCCAAGCTGTAGGCTCCATTTTAACTTCTATCCAGCATTATTATATCACCCGCTTCTGTGCTCGCCGCATGATCTAAGACAGGGTTCGGCAACCTTTTTTAAAATTGCGGGCCTTACGGGTTAAAAAAAAACTTGGTAAACCGGTTTAGAAAAATATATCAAGCAAAAAAAATCAACCTTATATTTCTCATCAAGTAATTATTTATTACGTATTAGTATTTTTTTAAGAATACAATTTGTTTGTTTGTTAAATATTTTGCGGGTCAGTTGCGGTTATAAAGTTAGTCCACAGACCGTAGGTTGTCGACCACTGGGCTGATCTAAAGGAGTCACTCTTTCAATAGGTCTGCCTATGACGGGAAGATCGGGGTTAGAATCCCGGTCGGGTGTACTGTAAATGGTTTTACTAAATTATTCACCACTCTCCCTCTAAGCAAATGCGGATACACTTTCTATAGATTCTACCTTTCTTATCCCTAACACAATAATTTAATTAGTATATATGCGTATTGCCCAAACGGGTAGTAAGATGTGGTGCTTAAAAAAGTATTATCTCACGTCGCAATCGAATAATTCGATGGTAATTATTCATTAGTCATAATAGATACTGAGGATTCACACATTCGCCGAAAAACAAATATAGAACAGAAACTTGGTCACGTGACGCGCTCCAATCACAAGAGTTCCGCCTCGTCGACGCGAGCTGTGCTGCTAAATTTTAACTCGTCTTTTCTTCGCTCGCTCTGCCTGAGACCTTCGGCACGGGAGACCCAATAAAATCTCTAAACCAAACCATCTAAAATCACAGCGCGGATGAATTTAAAAGCGCATGCGCCGTAGAACCAGAAGCAAGCAGGCAGCTTCGTTGGCTACTGTTAGGAGATTTGAAATAACCCGTTATTGGGGATAGTGTGTGAAAACGTATTGGATTGTTCTACGACACAGGATTATAATTGGAAAACATCCATCAGGAGAATGATCTAAAATATGTCTACAGTAGCCCCATGACTTCGTTGGTGCTGACTGACAGTTCACAGCTGACGGTCAACATTTAGGTATATACCTAAATTTTGACTGTCAGAAGTGACAGCTGCTAAACACATGGTTTTTGCAGCTCATATGGTTCGGCATAGGGATTCATAATTTGGTCTGGTAACTTTTCAAAGCCATCAGCTGTCAGTCAGCACCAAAGAAGTCATGGGGCTACTGTATCTACTAGAACATAACATTTGTCGATATTCATATGTTTTAAGTTTATGTTGCAATGCATCATGGGTCAACATACAGCGTGTGAATTGCTGCGTCACTCAAGTAGATTCTGATCTGTATTTTCGGTGAACGTGTGAATCAAGCTCTTAAGTTTTCTCGAAAGAGAGGGATGGAATGTTGAGGCCATTCTTGCAGCGACCTATGATGGTGCCGTTACTTGGCAATAAGGAGGAGACTCACACCCCTCTGAACGACCGTATTCCAGGAATGTGGTGAGAACAACACCCTCTGTGACATCTGCCAGATGACTAGGCCTGACCTCCCTCAAACCGGGGGATATTGAAGAGCCTGTGCTGACAAAGAGATCTTGGAAGGTATTTGGACAATGATAGCTCGAAAGATGCGTCTCTACAAACTTTTTATTGAACTAAAATGTTATTCCCTTGTGTGCCGAGAGGAGTAAATTCTTGGAAACATGGGGAGGAGGGGGGTGCTATCCAGATAGTGAAGGGAACGTTTACAACAATCCATTAGTCTGCAGAAGGTTACCTTCTCGGAAGGAAAAAAAAAAGTATCTTTCAAGCTAAACCGAGACACAATTTTTACTTGTTTGTTTATTGTTTATTTTATAAACACATTTCATCATTATCTTATTTACTTAAGACAGAACAACCTAAACTACGTCCTGGGCGTAAAGAAAAATGGTTCCTTTTTTGTAGTGCCTTTTTTTATTTCGAATAAGTCAAATAAAATCTCCAAAAAAGCTACGATAGTGTAATGTAACTTGATTTTTTTCAAAGTATCTTCTTTATATCATAAATCAAGGGAAAGGTAAATAAAAAAAGCTACGATGGAGCTATCTATCAAATGAAATGAATGAAAAGGTATTCTCAGGAATAAAAAGGATAATGAAATTTACGGACCCAAATGACGTCATTGATAAATAATGCAGCTCGGTTGTTATAAGTCTTATTTGATTTATATATTTACTAGAATCATGTTATAAAATTAATACAAAACCGAGAAATAAGCAAGCGTTAACACGAGTGGAGACGTAACATTATAATATTTAGTTAACCATGTAGCGCCCCCCCCCAAAACACACTTCGGTAGGTCCATCAATTTCGAGGGGGTTCCGGACCCCTCTACAAACCCTATCCCAACCTCCCCCCCCCCTTTTCTAGACTCTGTGTACAGAAAAGTTACTGGATTAACTTTCATGTATTCATTCGTCAAGTCGTGTGATCTCCAAATGTCACTTTTTAAATAAGTGTTCAATATCTATAAAAATAAAACTAATAAAATAGTAAGAATGCTATCAATTTTGGCAAAAAAGTTTGTATTTCCCAAAAAACCTTACCTAAGAAAACCTTAACAAACAAGCAGTTACCTACATCTAAAATCTATCAAGAATTTAAATAATTAAACAGCAAAATACGATTATCACTGCATTTCTGTGTTAGAAATCCAACTAAAAGTATATTGAAAAAAGAAATTATATAATATTGGAGGCATCACTTTGTTAGAAAAAAAACAACTTGGAACGACCTCAACGCAATTGTGGCCCGCTTTTAAATATACAGCTAACGAGTTGGTCAGTTAACAAATCTTCAAGGATAGAAACTGAGGCAGCGCGAAACAATTTTTGTAGCTTGACAGATATTATCATGTAACCTCCCTTATGACGCCACAACTTACCCCCTGGGAGCAATAACAAAGGGGGACCCCTGGGATGTCTGAATCTTGACTACTTTTAAAACGTATAACATTTCTTTCTACAGCATAACGAACCAAAACAAAAACAAGAGGATGCCGGCTCTAGTTGATGGGATACGACCGAAATTACGGATTTATTTAAATATACAATGTTGTAAGACATGGAAAATATTACTAATTCAAACAGCAAATAGTATACTGTCAACGGCCGTATCAAATTTCCGGTACGGTAAGACCCCTTTTTTATAATATATATTCATTTTATAACACGAGGTACCTATCTATCTTTATTATTTGGAAGAGCTTACTCGCATCCAGAAAATGGGCCAAATCAATTTTAAACGGGAGATTTTAAAATAATATAAACGTCGTCTATCCATTTATCGAGCAAAATAAAATATTCTAAGAATAAAATGCTTAGATTCTATGACAGTTTTGCTTTTTAAAACTGTCCTGCAAGATGTTGGATGATAAATAAAATACGTTCACTAATGTCAATTTTATTTCAGCTGACGCGTTTTAATACTTGTTCTGGCTACACGAGTTTAGGTTACACTAATTGGTTAGGGAGGCGTATAAGTCGAACCAGCAGTAAGATGCGGTGCAAAAATAATTAAATTAGGGATTAGGAAGCTATAAGTTAAATAAATAGTGGAGGCGCTAGCTTACATTGTGTATCCATTTCAAGTATCAGAGAATTTGACTTCTGATTCATGTTCTGGGGACCCAGGCGAGTAAGAAAAGTGATGTTGTCAATTCCGGTGGTGGTCGACAACCCGGGGGGTGGGGGTAAGCGCGCTTAGGGTGAAATTTTGTTTCCACTATAACTTCCGACTTGTTCATCGTATCAAGATAAAAAAAAGTAATAGTTTCTATTACGTAGGGTGTTAACGTTGGCGACTTAAGTTAACCTATGTTTTACTCATACCAACACTTAAACAATAAAGGGGCCTTAATCTATATAAGAATAATGTGTGTTCATCAAATAAGTATTGTTTTATGCCTGATCAAATTTAAATTTAATACACAAAATACATTTCAGCTAAATTTTTAAAATAAATAGTTAAATATTAAATAGTTATTAGTCCTCGAAAGAATGTTATTTACCTAAGAATGTCAAGTTAAGTGCAGTTAGCTTCTTCCCCGTTCTCTTCTTCATCAATAATTAGTTTATTGCGAGGTGACCTGGCGGTCTAGGGGGTAAGGTGTCAGACTACTGTGCTGGCGGCCGGGGTTCAATCCCAGGTCCCGGCACAGATTTATCTGATTACCAAACCCTTCCTTCCCCTCTGACAAGACAACTTGTGAATGTGGGGAATGCCAGGCCTCCACCGTGGTTTGGATTCCACGTTAAACTGTAGGTCCTCCAATTCATCTCACAATCACCCTACCACTACACGTTAGCGTAAGTGCGTATAACCCGAACGGGTAGTAAGACGCGGTGCTAATAATAATAATAGTTTGTTGCGGTTGATGTTCTTCCACCTCCTAACGTTACAGGGACAGTACGCACAGGACCAAGTTTCGCTTGAGTTACAACAGAAATAACTTTTCGAACATAAGTTTCGACACTTGCACGAGAACGGCAGTTTTTTTTTATTTGTTGATGGACTGTTTCATTAGAACATGTCGTATGTTAACTTCAGAATCTGTAGCGTAGCCAAATCCCAGCAAATCAAGTGGTTCAACAAATGCATTTAATGAACTCTCCCAAACATGAAGTTGAACTAATACTCGGAGTAATTGAAGTAGAAAACTATCAAAAGTGCAGGGTAGAGAACCAATCTTATTTAAGACGTTAGGATTGGCCGAAAACAAAATTTGTCTACTCACATCACAAGTTTGTCCACTCTTCTCGATAAGCTGTAAATAAAACAACTCAAGTATTAAGTATCGATATTAACTGTTTGCTTTGCAGATTTTGGTTGGTTTTTTTGGTACCCAGTTTATTTGTTATATAACACTCTTTCAGAGCATGTACAGCTAACAGAACTCCACTAACTGCATCCCCATAAAACTCTGAAGCAATGGGGTACCCAAGAACTCTTCTATTTTCATTGAACCCAGCAATTAACCAAAGGCCAATACAACCGAAAGTTATGAATGATTCCCAAAATCGAATGCCAAGCATGAAAACGTCAGTGTCAGGACTGTGTAGTACAATATCGCATGAATAGTTCTGTTAAACAGCTTCATAGGCATGAAATAACATTCTAGAATCAGCCTTCAATTAATAACTTGCAAAATGTGTCACCCTGGAAACATGTTGTTCTTAGTTTTTCTCAGAGCAATTAGTTTCATTCAAAAACTCTCCACCAATAACAAGAGGACAGCCTAAGTATTTTGTAAAATGAAATTCGATAGGAACAGACAAAAAAGGGTTTTGTTTACCTTACTGTATGGGTATCTGGACTAGTGTTTTGGAAGTTGTGTGTTCTCTCATTTTATTCTCACAATTAGTGGATCTTCGCCAGCTGATATTCTCCCTTGCTCTGCAAATTTGATGGATGATTTCCCGTACGTGTCAAAAACTACGTCAATGCATGTAACATAGCCCGTTGCAACACGTTCTTATTCTGTCCAAATGAAAACTTGCTAAATCCCCAAACTTTATAGTCTTCGAAAGGACCACCAAGGATACTGAATGTATAAGTGCGTAGCGTGAACTTCTTCCGGACTAGGAGGAAATATAGGCCTATCCATATTTATTGTGAAATTGCTCTCTAATGCAAGTTCGTTCATTAATTTGGCTTTCTTGTGGGGATTTTTCTAGGGTGCCAGACCAAGGCGGGGGAATACGGCATTACTCATGCTTTACCAACTATGCAGTACTAGTGTTTCTCTGTATAGCTAAAAGAAAAGCATAATGTAGATTGCTATTTTCTATAAAGTTCCTTTTTTTCTGGTTATCTTTCTTCTTAAGTTGTGTTGCTGGGTAAGCGAAAGATTTAACAGCAATCCGTTTCAGAGGAGAAAAAAAGCTTTTCGTTTTGTAAAGCTAAACTCTATGTCTAAAATTTTTTGTACCTACAAGTCTTCACCTACTTCTTCTCCATTTACTACTAAGCCACTCACAATGTTACGTAAACTATTTGTCTCATTGATTATCGTTTTCAAAACGGAATATGATAATTTTTTGCATACCACCTTCATTTCTCACTCTTATATTTGTGTCCCATTCACTGTGTTAATATTCATCTATGTCACCATTGAGATCTGATATCAGCTCCCAGTAATCTAACAGTGCCTCGTGCATTGGGGATTTACTGGGGTAAAGTAGACACCATTTGTTTGTCGCTCGAATATTACTGGATATTCTTGTCCCGCCCCCAATAACTTTATAAGAAAGGCTAAATATTTTGTCAAGGGCATGATCACTAACACTAGCAACACACTTAAATTTTCCATTCTTCCGTTTTACTGAAAAATGTCATTGTTTAAAAGCATTTAAGACTTTCTCAGGAAGTTGAGACACATGAGCTATACAAGATGCATCCACAAACCTAATTGAAATTATTTTACATTTTATTTGCCTTTTTTTCTTTAGATTTACTTTAATTATAAAATTCAACTGCAAAACAAAGTCCATAATTATAATCATACTTAATAGAAACAAGTTGAGATTTTTTTTAAATCTTGATACGATGAACGAGTCGGAAGTTACAGAGTGGAAACGAAATTCCACCCAAGGGCGCAACTCATCCCCTCCCCTACGGATTGTCGACCACCCACGGAGTTGACAACATCACTTTTCAAACTCAACTGAGTCAAATTCTGTCATACTCGAAATGTATACTCAATGTAAGCTAGCGCATGGTCTGAAAGGAAATAAACCTACTTTTACGTGGAATGAGAAACCATTTAGGAAGAAACACCCTTTGTACACTCGGCCAAGATTCTAACCCCATACCTCACCGTAGCTGGCAAACAAGACAAGAAGAACCTTCTTACATTTAGTCTACGTGCTCGCCGATGCGGGCGCAAACAAATATCAAACAAAGTGTTCAAATATAAACGTTTGGCAGGAATGATACCAAATTTAAACTGCTATAAATCCATCTAGAACAATGTTGACCACCTACAACAGGAAACTGTCTCGGGCATGTAATTTGTTTTAAACTTCGCCTCTTACTACCCATTAGGGTTATACGCTCGTGTAAAGTTAATCTCACAAGTAGGTATACACAACTTAGCGGATGGGGACATAAACAAATGTAGTCAATGTATAGTGACTGTTTCCATCAGCATCATTATATCCAGCAAAACGTTCCATCTTAAGTCCAATGCTGCCACAACAAAGCTCTTTCGGTGTTTTCTTTCATATGCAAATTCAGTTGTTACGTTTACATTTAAAGACGTTGCCTACTTTAGTTCAAAGTTATTTGTAAAATCGTGCTGTATCTTAGTTTGATGCACCCAATCCCTCTAAACACTATCACACTTACGCGCCAATGTGAAAGAGAAGAGTGAATAAAGTGAGCAGTTCACGTTGCGCGGCCTTTAGTCTATTTGCTAAAAACAGTTCCCCTCTTCCTCTGACTAGTATAAACGCTCGCTCTACTATTTGAACCCTGGGCAGTATTGACTTGCATTTCAAGATTATCTTTTTCTTATTCTAGATAGATATTATGGTTCCGCGGACTTTTTAAATCTACATCTTGGCAGGAAGATTCCCACAGGCCTCTTTGTTGAATAAACCAAATAGCCCGAGTTGTCAACTATCTATAAAAAAAAGCGCGTTACAAAAAACTACCTCATGATCACAAAAAATAATTTATGACATTAAGACTAGTTAAATTATTTAAGACTATGGATTTTGTCTTTAATCCTTTAAGACTTACCTCGGTAATCTTGGGGTAAAGTGCGCTCGGAGGGGAAGTTTATCCACCGATCCCATGTCAAATGTGCCTTGTATAATATCTATGGAAGGTATGTGAAAGTACCTTTCCGGCCAAATTTGTAGGCTCTTTCTCGCTCGCTCGTAGACATTCAGTGCGAAAAGCAACGGGGAAACTACAGCACTTTCAGAACTTCCCTAAGGAATGTGCTTTCTCCCAAATGGTGTGGGCAGCACTAACCGGCTGAGTGCATGCCCAGCTCCGGATGTATGGGAAGAACATCAGGACCAACCCTCGGGTTGAATATTCGTTTTTGTTATTATTATTATTACTGAACGTAAATAAACTAACATAGAAAATCTTTTCTCGACTTGCCGCTACGTCACAGGTAAGCGTACTTAAGGTGAGAGTGTAGGGGACGCGAGTTAGGGGCAGTGTTTTTGCAGGTTTTATAGCAAAACATTTTTTGGCCAAAGTAATTAAATGTTTCCTCAGTGAAAACATAGAGGTTAATTTTCTTCTCGTGGTAATATCAAAAGTTGTTGAATATCTGTCATGAGTATTGAGGTATTAGATGATAAACCTTTTAAATAAAGATAAAAAGTTGTCATTACACTCCCCGGGACACCCTTGAGATGTCACCACGTGAAGAAAATTACACTATGTGTTTCTATTGGAAAATGGTTTGATTTATTTTGACAACCAAAAAGTTTTACTATAAAAACGGCAGAAACAATGCCCTTTTCTCACGTCCCCTACATCCCCACTTTAATGCCCTTAGGTCCAAACATCTACTCCGGAGCCTTCCAAGGCGTTTAGTCTTAGCTACCAAATATAAAGCATCTCGACACGATACAATAATTTTATTTTCTAATTAATATTGTTTATGAACTTGCACAAACTTTTGGGCTATCCAAATTGAGCACGATTCGCGCTCATGGATCGTTTATAAGACTAGTATGGATCCCAAGGTCATGAGAACATTCCAAAAACAAAAACAAACCATAAACAGAAGACATTGCCCCAAGACGCCACTCCGATAATAATCGTTAAGACGTTATGAAACCATTAATAATAGCCTGTTTTTACTGAGCGAAATCGCTCGTGTTGTTGCCAACCTTGCGGCAATCTAAGTTGACGCGATTCTTAATCGACGAAGAATAAACTATGGCCATCTTGGGCTAACCGGTACAATGTCGTCATCTGCGCAGGAAATACTTAGTCCTAAAAAAAATAGAAACACTGTCTATCTGTGACGTAACGGCAAATCAAGATAGGATTTCCCCCCGTTTTATTCTATGAGCTTTTAGGTTATAACATTAAATGTTTGTTTTAGATAATTTAAAAAAAAGTCTTATGTTGTCTCAAAATATATATAGTATATATATTTTAAATCTTGGAGTTGGGTGTTTTATAAACGCTTTAAAAAAAAATCTCCTACAATTCAGGCTATTTGGTTTATTCATAAAAACAGCTTGAAGGCATATTCCTGCAAGTATATAGATTAAAAAAAGGCCCGTGGAAGCATATGCTTCTCTAAAATAAGAACCCGCCTCGGTGGCTTAGTTGGCTAACGCGTTGAGCTCAACCGCTGAGGACGGGGAGATCGAGGTTTTCGAATCTCAGTCGGGTGAACTGGGGGTGGTTTTTCCTAAATGGTTTTCCACTCCACCCCCTCCACGTAAATGCGGGTTCACTTCCTCTAATTCATCCTTCCCAAATCCTAATCCATTAGCGTAATTAGTACTTAAAGCGTATAACCCGAACGGGTAGAAAAACGCGGTGCTAAATAATAAAATCTAAAATAGGAAACAATAAAATATATAATTTTTAAATGCAAGTAAATTCCGTTCTGGCGCAAATAGTATAGTGAGTGTGTATAAGCTACTCATCAGTGGAAGAAAGGAAGGTTTATTGTAGGTCTCAAGAGGATGAAATGCTCATTTTGTTCCCTTAGTTTCTATTTCACCACATTGGTTTGTCTGTACTGCTTAGGGTGCTTAGGTACGTCAAGTCAAGACGTAACAAAATAACATCGCGAGTCCTCCGAGTAGTAGGTGACGTCTCACAGTAATCAAAGCGTCGTACGTGCGGATACAATCAAAATGACTAATTATTCGTTCCTTTACACGGCCACCTGTGCTTTGCTTCCTCTCGCGACGAACAAGGTCCCGCAATCAAGATGACCAGCTGTGGGCGTTTCATCTTTTTATTTTCATTTTGGAACAGAAAAACTGGGCGTGAGCTCTTCAAGACTTCCTGTTACACGCTTTTCCATCGTTCGCGTCAACCGGTTTTGCTGGCACCATCGTTGCCGCTTGCTTGGTGCTGGCTTATAAATAATGGAAGAGTACAATGTTGCCATTGGTTTCCAAACGTTTTGGACAAGGCCAGTTTGGATGTAAGGAAAACGTGTCTTATATAAAGTGGTCGTTTTTTTCTTCTTCTTGGCTTTTAGAGGGACAGTCACTCTAAAGCCACTGGTGCGAACAGGAGGAAGGTAGCTGATATTTAAATAGTACTTAGCCTATCCTATAGTCATATTTTATATTCTTATTATTGGACAGTGTCAAAAAACTAGGTCCATGAAGTGTAATTTACATATGAAAGGTACAGGGTAAAAGGGGGAAAATTACAATTTGAACTAAAATTAAGTTAGTACTGCCACTTATTAGACCAGTGGTTTTCAACAATGTTCAACTCCCGGCACAGTGAACAAGATGCTTAAGTTGTCAAGATACACCATAATTTTTTTTAAGGAGGAATTATATAATTTAAAAAAATGAGTATTACGATTGTGTTTAAAAGTTTACTAGCTAAAATTCTAATCATTGCGTTTATTTAAAAAAAAGTTTGATCATGGATTCAAAAAGTTTTATTTTTATTCCTCATTTATATTTTTTTCGCTGTTTTTTCACCTTACCATCAGCTACCGCAGCACATCTGCTCACCGGTTGAAAAACGCTGTGTTAGACAATCATTGAGACCTTTCTAATGCACTATAGATTATAGTTAAAAGAGGTGTCTGTCGTATCACAACTATTTTTTATATAAAAGGTATTAGCTGTAGTCCTTATGGGGCTTGAGACAAGAAACGTTGCTTTGGAAAATGTTTTTAGTGTGATCTTCCCCTCTTTTTACCTGTACTCTTCACATGTTACACCCTAAAAGTTAAGATTGGCCATGTCATGAATTGCTGAAATTTCTGTCTATTCCATGAATTAGCTTCTTCACCTGTCCATTTCACGGACCAACCAAAAACTCATGCCATTCATGAATTTGGTAACGTTTGAAGCTGCCCAATTCATGAACTGAGAAGCACAAGCCCTACCCAATTCACGAATCAAACGAGAAGCGAAGAACTGGTTTGGTCCAAGCCTTTAATCCTCTTAGAATGGAAGGTTAGGTTTAGTTAGACTGGGTTAATTTATAATTTTAGCATATAATAATATTTTAAAACAAAATTCAGTCGAGCTTTTAGTATATAGAACAATAATTTCCAGTTCGTGAAATGGGCAATAGTTTGTGCAATTTTTGCTCAGTTCAAGAAATGATCAAGAGAAGAGGACAGTTGACGGAATGAATAAACATTTGCCCAATTCGTGAAATGGCGAGTTTCACTAATAGGATGTAACATACATTTAAAGTTAAAAGTGAAAAGACACGGTGCTTGCAAGAAGTGAACTAGTCTAGCAAAGCTAAATCCAAAAGTCGAGAGCGCGAGTCGAAATAATTAAGAAATTCTCGTCGCTGGTTATGCTGATGTACTTTTCCCTATATACTTTTTTTTTTAGAAAATGACTTTATCAAACCATTTATATTTATAATTGTATTAATTTATTTAGAAAATCGTTAAAGAAAATCAAGGACAATATCAGTCGGGGATATAAATCTTTCCTATGAAAATTGAAATGTATTATCTGTTTACATTAAACGAAAGCATTCTTACCTTTACACATTACACTATGGTATAGCTTATAAGATCGGCCATAGGGTGAACTAAATGTACTACCCCGCACCACTGAGTCTGGTTTGCCGGTGACGTGGATATCAACGTTCGAATCCCGTCTGACTGTAATTAAGTCTTACTTAAACTGTTTTTCTGATCTCTCTCCAAAAACAGGGCTGGTTGACTTCCTTTAAATTCCTTAGCCTATCAGTAAAAATATGTAGACAGCCCGGTACGGTAGGTAAGACGGGGAGCAAGAAGGAAAAACTGCTCAAGTATAAACAAAAATAGCAAAACACACGTTTGGGAATTGTAGTGGAAGAAGTGAATCACTACTGGACCCAAAAATATTTTTTTTTGTAATACGAGAGAGAGCACCAAAATTCTGTTAAGCACTAGTAGCAGACACAAAAACACCAATCAAGTGGAACACAAATGTTTTACTTTATAAGATTTTTTTTACAAAAGTATTTCTTTCTTTTTGTGAACATCTTTGTGATGTTTTCTTCTTGTTTTGTCTGTAAATGGCAGTCGGTCTCGTAGTTCGTGTTCAGATAAAGATTGATTTTTCCCCCCTCCTCTTTCCTGAGTATTTCTTTCCTGAGTTTATCTATTTTCCTTGTTTTCACACTTTATCACGTCCTCTTGATGAAGGACGTTGTATCTTTTCAAACAGGACAAGATATAGTTTAGTTGTGTAATATAAACTTTTCATTAAAAAGCGGTTGTGTATTATTGTAGCAAATCGTCGGTTTCATTTGCACTTTTAGCCTCCGCTTGCAGCTTTTATTACTGGTGGTTTATAGTTTGATCTCTTGTAATAAAATAATCCACACAGGTGTGCACACAGATTAAGGCACTAATATAATCTTCTGTGGTTGGAGTTCGAATTCCAGCTGGGTGTATTAGTTTTTATTTTTGTTCAATGTTTCTCACTAAGCCTCCAAGCAAATATGGATATACTTTCTGTAAAATTCTATCATCCCTATCTGTCCCATGTGAATGTAGCCCGGAAGAGGACCGACCATCCTTAAATTACGTGAGGGTGTTGGGGGGACGGGGAATTTCTGTATTTTCTTACGTTTTATTAAAAGGGAAAAAGGGGGGAGGGGCGTTGAATCAATCTTGCATAAGGTTTTTTGATCAATGCTTATGGTGAGACAAAAAAATTGTTAGAAAATAAATAAATTAATTAAAAAAGGGTGTCATGGAATTTAATGAAATTTTTTCTCTTCGTTTAAAAACTATCAAATCGTAGGAAATTCGGTAAGATAGATAGGGAATGGGGAGTTGACGGAAAATCTTACGATCTCTTACGTGGGAGGAGGGAAGGGGTTGAAAATCATGAAAAAAGGCCTTACGTAAATTAAGGGAGGCCCCAAGTGTGGTAGGGCAAAGCAACAGTAGTCTTATTTGGTTAGTATATAATGTTATAAGCCCATTTCCGGTAAATGAAATTACGATAAAACGACTAAACCGATTTTCCCAAAATTACACTCAGATCTAGGTGAGAGGTCTAGGATGTCGACAAAAATAGTAGCTCCCAAAAGAAAACCAGATTTTCTTAAGACAATTTCCAGCTGTATAATTTTTTATTTTTTTAAGATCAAGGAAATCCTGATTTGTGTATGATTTATATAGGTTTCTATTTGGTTAAAAATAATAACAGCTCAATTATTACTTAAATGATATAATGTAACAAGTGTATAGAGCGCTGGGAGAGGGGTCGTTTTAAAGTGTGTTTTTTTATCGCAGTGTGAAGGGGGAAAAGAAGGTGTGCGTTTTGCTTGGAATTATATACCGAACGCTCAAAATCCATGTAAATTTGATAACATTTGACGAGTAAACATTTAACAAAAAAAGTCGAGTGACTCCTCAAATTCTAAACAACTCCCAATACAAATTTTTGAATACATTTTGACCGAATAATTTTCAGCCATCGCTGAAACAATCCATTGGTTTGATTATTATATACTAATATACCTTTATATTACTGTATCAAAGAAAAAAAATCCCAAATAATTTCAATCAAACGTATGCCTGATTCAAGTAAACTAATCGCATTACCCGTAAGGGCTACCCACATTTAATGACACTAATGGAACTGGAAAGAGGAGAGTGGAATTCAAAGGCAGTGTATATGAAATTGCGTGCAAGGAGTGGGGAAATAATTTTACAGAGCAGATAGGGATGAACCTCAGTACAGCCGGCCGTGGTTCGAGCCTGAATGGTCTAATTATAGCTTTAAAATTAATTGGAGGTAGTCTTGTAAGACCTAATATTTTGGAAACGGACAAAATCCCGGTTAGCTCAGTGATGGAACAGTTATATAAAGTAGGATTTTGATAAGAATAAACGTTCATAAAAACAGAAAACATATTTTTTTAACGGTCAACATTGATTGTACAAGTTTTTTTATTCAAGTAATATATTTTCCGCTACCGGTTTGTCACGCCGGTCGTAGCTTCATAATTATGCCTTATAATCTAACTTAAGAATAGGTCATGCACAACATCCAGTACCCAGCCATTAATTTATCACCGTGAAAGCGTAAACCCACATTTCACCAATGATACATTTTCGGTCATGTTGGGAATCGAACACGGGATCCAAGACATGCTCTCGAGTGAGCTAAGGTGTTGGATGATATTATTTGACCACGTTATTATAATTATTTAAACCACCTCTGTGGTCTAGTAGACAGAGTTTCTGGCTACGAATCCTGAGTTTCTAGGTTCGATCCTTAGCACTTGAAGATTTTTTTGTGAAGCTGTAGGTCTGGAAAGGGGCCAACCCAGCCTCGTGTGGACAAAATTAGAGGCTACTTGAATGAATAAAAAACCTATCCAGTCCAAAAAAAACTGAGATTAACGGCCGGAGGGTCCATTGTGCTTACCACACGACACCTTCGCCATGGAATTTTGGAGTTGTTATTTTATAGATATCGATAGTTAAGAGTGATCAAGAGTGACATTTGCAGATCACTAGAATTAACGTAGGGCCTATGAATACGTGAAAATTGTTACAGTAACTTTTGTGACTGTCGAAAAAAAAGGTTTCTCCTTATCCAAAAATCAAGGATTCGAAAGGTATTTCTGATGTTTACTGTCAGATCCTTTCTTTTTCTTTTTTACATTCTTTCTATGTGGCGTTGGAGGAAATGGTTGAGCAACACTTTTGTAGATTGGTCACGAATTGAACAGTGAAAACGCTTGAAACTAACAGCACAGTGTCAACAGTTTCTCACAGAGTTAAATCTATTGTCAGTCCCGTTAGAGTAGTGCACAGCTGTCTGTCTGTCTGTCCCCTCAATGACTGTCAAGCCATTAGTAACTCAGAGAGGTTTGTAATAATTTGTCCTTGCACTTCTGGTTCCTTCTAGACTCATACTGCTGACGGCGGGTAACTGTTCAATTGATGGTAGTGTCATCGAGTCTGAGAATTAGTGTCAGGATATTGAGGACGCGAATTCTAAAATTATAGCATATAAAGTTTTTTTAAGTGTTATTTTTTATGATGAGAGTGTAGGGGACGCGAGAAAAGGACAGTGTTTTCACAGTTTTTATATAAAAAAACATATTTTCGTCCAAAATAAATAAAACATTTCTCCAGTAGAAACCTAGAGTTTAATTTTCTTCACATGGTGATATCAACAGTTCTTGAATATCTGTCAAGAGAATAGTGGCATTATATAAAAAATATTTTAAATGAACAGAAAAAGTTGTCATTAAATTCCAGGACACCTTTAAGAGATATTCGAGAACTGTTGGTATAACCATGTGAATAAAATTAAGCTCTATGTTTCTACTGGAGCTATATTTGACTTTATCGATCAAAAATATAATTTGCCATAAAAGCTGCAAAAAAATCTCTTTTCTTGTGCTCCCTTCCACCACATTCGACCACCATTCCGGGATATCCGAATATTTACACTGTAAGGATGAGGAGAGTAAAATTTAGAGGAAATGTAACCTTATTTGTATGAAGAAAGAGTGAGTAGAAAACCATTTAGAAAAAAACACCCTCAGTACACCTGACTAGGATTCGAATCCTAATCTCCTCCGTTAACACAAGTCTAATATATTGTGAGAGTGACGCCTTAGGAGTAAAGTAACATCAGTCTAGAGTCGAATCGAGACTTCTAAAATATGGACGACCTCTTTTGTCACGGCAGTTCAAATCCGCGACGGTTTACGAACTGTTATTGGAGGCATGTCTTCAACAAAGATTGTACTTGCCAATAACTACCACCTCTGGCGAAGCCGTGCCAAGAAGACCTGCAGATCTTTCGACAGTTCTAAACTGAAGGAAGACACCTTCACCATAAATAATTCTTAGCCGCGCAGTCACAAATACTACTCAATACCTCCACTATCCCCCTGAAAAACTAAACAAACACAGGTGTGTAGTAGTAACACATTCTACTCACATACGTGGCTTCTCAGGGAAAGTACAGTCCTATTTCCATAGAAAGGGGCCTTATCTGACAGCTAAAAATGTTACTTGAACTACTTACACGTATCCATACGTCAAGTCACGTGATCGGCAGCTATAACTTTTGATTTATACTATCAATACCTATAAAATAACACTAATAAAATAGTAAAATGTTATCAATGCTGACCGCAAAACTAATTGGACTGTACTAAAATTATGTGTAAAAGTTGATATCGAAATAAACAAAACATTGCCAAAAGTGTGATATGTAATATTATTTATTAAAAAAATTAAATCTAATAAAATAAGAGCATTAACTCATCCCTAACCGACATTGATGGGTACGAGGACCTAATGTCAGGCTCGCCTCGTTTAGTATGCTGGTGAGGGAATGTTGGAATTTGAATCCTGGCCGGGTGTTTTTAAAGATAGTTTTATCTAAAAAGGTTTCTCACTATCATGCCACGCAAATGAGGAGACATTTCTTCTAAATTTTACCTCCTTCAACCATACCTTACCAGCCCAATTAAAATGGGTGGTAGAACGCAGGGGAAAAGTTCTGTAGTAAAGTTGAATAGTGATGTAGGCTCTCTCTTTCTCTCTCTCTCTCTCTCTCTCTATATATATATATATATATATATATATATATATACACACACACACACACACATACACATACATACATCGGCTAGCGCGTCCAAATAATAATTAGTAAAAATCAATAAAAACTAACAAATAATCAAGTTTTGAATTTTCTATTTTGTCCATAAACTGTTTGTGTTTTTTTAAAAGCGCAGGTATAAGTTAAACAAACCTGCTACTTCCAAGTAACAACCAAACAACAGCTGTCCCATGAACAAACCTTAAGGGGAAACCTGCCCTAGAGAAGTTTAGTAAAACGTGTATAACTTAATATATATTACAAAAAATACCCTTTTCGGTGGTCAAATGTTTCAAGGACTCATTCTCAATAGTTTGGACTGTCGGTGACTGGGAGATCAAGGGTTGAATTCCAGTCGAGTGTAATGAGGGTGTGGTTTTCCTGTAATTGTTTTTTCCTCTCTCTTTCTTTAAATATACCAGAAGAGCTCCGATTATCCGGACTAATTAGGACCTAGGTTACAAGGCCGTAGACAAGGGGGAGTTTTGGGGGTACAAACCTCCTACGAAATTTTATGAACAATATATATAT
>CABFOW010000131.1:297299-316928 GCA_902141385.1 Timema californicum
GGGGGAGGGGGCGTACCCACAGGCACTAGACTTTAAACCTACCCCTCCCCAATCTCCCACTCTGCAGGCCGTTTCCATTCAGAGTTTCATAGGTTTAGTCCGCCTCAACACAATGAAGAATGTAAATGATTAGTTTTTCTTAACTCTTCTTTTTTGTTATATAACCAACTAACATACCTTCCAATAAGAAGTCACCCCACTACTTGCAGGGTGGGGCCATGGCCCACCATATGGAGAACGGGCAAGTCCCCACCATGCTCCTCAAGAAGGTGGGCGATGCTGCTACAAGCCAAAGTAAGAGGGACACCTTCAGCCATGTTGTCGGACACTTTAGTCCTGACCTTGAAACTTAATAAACGATCCAAATGTTGGAATAATGGGTGCCATTCATTTCGGAATTCTGTTTTAAGTAAGAATTAAGAAATCGTTTGGTAGTTAAAAGATAATAAATGCTTCGACACAATCACAGAAACTTTCTCATTTAGTGCATTATAGCTTGGTTATCAAAAATAGGTTTACAGTAAACTACAGTTAAACAAGTATTCCTCATTAAAACAAACATAATCTTGTTAGTAAATAGTAACAATAAACATTAGTCGTACATACATTTTAAATAAAATCGTTCGAATATTTTTAACTAATAAGTTATTTATAAACTAGCCTCAAATCATTTTTAGTTTGCAAAAAATAGAAACTTATTATCATTTATTACGAAGAACCGTTCCCAGATATCCATTCTGAACAGTGGAGGCTCGTGTATAAGCACTGCAGAACTGCAGCACCCCTATTTCCACTTTATATTATCGATAACATTTAATATAATGAGTCGTTTTTTCTTTATTTTTGTAGTACAATATACGAGTATATTCCTTAATCTTAATGTCAATACTTCAGTAGCCATCCCCCAGTTTATGAAAAAGATACAAAAAATCTCTGTATGGAACTGTGCACTTCACAGTGCCAGTGACGTGGTGTTTGACTGTTGTGAGCATGCATACATAAAAGGGGTGTGGGGAGGAAGGCGGGACTGCCAGGTAGAGAGCACTGTTGCTCTCGCAGTGCAGGCTCTGGCGTGATGGCGGAAGGAAATCTTTTTTAAACTCAGCGTGTGTTGTGCTTAAAAATCATGTACAACATTCTTGAATGTGATAAAGTGTAGAAGAGTGTAGAATTAGATTATTATTCTGCTTCCAGATATTCTATTTGATTCATTTTTGTCCGTTTTTTATTTAACAGAAAGACTAAATGCGCTTGCAGTACTTTCAATGGAGAAAAATTTCCTCAATTGTCATCCAGAGATCAAGGAGAAAATTATTGAACTTTATGCGCAAATTAAAACAAGAAGAATGGATTTCATTTTTAAATGAATAGATCAAGCTTAAACTGTAACGATTTAAGTTAAAGTAAGTAAAAAATGCATTTTTTGTTAAGATTTTATCAAGTTCCTGAATAAATTTTCTTTTTATACATATTTTTTTCCTTTTACACAATTTTAAAACAAAGGCTAAACATTTTCTTCGGCAGCACCCCCACTAATTTTAGCTACGAGCCACCACTGATTTTGAGCTAAATATTCAAGGCCATTTTCAAAAAATTTCAAATATTTATAATTTATCACAATTAAGCTACTTTTAAATCAATTTATTTTAGAAAAATAAAAATATAGTATTATTTATTATGTAAAATAAATCTCAGATACCAATTTAGAACAAAATCGTTGTAGCTAGTTTTAAAAAAAAATCAATTATTTCTGAAATAATAGTCATCAGTGAATTAATATAAAACTTTTTTTAAAATAATAACAAATATATAACATTATGTATATTGTAAAAAACCTACCACATACTAATTTCTAACCAAATCTTTTTTTTTAATAATTCAAATTTTCAAAAATTACTCAACAGATAAACATGGAGAAAACAGAATTGTTAAATCCACTTTTTTGGGTTCGGATTCATATAAAACGTAAAGATTTAAAATTGTATCAAGAACAATTTTTTTTTCTTTCGCGTTCACAATACTTTCTTTTAATATTAGAAAGTAAAATTTGATAAGATATTTATTTTACACTTCATGATTGTTCATAGGTTTGCCATTAAAATAACGTATTCAATCTATCCACGAAAATTCTTCCAAAATATTTAGATGGAAATGTATGTAAATGTCTGTTTATTGGCAATCAAATTATCTTATAAAGTTATAGAAATTCACGTATTAATATGTTGTTAGCTTATGTAATATGAAACTGTCACTTTTGATATATATTATTAACGGGCACCTATAAAATAATACAAATATATAATAAAATATTATCAAGGTTGATAGCAAAATTATATTTTTATATTTTATAAAAGGTTCTTCTAATGAAAATTGGTACGTACTTTGTATACTATCTACTTCTATATTATGAAGTAATCACTGTGTCATTGTGTCGTGCTACAAATCTATCACTCAAAAAACCACTCCACCGATCGAGCTGAAATTTCGCATGGACATAATTCAGACGTTCGGTTAATTACTTATACAATTTTAGGTGGGTTGGAAGGGGAGGCGGAAAAAATCCAGTGTTTTTGAAGTTTTTATTACAAAACTTTTTTAGGCCAAATAAAATAAAATAGTGCTCCAGTACAAATATAGAATTTAATTCTCTTCACATGGTGACCTCAAACTTTCTTGAATATCAGTCATGGGTGCTCTGGAATTTAACGACAAGTTTTTCCATTAATTTAAAAAGTTTGTTAGATAATGTCACCATGATCATGACAAATATTCAATAAATTTTGAGGTCACCAGGTGAAGAAAATTAAGCTCTATGTTTGTATTAGAGCAATATTTTATTTGTTTTGGAAAAAAAAGTTTTACTATAAAAACTGAAAAAACATTGTCCTTTTCTCGCGTCCCCTACGATTCCACTTTAAGCTAAAACAACATCCCTTCCCCCGTAGGATCCTCAAACGTATTTATGTATCTCCGAGGCCACTGGGGAGAGAGGGGTCACCTTAATTTAACAATCAATATAGTTTCAATATTTAACTAATCTTAAAATGTGTGTCCATTTGTAAATGAAGAAACTAATACATACTAATTACACACACACAAAACACATCTTCAGCGGCCTGATGAACCTCTAGTCTGGAACTAAAAGGTTATTAATCATGTTCTTATATTTCTTATGTTATTTTTGAGGTAGGTATGTAATATTTAAAGAAATAATAATCAAATTATCTAAGAATCAATCTAAACACGAATACTAACAAGTTAAAACCTGCAAATCAAGTTTGTCTTCCTGTGTAAATGTCAAATACCCATGTTTACCAGTGGGAAGGTTGGTACTGCCGTTTGTCGTGGGTGTTGGGATGTTGGCAAGCTTGACTGCCGTCCGGTAAGGAAGTTTTTGCATTCCTTTCCGTACGGTGATCTTCAAGACACGTCCGAAACGGCGAAAGTATCGACAAAATAAAATAAAATAAAATCCAGGTGTAAAATAAAACAAAAATAAGCGCAGTCGTTCGATACAATGGTACAAGGAAGGACACGGTCGTTTATCCTGAGCCCGTTTTGCAACTATGAGCTGCGGTTTCAAGGTCACCGTGCAACGAGATATCATTGGAATGTTCGCAAATCATTTTGGAAAAAAGAAATTAAACAATGTCAAGTCTTCGTTAGCTCTCTTTCAGGTATCTAAGCGATGATAGTAATTCCAAGTTTCATAGTAAGGGCCTTATCTGACAGTTTGAAAAGCTACTAGATCTACTTTCACGCGTTCATACGTCAAGTCATGTGATCTGTAGCGGTACCTTTTGACAGATATTAGTAATAACTATAAAATAACACTAATTATTATTATTTTTTATTACTAGCACCACGTCTTACTACCCGTTCGGGTTATACGCACTTACACTAATGTGTAATGGTAGGGTGATTGTGACATGAAATGGAGGACCTACAAGTTTAACGTGGAATCCAAACCACGGTGGAGGCCTGGCATTCCCCACATTCACAAGATGTGATTAACACACGTCTTGTCAGAGGTGAAGGAAGGATTTGGCAATCAGATAAATCTGTGCCGGGACCGATGATTGAACCCTGGACCCCCAGGACAGATGTCCGACACCTTACCCCTAGACCGCCAGGTCACCAATAACACTAATACTATGGTAAAATGTTAATAATGTCAACCGCATAAAGCTATGTGTTTTCTAAAAGTTTATTTCTAGCAAAATCCTACTATTTTTCAAAATTATTGAGCATACTATCCTAACTTGAGATTTGCACAGACAAGACAACCAGACTCTACACCCTATAATTTACCAACTATCAAAATTGAACAAACCCAATGTACCTAAAACATAAAGCCTCATATCAGTGGTCACTTGGACTAAACGTCAGAGCAGTCAAGTCAGGTTTTACGGTGAGGTGAGTGCAAGGTCCGAGCTTGAATCCTAGTCGAAAATACTGAGCTGATTTTCATAAATGGTTCCCCACTCTACTTCCACGCCAATACAGTTGAATTTTCTCTAAATTCTTTCAACCTTCTCATCTTTAGTTCATTACTCACTCTATGGCATTAAAAGTTTGAAAGTTCTTTTTCGCACTTTCAAAAGTACGCCACCTTCCCTATCTTGAGCTAGTTCTATCAGTCCACCTTATTACACTCTATTCCTATCTTGAGATAGTTCTATCAGTCCACCTTGTTACACTCTATCCCTATCTTGAGCTAGTTCTATCAGTTCACCTTATTGCACTCTATCCCTATCTTGAGATAGTTCTATCAGTTCACCTTATTGCACTCTATCCCTATCTTGAGCTAGTTTTATCAGTCCACCCTATTACACTCTATCCCTATCTTGAGCTAGTTTTATCAGTTCACCTTATTGCACTCTATCCCTTTCTTGAGCTAGTTTTATCAGTCCACCTTATTACACTCTATTCCTATCTTGAGCTAGTTCTATCAGTTCACCTTATTGCACTATATCCCTATCTTGAGCTAGTTATATCAGTTCACCTTATTGCACTCTATCCCTATCTTGAGCTAGTTCTATCAGTTCACCTTATTGCACTCTATCCCTATCTTGAGCTAGTTCTATCGGTACACCTTATTACACTCTATTCCTATCTTGAGCTAGTTCTATCAGTTCACCTTATTGCACTCTATCCCTATCTTGAGCTAGTTCTATCAGTTCACCTTATTGCACCCTATCTATCATGAGTTAGTTTTATCAGTCCACTTTATTACACCCTATCCCTTTCTGAGCTAGTTCTATCCAGTCCCCCTCATTATACCATCTACCTAGGAAAACCTTAACTTGAACATAATGTTGCTCTTTCTTAATAATCTTGGCTTATTTAACGAGCTTGAGTCTTGAGTGAGGATAGTAATACACAACTAACCATAGTTATAGAAATTGGATTAAAGACCAATAACATATTATTAAGTTTTAGCAGCAGTAATATATTGACTGCTTCGGTGGTTGAATGGTCTAAGGCATTACTCTCACAGTAGACTAAACTTCCGATGACGGGGAGAATGAGATTCGAATTCTGGTAGGGTTTACTAAGGGTGGTTTTTCCTAAATGGTTTTCCTCTCTCCCTCTACGAGTGGGTACATTTCTTCTAAATTCAACTTTCCTCATCTCTATCCCATTAATTTAATTAGTACATATGCGTAGTATAATCCGAAACGATAGTAATACGTGGTGTTAAAAAAATCATATGTCATGCCTTAGTATCTTCGCAGGCTATCAACATATTTACTCTAATGTGAAAGTGATGAGAAAGAGATAATTGAGAGAAAATGTACCTGAATTTTTGTGTAAGAATGGTGGAAAAAAAGTTTAGAAAAAACGCCTTAGTATATCCGGCTGGGATTTGAACCTTAATTTCCTCGTCACCAGCAAAACTAGCTCGACGAGTCTGATCCTTATGTCCACTTGCTCATTGGTGTGGGTTATAACTACTACACTGTCCTAATTTTTGTTTGAGCTTTCATAGCTCACAGTTAAAATGTTTGAAAAAAAAAATCTAGAACCGCCTCCGTCTAAATATATTTGGTAATTTCGAAACAAAAAATACGACCGCAGAAGTTTTCACTTGTACCTCAAGAAGAAAACGTTCTCGTGTTAATGTTTTGCTTAGCAATGATTACTCAGCATTCTAGGACTCGCTCATTACTTAGCTTTACATTTCCTAATCAAACGCTTCAATCAAAACTATACAATCGATTTATTCGCTTAAATTAGAAATTCATTATCTTCGTCAAAGTGTGGTTTCCAATGGCAGAAGTTAATATTGCTTCATGAATTGTTCTTTCCGACGAAAAGATCAGTTCTCATTGGTCCCTACACAATGTTGTTTTCTGCTGTATTAAGAAATAAACTATCAACATTGGGGGCTGAAGTCACCACAGGCTGTCACATGTTTTTGTTTTGTTTTTCCATCTATTTGAGCTATTTAACGTGCACTTTATGAAACGATTGATTATATCAGCACACTAGAATTCCCATGAGTGAGAGAGAAAGCGCCTTCCAATTTTTCCTTGAAACGTATTTTAACATATCTTCCAGGGTTCTTTCACAATCGACATGGGACCGATGGCATTACTTCCCCTCCGTAGGATGTTGTGCTAAGGATGTTTATTGCTCAAGAAAATTGCGTCAAACCAGGCTGAGTTTGACACGAACATCGGGTCCTAAGGCAAGAACCTTATTCCATTGCCACTGAGGTCAACCTCACATGGTTTAAAGCCCATTTATATTCTTCATATCCATAGTCCATAGTCCGTAATAGATCGACTCATCCTTCTTTTTATACGCCACCCAACGCGTACCCCTACTGCTATCTCTATCGAGATTAATATTCGTACAATCTTTTTTCCACGGTGATCCAGTGGGTAAAGCGTCTCTCGCGAAAACTCCTTTAAAATAAGGAAATTTTAACTCTTTATTGTACTTGTACAGTTCTGTTTCCGTAAGGGTTTGTCCAGATAGCGCTTTAATCAGTTTTTTGAGTACGGACGAAGATACATCCCCTTTTCCATCGCGATAGTCTCGAGTATACGGTTATGTCTCTGAGCCTCGCTCGAGTGTTTCGTGTTTGCCTGGGTACTTTGCACACCTTTCGTGATTCCCGAGGCAACTTCTACAACAGCTCCTGGTGTGGCAACCAAAGGGAGTATAGGTAGGAATATTCCCTTCTTATTCTGCCTCTTATCGTACGAATGGTAGTAGTACTTCGTTTATTCACACGTCGATGACGACAACGTCTTGTTGTTTGGCCACTGCCTAAGCGGTGGCTTTCCCACCCAACTTTAAATAGGGTGCGAGCGAGTACTCTTTTCCAAACTTTATCTGTAAGTTCTCAATCTGCAGTATGACGACCAGCCAGATCTTTTTACTTTGGAGCAAACGATTTCATGCTCTCTACAAGCTCGCTCTAACTCTATAACGCCAGGATCACCTCGTTTTAAACGTTTTGCCAACTTTGTACCTGGTCCACAGTATTTGTATCCAGGTATATGCACTTCAAACGGAAACTTATTGGTAATCTTATTCAGCACTTTCTTCGCTTCATGATACGTACTAATTATTGAGGTTTATATAGACATTTATATTATATAGCCGTACATTATGAATATTTATTATATTTACATTATATTCACTACCCATTCGCGATAACAATCATGATGAGGATAAGGCCTTACCTCAGAGGCGTGGTACATTTTCACCTGGTACTATTCGTTGTATCATTTGCGGACCTTCGAATCGCAGGAATACAAATGATATGATCAGTCTGGTTGAGGAATCGAACGGATTACGGTTCAAGAACCTGGACGTTTACTCTAAATCATTGTGCGAGCCCAAGTATCAACGTTTATCTCAAGTCCTCCAACTTGTCGAAGGGATGGGCTATTTTCCTTTTTCTGACAACGATGAGATCACTCCACCATCTGAATATAAGCCCGACTCTATATTCATTTTAGACAATGTCGCTTGCGATAAACAGTATAAGATTCAGATTTAGTTCAGTCTTGGCATATAGAGCTGTAGACTGTTTCTATCTATGGCAGACCTATTCTCGAACCCCTAAACAGATTCTGAGCGATAACGCTAACCAGCTAATCCTTTTCAAGATGGACGATACAAACTTGAAACATGACTATGACTATCATATCAACACAAATATAATCTTCCAAAAGTTTAAGGAAATGTGTTTGTTATACTGGATGAAAACACAAGTACTATTTTTTTAAATTTTGAGTAAAAATAATGAAATCAATAAGGGTCGTTAACGTTGCAAGTTTTATATCTTTATCTTACCCAAATAATATGCATGTAGATTCAGTTTATCGTGAGACATCATATCGTCAATATCTAAATTCGGACATAGTCTCTACAAGTATAAATAAGGCAGTGGGGAGAGAATCTAACTTTAAGCTCAAGAGGATATTACGATGAAGGCTCGAAGACGATCATCAACAATGAGGCTCCCATGGCATAACAAGATTCTTGTAACGAGCTTTACGCCTATAGGATGGATTCGAAAAATAATAATGAACAGATAAGTGAGTATATTCTCTTATCGAGAGTATGGAGGAGATGTCAAAGGAAGCACGACAGAAAGGGGATCAGATCAATAAAGTTTACAAATATCTGGATTCCTTAAGTACAAGTGCCAACTTAAAATGTGCTTCGTTTTGAAGGGGAAGAGGAAGAAAAAGAAGGTTAGAGTGTTCCTGCCGGGGACAAACTTTGGACGCCAGCGCCGCTTGTTTTTAAATGCTGGGTGCATTCTTATATCGGGTTCGATTTCCAGCATGGCCGAAAATTTATAATTTGTGAAATTGGAGTATCCCCTTTTACAGTGATCAATTGACAGTTGTAGGACTGGGCGTGAGTCTGTACCATATTTAGTTAGTAAGCCGTGTGTTGATATAATCAATTGACAGTTGTAGGACTGGGCGTGTGTATGTACCATATTTAGTTAGTAAGCCGTGTGTTGATATAATCAATTGACAGTTGGAGGACTGGGCGTGTGTCTGTACCATATTTATTTAGTAAGCCGTGTGTTGATATAATCAATTGACAGTTGGAGGACTGGGTGTGTGTCTGTACCATATTTAATTAGTAAGCCGTGTGTTGATATAATCAATTGGTTTATGAATTGTACGTCAAATACTTCTAATAAAAAATAAATAAGAAACACGCAAAAGTATATTTGGTAACGTTTCTAACCTTCAGACAAGACTATTCTTATGAAAATTAGACAATCAAAATGGACAATACTGCCCAAGTTACAGTTAAAGTGGTTATAAATCATATCTACATTGTATAAAATTGTAAGAATGAATGGAAAAACCCTTAACGATTCTAAGAGGTGTGAATAATGGGACACGTGGGTCGTGTGTTGAAAGTTACGAAGTGAAAACTGTCGTAACTTGGAGGTTCTCGTATTTTTATGGCAGCCATGACACTTAATGTACACTCCGCTTACACTAAAAGATAGTAATCTTATCTTGACTGATTACACTTTGACCCGTCTTGTAAGCTGTGCTGTGCCATGCTGTAATCAGACAAGGTAAGCTTACACTGGTCCGACACCTCGGCTCAGGTGGTAACGTGTCTGCCTACCGAGTTAAGGGTCCCGGGTTCGATTCTATATTTGGCTTAAAAAGTTATCATTAGTGAAATTTGAATCTTACTCCATTTTACAGTGGTAAATTAACGATCTTAATCCTGGGTGTTTTTTGTGTGTTCTATATTTAATTTAGTTTATAAATCATATGCTGATATAATCAGACGGTTTAGAAAAGTTAATTTAAATATTTCAAATAAAAAAAACTTTTATGCAGGGATCATGTTCAACTTAAATTTTCAATAATGTTTACGTAACGTAAAGAAACAGCGTGTGCGGTCACAATTCACGTGACGTAACGTTAAAACTCAAGCAAAATACATACATTGAATTTGAACTGTTTTTTATACGGATTGTTTACTAAAATAGAACGCAAGCAGTTAAGACTGATTAAGCTCCGAGAACCTACAGTAGCCCCATGGCTTCTTTGGTGCTGACTGACAGCTGACGGCTTTGAAAAGTTACCAGACCAAATTATGTATCCCTACGCCGAACCATATGGTCTGCAAAAACATGTGTTTAGAAGTTGTCACTTTTGACGGTCAAGATTTAGGTATATACCTAAATGTTGAGTGTCAGCAGTCAGCTGTGAGCTGTCAGTAAGCACCAAAGAAGCCATGGGGCTACTGTATCAATAGAAGCGCGACAAAATAATGAATAGGAATAGGCCACGCACGTTTCGTTGTTTGCGACACGTGGACAAACTTAACTTTACCGACGATGGCGTCTGCACACCATAAACAAACACTGAAGTAGCCCCTCCAACGTTGGTTCGTAACATGAGTGGCTGGAAGGAACACGTGGTACAATTTACGTTACGTGAAAGTTCTTCATTGGACAGCTCTTACGTAAAGTGAACGTCAGGTCAACGTTAAGCTCAGTGCATCACGCAATGAGTCATGATGACTTTAATTTAAAAACAAAAGCAAAACCTTTACGTTACTTTCCGTGAACTTTTTTTTTGTCGCCGAGTCTAACTACCCATTCGGGTTTTACGCATATGTAGAGTAAATTCACCATTTGAGTGGTGGTAACTGACAGCTAACAGAATATGTAAAAACAGTTAAAAGAAAACTTAATTTAAAACAAATTGCTTGTTGGGAAAGTTTTTACTGCAGAAAGTGACAGATGGGGCATATTAATTACGCTAATGTGCTAAGGATGAGTAAGATTGAGCTTAGAGTAAGTGTAGCCATATTTGCGTGGAGGGAAAGTGGAGAACCATTTAGGAAAAATCATCTTCATTAAACCCGAATGGGATTCAAACCCCGATATCCACGTCATCAGTAGTCTAGTCTATTGCGAGAGTGATACCTTATAACAGTGGTATTAAACAAGTTCGCGTACCTCAAGATATCAAAGTTGTTTGTGCTTAATGTAAGTTAAACATATTTTATACTACATTCTTTAAATTTGAAATAAATTACGACCAAAATAATGTATTAAATAATAAGTTTTGAATTATATGTATTAAATTTTACGTAGGCCCTCCCCCCTCCCCCTTAAAATGTATTCGCGTACCCCCCGGTTGAATACCACTCATTACTTTAGATTATTCGACCACTGATGCGGGTCAAAGTAAAGATTATAGCGATCATCAGGGCAAACAGAATGTACAACATATAACCTACCCTATTAAGAAAGAAAAGAAGCGTGACCCACGTAAGATAAATACAGCACAATGGCGCGACACAAAATGTACGTTTATATTTGACCGTAAATAATGTCTGCTCTCCGTGCTATGATTCATAAACTGGAAAATAAAATAGAATAAAATGTTTGGGAGGGAGGGGGGGAAGGAAAGAGAACATATACTTCCGCTCATTGTAGTTACGAGGCGGGTACAAAGGGGACTCAATTATTTTACAGTTGGCACATTTCATGAAACTTTTGTTTAACAGTAGTTTTGAAGTATCGTTAAGATATAAAACAAATTTTTAGAGGTAGTAAATCATATCGCTGTCATCCTAGCTGCGTGGACGTCAGATTCCATAGCTATGTCGGTGCATATGCATACTGAATTAATGGTCCCCGGGTTTGATACTTGACACGATTAACATATTTATTATTGTTACAATTGAGGCTCCCCTTTTCACGATGATGACTTAACTGCTAGAAGACTGAATTATATGTTGGTATTAGAGTTGTTGTTTTTTAGTACCGAATCTTACTGCCCGTTTGGGTTGTACACCTATGTACTAATTACTCTAACGTGTTAGGGATTACGAAGATTGAATTTGGAATTCGTTTACCCACATTTGTGTGGAGGAATGGTTGAAAACCATTAGTAAAAACCACCCTCAGTACAGGCATCCGGGGTCGAACGCTGATATTCCCGTCATCGGCCATCTAGTCTATTGCGAGAAAAACGCCTTAGACCATGCAGCCACCAAAGCGGGTGGTTTTAACGTTAAGACAGTCGTGGTGGTCTTATTTAATAATAATAATAATAATTATTATTAACACCGCGTCTTGCTTACTACCAGTTCGGGTCATACGCACCTTATATAATCATTTGGATCATTATTAATCTTTGTGGATATGAATATTATAAATTGCACCGTTGTGATACTTCTAGTAATAACATAATAGGTGACCTGACGGTCTAGGGGTAAGGTATCCGACTTCTGTGTTGGGGGTCCAAGGTTCAATCCTTGGTCCCGGCACAGATTTATCTGATTACCGAACCCTTCCTTCAACTTTGACAAGACGAGTATTAATCACAACCTGTGAATGTGTGGAATGCCAGGCCTCCACCGTGGTTCGGATCCCAAGTTAAACTGTAGGTCCTCCATTTCATCTCACAATCACCCTACCATTACACATTAGCGTAAGTGCGTACAACCCGAACGGGTAGTAAGACGTGGTGCTAATAATAATAATAATAATAATAATAATAATAATAATAATAATAATAACACAATAGACATAGGCCGTCTTCAAACCACAGTCTCTTGATTGTACGATTTAAAGACAGGCGTACACTATGACACAACGAATTGGATAGGGAAATACTTCGGAGTTGTCAGTCTCTCCCCCCAATCATCCACACTTTATAGGTCGAGTATATTTTTTAATAGAATGCAATGATTAAGTTCACATACGATCGGATCACTAACAAAACGTATTTAAGAGGCTTGAACAATTATATCCGCTCACAGCGAACTGATCCCTTAAATTTGTGTACTACCACCTCTAAAATATTGATTACTAATAATAATATTTAGCACTGCGTCTTACTACCCGTTCGGGTTATACGCTTTAAGTACTAATTACTCTAATGGATTAGGAATTGGGAAGGTTGAATTAGAGGAAGTGAACCCGCATTTGCGTGGAGGGAGAGTGGAAAAACATTTAGGAAAAACCACTCCCAGTTCACCCGACCGAGATTCGAACCTCGATCTCCCCGTCCTCAGCAGTCGAGCTCAACACGACAAGCGCGTTAGCCAACTACGCCACCGAGGCGGGTGTGTTTACTAATGAACTTATCTTAAATAAACTTTGATCAATATATTCTCCTTCAGAAACTCTTCAAATTAAGTCTTCATGTAACTCGCGTACCTACATTATTCTATAGTAAAATGAGTAAAAATTACGAGAAAACACAAATCGGGAACATTTTTGGAGCCTATGCGATATAACCGTGATATTCTCGCTACAGCCCAATTTCCATAGGAAGAATCTTAACTGACAGTCAGAAAAGTTACTAGAGCTACTTTCATCGTCACGTCAAATCATGTGATCTGAAATTGTCAATTTTGATAAATATTATCAATATGTATCCGACACCTTAGCTCAATCGATAGCGTCTCTGTCTATGAGCTTAGGGTCCCGGGTTTGATTCCTGACATGGCCAAGAAATTTATCATTGGTGAAATGTGGGTTTCCCCTTTCACAGTGATGAATTAACGGTCGGGGACATGATGTTTTGTCTGTTTTAGCCTTAAGTTAGATTATAACGCATATGAAGCTACGACAGGCCTAGCAAGCCGGCAGTGGAAAATATAGGCCTATGACTTGAATAAAAAAAAACTGACCCAGGGCATAGGCTGAAAACAGTAATGGGTGTAAAAAAATGTCAATACGTATACAAAAACACTAATAAAATAGTAAACTCTTATCAATGTTGACAGAAAAAAAAGTTTGTACTTTCTATAAGGTCCTTCCTATAAAATTCGACTTGACGTGTAGTTGCTCCACCATTTCGATCAGCTTGCCTCTTCAAACGAGTTTTCTTTGGACGTACAGTACGTTAAGCGATATTTTTTGTTTTGTTTTTGTTTTAACACCACGTCTTACTACCCATTCGGGCAATACGCTTATGTACAAACTACGCTAGTGGGTTAGGGATGAGGAAGGTTGAATTTAGAGGCAATGTACCTGCATTTGCGTGGAGGGAGAGTAAATAACCATTTAGGAAATACCCTCCTCAGTGCACTTGACTGGGATCGAACCATGATATCGCCGTCATAGGTAGTCTAGTCTAACATGAGGGTGACGCCTTACACTGTGCGGCCACCGAAGTGGGTAGTACGCGCTATTAAACACGGTGAGAGTTCACTTACAAAGAGCTTTGTTTTCCAATCACTACCGAAATTGCAACACGCGGTCAAAGTGTCGTGCTACCCTACAATTTACAACTAATTTGAGGTTAAGGGGGGGTATTAACGCTTGCCTATCATGAGTGGGTTGTATACAACGATGTATATTGCGTTGTGCACTGTGTAATCATTTTTAGAATCAAGGCAACAACCACTTTGATTGGTATTTTATTTATCAAGGTTATACAGTTGAGGTTCGTCTGGTCGAGTTTGCGATGGAGTCCCTCCCCTATAAATGTTCTTCCATTCTCACTACACGCAAATTAGGAAAAATTTGCTCTAAATTTTATCTTTGTTATACTTATACTTTTATTGTAATTATTCGGATAGCTTGAACGGCGACCTGCAACAAACAACTTAAATTATTATTATTATTATTAGCACCGCGTCTTACTACCCGTTCGGGTTATACGCACTTACGCTAATGTGTAATGGTAAGGGTGATTATGAGCTGAAATGGAGGACCTACAGTTTAACGTGGAATCCGAACCACAGTGGAGGCCTGGCATTTCCCACATTCACAAGTTGTGATTAATACACTTCTTGTCAGAGGTAACAACTTAAAAATCCCCAACTAAAGCCACTGAACAAATTTTATTCAAATGTTCGTAGAATCAACTATAATAAAATTCTGTATTCATCGTGGGCTGGTGGGTAGGCGGTAGTCCTAATGATAAGGTGAATAGTTTTTTAAACATATATGGGATCTGCTTCAATGACCGCATGGTCTAAGGCATCACTCTTTCGATATACTAGACTGCTGATGACAGAAAGATTGGGGTTAAAATCCCTGTCGGGTGTACGGAGTCTAGTTTTGCCTATATCGTTTTTCATTCTCCCTCCACGCAAATGCGGGTACGATTCTTCTGAATTTAGCCTTCCTCATCAATAGTTCATTAGCTTAATTAATAATATAGGTATAGCCTGAACAGATAGTAAGACGCGGTTCTAATATATATTTGATTCCACTATGGAGATAGGGCCATAGTGAAATTTGTCAAGGATTACTGCTTCCTTTCACTGTAAAGGAATTGTACATTCGCCCTATGGTCATGTTTTTTTTAATGCTCGTGTAATTGGACAGTATCGATAAATTAGGTCTATTGTAGGACGATAGTGCTTTGTTGGTGACCTGGCGGTCTAGAGGTAAGGTGTCAGACTTCTATGCTAGCGGCCGGGGTTCAATCCTCGGTCCCGGCACAGATTTATCTGATTATCAAACCCTTTCTTCACCGTTGACAAGACATCTTGTAAATGTGAGGAATGCCAGGCCTCCACCATGGTTTGGATTCCACGTTAAACTGTAGGTCCTTCATTTCATCTCACAATCACCCTACCATTACACATTAGCGTAAGTGCGTATAACCCGAACGGGTAGTAAGACGTGGTGCTAATAATAATAATAATAATAATAATAATAATAATAATAATAATAATGCTTTGTTAACAGAATTGTTAGTACAGGAAAGTCGTTAAGTAATAGTAGGAATTAATAAAAAAAACTCGTTGCGGTCATGATGATGTGATTTTAAAATTAAAATTTATAGCAACTGAATTTTTTTTTAGTACTGCGTCTTACTACTCGTCCGGTATATACACATTTTTACTAATTATGATGTGTTCAGGATTAGGAAGGTTGCATTTAGAGGAAGTGTACCCGAATAAGCGTGGAGGGAGTTGGAGAAGCAATTTGGGAAAAACCTCCCCCAGTACACCCGACCGGGATTAAAACCCTGATCTCCCCGTATTCGGCAGTCTAGTCTACTGCGAGAGTAGCGCGTTAGATCACGTGGCCACCGAAGCCGGTCTGAATTAATTAAAACTTTATTTATTGAATTTATGTATATATTTCTAAATAAATTAAATTATTTTTTGTCTACAAAAACAGTATTTAGCATAACTATTATTTTGGAGACTGTCCCCGAAAATCAGGAACGAATATTCTACTTAGACTAATCAAATATATTTTTGATTAGGTTTAGGCTTATGTTAATATACGCTTTTTATAAATACTGATTATATATTTACAAAACTGATAAACTACCTTACTACTAGCACAAATACAACACCCAGTCATCGGGCACCCCTGATCCATAGAAGAAAGGGGTAGCCTCAATTTTACTAATTTTATTGTTTTATTTTGGTAGGAATACATTTTGGGACCCTTAACTCCATAGTAAAGGTGTTAAGGTGTGAGTGTAGGGGGCGTGCATTACCATTTATGAATTTAAATTATAATTACATGACTGGATTTGATACACATCTATATAAATCATATAACTTGATGAACCTCTTTCCGGTAAGCAAACAAGACAATGAATAAGCTGATTTTGACAAACGACACACTCATTTTAAAGGTTAAGGATCTAGGCTAGTTAATTGATTATTTGTAAATCAATCGATCTGTACCGAAAAGTTGTTAAAAATTACTAGGGGTTGTATTATACATTAGACAAGTTTGAAAATTTACATGAACAATAATTGTATATCATAAAGAATTATAGTCGAATATTTATTTTAACATGATAGTTTTTGTAACAAAGATAAACACATTAGAATTATTGAAAATATATTACATTTAAGATTCATATAACATTTCAAACTTGTCTAAAGTATAATACAACACTTTGTAATTTTTAACAACTTTTAGGTACAGATCGATTGATTTACAAATAATATATGCTCTCCTTACTAAAATTTAAAATATGCATAAAAAAGAGTTAGAACTATTTTGTTCAAAATTTTATATCGGATTAGTGTTTCATATAATTACTATCATAATAACATATTGTGTTTTTATTTTGAAGAAAAAGTATTTAAGGTTAGTTTACGGATAGCCAATTTTTAATATATCTTCCTAATGACAATATATTATATATGAGAAAATACGTGTGATTGTGTCGTATTATTTATTTGAAGTAAGCTATTATCTCACGACTGACATATTTTAACAGGCGTGTTAAAATTATTTCGATTACAAATACATTCAAGGTCTTGACACCTAAACACTGTAACTATGGTCAACAAGACAGGGCGTATCGGATCTACAGGATTGAGCTGATTTTAGCGATTAGTTGAACAAAATAAAAATATCCTTTAGCACCTCAATTTTATATTTGAAATCAAATTATAGTTCCAGCACACGTATTGTACCATTTCAAATTATTGCGTATTCATTTTGTTGATATATAATTTTAGAACGAATAATTATGATAAATTAGAAAAACGTTCTATTTATATGTATATATATGTATATATACATTTTTTTCTCATAAGGTAAGCTCTTTTATAATAATTTATTTATCCTAGAATAAGTTTGGTATATATTTAGCATGGATGATTGGTTATATTTTACAGCTACTTTTTGAATCTATATTTTTACATTATAAGAGTGTAATTAGGGTATATGCATACTATTACTCGGTCAGTAAGTTAACATCTTACCGGTAGAAAAGAAAATATGTAAAACTAAGAATATACAATACAATAGTTTCACCATGTTTGCGTGGTTGTTTTAAAACTTGATCTCTTGCCTTACATGACAAGACGAAATTTAGAGTGTTCAAAAACCAAGTAGGCCTACTTAGGAAAACATTTAGTCCAAAAATATATGAAGATTAGTATAAAGTGGAGGAGGCTACTTAATGATAAGCTACATAGAATAATTTTTGTAGGAAAAAAGAGGCCTTCAAAATGGCTATTTGTAATAAAATACAACATTAATATAGTCAGATCACGATAGGATGAAATGAACTTAGCTGAAGTCCCATATACACCGGAGTGAACGTTTGAGGAAACGTGCGAACGAGTATCAACGAATGGAGAACTCGCATGGGTATAAACAGTTCGTGAAATGGGGTGAACATTAGGCTCCTATTACACGGGGCAAAATGTTGCACACGACTAGTTGATGAAAGAATGGTTAAGAAGCATTGGTTTAAATGAAAGCCATTACACGAGGAAACTTCAGTTGCATGGTCGGCAATTAGTTGCAGACAGTTTCCATGCAGAGAAACTGCACGGTAAACTTTCAGTTGTCCGCAATCGAGCTGTGGCATTGTTTTAAATGAAACCTATTTCACTATGCGACCAATTGCGCGTGCAACTGCAACTTCTGGTCGGATACTCTTTCCCATTTGAGTGTCGAGTCTTCTTTTATATAGGTCAGTAATTAATCAAATGATGATTTAGACATACGAAAGCGATTAAAAAAGTGTTACTGTCCACAGATTCTCAAATTACAAATAGTACATAACCCTTATCCAGGCTTGATAATACCGTATATACATACATCTTTCTTGGCCAGCGTCTTCTCTTTTTTTATAAGCAAGGCAAGAAGAAATAGTTCCTCGAGGCAATTTTCTCCGGATGACGCTTACCAATGCTGGCAGCAACTAGTTGCCACGTGCAATAGGGCCCTTGTTCGGCAGTGTTCGCTCAGGTTCAGTTTACATTCGCTGATGATCCGCCCGCTGTCGGTCGGTCTTTGAGGGAATCGTCAGAGGAAATTCGTGCTCTCCCCTGTTTTCTGTTCATTCAGGTGCACGCAGCCAAACGTTGCTCGCGTACTGCTCTGCATCATTTATTGTTGTGTGTCAACAGTCTGGTCATAATTGTTTGTACTTATTTTGAAACGATTGTCGTTGTTTTCTGGTGCAGTAGTGCATACGGGTGTGATCTGATGAAAATACATTAGCTTTAATTGAGTAGTACCTTGCACGCAAGTGTTTATGGGACTCAACAGGCACAGAATTTAAACTTAAAACAAAACAAAACAAAGACACGATGCTTGAAAGGAGATGGCTGACACAGTCGAGGTTGGACAGTAGAGGTCAAGAAATTAAAAAGAAGTCCTAACTACTATGGTTTAGACGGTAAAGGTCTCAGGAGGGGAACATTACAACAGGAATGGGTGCCAATGAACTTTACTACGCCATTTTCATTCAAGCCTATCACAATCCCGACACCCGAATGTCCCTCTTGTTTTCATCCACTATTCACCATTTTTCGCATAACTATAAATGCACATTCCATACAAACTAATGCTACATTACTTTCTATCATAAACTTTTTTTTTTTTTTTTAATACGACTGCTCCACACTTCCAGGGTCCCTGCGAATGGGTGTATCTTTTGCGAACATCACCATTTCTTAGAAGTTGGTCTCCCCGGTGAAAACGCCCACCGAACAGATCCGAACCGCTTCGGATGGAGCAAGAGCGAATGGTAGCAAATTGTATCAAATGTTCTCTGAAAGATTGTTCGCTCGTATTCTCTGATGTTTGTTCTGTTGTGAATATACTTGAGTTTAAAATATTACTGGCGTTGTTCTCACGCAATCCCGCGTCAATCCATGTGTATTGATTGCTTCTGTCCCCCCCCCCCTTTTTTTACAGAA
>CABFOW010000131.1:316981-331180 GCA_902141385.1 Timema californicum
CGTCAATCCATGTGTATTGATTGCTTCTGTCCCCCCCCCCCCTTTTTTTACAGAAGGTATATATTTTTGTTCTAGATAAAATATATTGAGTTATCTTTTTTTCCATAATCTTTTGGTCTGAGGGGGGGGGGGGATATAAGTATAAAATTTTTGCTAAAAGTTTATGTAGGTTTGGCAACATTTTGTACGAAACTTTGCCCTCTTGCAACAAATTCTTTATAGTTGTGTATGTCCAAAACAATGGCGTGGCATGGAGTGTTGCGCCAGAGGTAGGCACAGATAGTTTTTAATTTGTACTTTTGAAATGTTCTCATCCCTCTGTAGAACATTATTGGCGAGGTATTAACGAAAGTATTTTATTTCCATGTGAGGTTTGTAGAGCAGAGCCCATGTGTGAGTTCGGTCAAATGCGGACCAAGTGGGCGATAACAAGTGGCATGTATAGTTTAGATAATATTTGCTCATCCTAGCAACTAGCATTTTAATGGAAATGTAATTTATTTTATATTTGGTAAGAGTGGGAAAACCATTTAGGTAAAAATACCCTCAGTACACGCGCTTGAGATTCGAACCCCAATCTCCCCATCCCTGGCTATCCAGTTTGCAACGAGAGTGACACGTTAGCACATTCAATCATCGACGCGGGGTTACATCCATTATCAAAAAGTCGGTTGGGTACAACATCCTGTGACATTGAGTTTTCAATATCGGCTACTGCCTTTTTATTTTTTGGAGACTTATTTTTAAATTATTATTATTATTAGCACCACGTCTTACTACCCGTTCGGGTTATACGCACTTACGCTAATATGTAATGGTAGGGTGATTGTGAGATGAAATAGGGGACCTACAGTTTAACGTGGAATCCGAACCACGGTGGAGGCTTGGCATTCCCCACATTCACAAGATGTCTTGTCAGAGGTGGAGGAAGGGTTTGGTAATCAGATAAATTTATGCGGGGACCGGGGATTGAGCCCCGGCCGCCAGCATAGAAGTCTGACACCTTACCCCTCGACCGCCAGGTCACCTCTTATTTTTAAAATTATCCTCTATGAAAAGCATACAGTGATGATAGCAGAGACCGCGAGAGCGAGTTTCCAGTGGTCAGCCAACGAAGTTGCAAGTCTGACGACGGGTTGGTGGGTGAAGGAAGGGGAAGGGCAGCGCGCGCTGCGGTCACCTGAGCAGAACTGAAAGTTGGAAGCTGTTTGTTCGCGGCCGATCAGCCGTGTGGTTCTCTCTCTGGGTCTGGTCTGACACACAACTGACCTTGACACGGGCTAAGAAACTCTTACTCACGGTCACTCACCCCTTACCCCCTCCCCTCCCTCCTCCACCTACCCTCCGAAATCTGCACCTCACCCTGTACCATTTACCTAAAAAGCAGCCATCAGTAAACTATTAAACTGATAGTTTTAATCAAATATTAATGGAAGAGCATAGTTTAAACTTTTTTTAGCTCAGGCCTCACTTGAATATTGATTGTAATGACCATGCCTCACCATCAAAATATTTTAAAGACACATTTTTGATACAATAAAATTTTAAAAATGTTTACATTTATTACAATATTGTATGCCGCATGGTCTAAAGCGCTACTCTCGCAATAGACTAGACTTCCGAGATCAGGGTTCGATCCCGGTCGTGTGAAATGATGGTGGTTTTTCTTAATTGGTTCTCCATTCTCCCTCCACACAAATGTGGGTAAACTTACTCTAAATTCAACCTTCCTCATCCCTAACACATAAGTGTAATTAATTAATGTGGGAAAACTCGAACGGATAGTGAAACGCGATGTCAAAAATTAGAAAGGGTTTTTTGGTAGCATACAAATTTGACTCGTGACCAGGGCCCAGTTTTTGATAACATGTTATTTTTATTTTTGTACATCACATACAATGCTCATACGTTGTGATTAATACACATCTTGTCAGAGGTGAAGGAAGGGTTTGGAAATCAGATAAATCTGTGCCGGGACCGGGGATTGAACCCCGACCGCCAGCATAGAAGTCTGACACCTTACCCCTAGACCACCAGATCACCGGTTGAGTAGTTAAGAGCTTTTCATTGCATTAGACGTTCTAGTTTCCATTTGTAGAGCGCGTGTTTGATTTAGTCGTGTTTATTCACCACGAGATTTTGTTCATATTATTAGGTTATAATTTGTAAATATAAAGTCAGTTTTGATAATTTAAGGTCATTAAAGTCCAAGCCCTACCGATGAAATTTTTTTGGCAGCTATTGATATTAATATTTATAGAAAATTAAACTAAAATGTATTTACTGAAGCAATAATATATTAATTTTGGCCAAAAAAGCTTTTGTTTAGCTAAAAACTGCAAAAAAAAAATACTGATTTAAAAATGCACGTTCTCTTTCATCACATCTTAATCATTCAAAATGAAACCGTTAGCTATGAAATTTGCTTATAAACAACGCAAAAGAATAGGTTTTTAAAAACAAACGTGGATTACTAAAGAATCTCACGATTTAATTTATTTTTTTTGCAAACAATCCCAAGTAAAGGCGTGCCATATCGAAATAAAGGCTGTCTACGAAATATCAACTGTTTCTTCCCTCTTGATAGCTAAACATTGTTATTTCCGTAAATACAAGCGAGTAATTCCTACACTTGCAAAAACAGCCACACTGGATAACTTGTGTCATGCAGACTGCATTTCACGCATTTTTTTTTTTACATACTACAGTCTAATTTTCATAGGAGAAGCCTTATCGAACAGTTAAGAACGCTACTAGATCAACTTTTTCACGTCAATTCATCCTATCTACAACTGTTACTTTTGATATATACCATTAATAGCCTACTTATAAAATAACACTAATAAAATAGTATAATGGTCTCTAATGTTGGCTTCAAAAAGTATATGTTTGTATTTTCTAAAACACCCTTTCCTAAAAAAATTGGTCTGTATGTGTGTTATGGTATGTTAACCAGGCGTTGAATGTTAGTTCCGGTACAAAAGACGCTATAGTTCCGGTGCCGGAGCGGTGGCCTATTCATGAGTTAGACACACACACACACACACGTACGGTCACGTGCAAAATTATATTAATATCCTTCATATAAAGTGTTTCTTACTGGACGAAAACATATCCACCCGCAATGGTGGGCATGCAAGCTAAGCTTCAAGCTCTTCTAGTCTAGTTTGCTAGTGACGAGGAGGTTGAGATTTGAGCCCCGGTCAGTTTAAGTGAGGGTGTTTGTTTTCTTCTAAAATATTTTCTCACTCTCTCTTCATGCAAACACCTGCACGTTTTCTTTACATTACATAGTACTCATACCTAGTTCATTAGCTTTATTAAAGCAGATAGCCCAAACATATAATAGGACCCCTATTTATTTTTTAAAGTTAAGTCATGGTCGGTGTCTTATACTCAAGGCCGTATAAAGTTGGGCGTTGAGGGGGGTCCAGACTCCCGTGGAATTTGATGTACTCCCCCAGAGGGGGTCCATATAGTCTATACGTATAAGACTTTTTATAGGCTGATACATAGTAAATTTTTCCAGACTACCCCTTTGATAAAATAGAATTCTACTTATATAACTTTATACTTATATAGGTACTTCTATAACCTCCAGGATTGCCGGCCATTGAATGAACTTACTGAGAAAAATAGGACACGTTCTTACAGAGGTAGGAATGTGGGCAGGTTGTCAAAAGGGACGTTGCCCCTCGAGAGGGCGCCAGTGTAATGAAATAAATTTATTACGTTGATGTACAGGTATCCTTGGACATTTTTACAACCCGTGTCGTTTCATCAAAAGGTAAATTAATGATCTCATAAAAATAACCGATGAGAGAAGGTAGTTTAATGCAATTGGGTGTAAAACTATTTTTACAAAACTGAATTCGGAAGTTGCTTACCCACGTAAATATCCACTTACAGTCCAATTTTAATAGTGAGAGCCTTTTAGAAAATACAAACACATTTTTTATACCCAAAATTGATACAATTTCATCATATGATAAGTGTTATCTTATAGGTATTGACGCTAGCCTATCTATTAAAAGTGTTAGCTGCAGATCATATGACTTGACGTATGAATACGTGACGGTAAATCGAATAACATTTATAGCTATCAGATAAGGCGCTACCCACTTCAATGGTCGTAAGTTTGATTTACACGTTCACCGAAAATAGAGAGCAGAATCTACAGTAGCCCCATGGCTTCTTTGGTGCTGACTGACAGCTCACAGTTGACTTCTGACAGTCAACATTTAGCAATATACCTAAATGTTGACTATCAGAAGTGACAACTGCTAAACACATGTTTTTGCAGATCATATGGTTCGGCGTAGGGATACATAATTTGGTCTGGTAGCTTTTCAAAGCAGTCAGCTGTGAGCTGTCAGTCAGTCCCAAAGAAGCTATGGGGCTCCTGTATGTTAACCCATGATGCATTGAAACGCAAACTTAAAACACCTGATTATCAACATATTTTAATTTATAGTGTATAAATATATATTTTATATTATTCTCCCGATGGATGTTTTCAAATTATAACGCAGTGTCATGGCACAAGCCAAAAAAATCCATGCACACGCTTTCCATTAACGGGTTACCTCAAATCTCTTCACAAAAACCAACAGAGCTGTGTGTTTGCTCATGGACCTACAACGCATGCGTACTGATTTGAGATTTGAGTTCTTCCCAGTAGAGGATGAGTTAAACTTCCACAGAAGAGTTCCCGCCGATGACACGGAAATATTTTGATTGGCCTAGAGCTCATCATGTGACTACGTTTCCGCACTTGTTTTTCAGTGAGCGTGTGAATGCACAGTAAAGCGCCACTCTTGTGTTAGACTGCCTGATAATGATGGGAAGATCAGGATTCGAATCCCAGTTGGGTCTACCAAGTTTTTTTTTTCCTAAATGGTTTTCCCCCTCTCCTTCCACACAAATTCGGGTAGACTACTTCTAAAATGTTTCCTTCCTCATCCCTACCCTATTTTAGTAATTATCTTATATGCGTATAACCTGAAAAGGTAGTAGGACATTTTAATAAAATAAAAATAAAATAAGGCACTTTCTAAGAAAATTACACTATGTCCAAGCGCAATTTTTTCTCTAAAATTCACTTAAGGAAATATCCCCTCATTACACAAAAATTAGATTCAAATTAGACGTCTCTGTTCCCGGCAAACCAGACCAGATTTACTCCTTTTTTCATGTTATCCCCGGTATGGGTTGCACGTTAATTGATACATATTATAAAATCATTGAATTTAAATCATTCGATCCGATTAGTTTCTTTGAAAAACTCCAATTATACAATGGAAACAAGATTTTAAAAAGAAAATTGATCGGTTTTTGAGAAATAAAACCTTGACTTAGAATGAATATCAACTTTGAAATTACCTTAAAAGATAATCACATACTAAACAGGACGTGATTTTATTACATGAAATAGCTTATTCTTAAAGATGAAGGACTCCTTAATTTTACAAATCCGTTGCCTGAGTTATCACTTTTAAATTGATTTTTAATACTCAAGATTTGATTAATTGGGTGCTGCGATGTTTTTCACCCAACAATTTCAATTTGATATGTTGGCGAGAAATCAAAGGTCATTTTAATCACGGAGAAAAGTGTTTGTGTGTAAAATGGACGTATTAATATATCATTTAAATGAATTACATCAATACTAGAAAATAAATAAGTAGTTACACAATAATCACAAAGTAAAACATTAAATATATCAAATAAACATATATTTTAATATCCTTGGAGCTCGAAGTTATTTTGCGAAGTGGGTTGCATTTTAGCCAGACTTCTATGCCAGCGTACAAAAGAGAAATAGAGGGAAGAAAAGAAAATTAGTATTCGACCCTGAGAGGCCTCTTGTTTATCTCCTGCTAACATTTTCCCTCTTCCTCTCATGAGTATACGCACTCACTCTACTATTTACGCCTGGAGAGCATTGACTTGCATTTTAAAATTACCCTTTCCTTGTTTCTCATTCTAGATCAGGGGTCTCCAAACTTTTAAGGTCCAAAGGCCAAAGTTTCTGTCTCTTGTTGGCTCGTGGACCGCGATACTCTACTCATAATACTAGGATTGAAAGTATTATTTTTCTTTTGGCGTCCCGAGTGTCTCAACGGTGATGAGTGAACCCGAACACTCCCGACTATGTTCGAACGTACCCGAATTATTTATCTCTCCCTTGTCCACTAGAGTAGTATTTTGACGGTTCAAGGTCATTTTTTATTAAAAAGATGTAATACTTTTCTTCGCGTATAAAGAAAAACTAGTTTACAAAATAACCTAAAATACTTATTTATTTTATTATTTAATTATGTAAAATATAGATTTGCATTTGTAATTTTTTTTCTTTAGAAATAATTTTAAATTCTTCATGAGCCGGCGGGCCGCAAAAAATGTTACCGTGGGTTGAAGTCTCCTGTAGTCTAGATAGCCATGTGCCACCACGTAACTTTTAAAAATTTACCTTGTAGGAATATTCCTATAGGTAATTTTTTTTTAGTAAACAAAATAGCCAAAGTTGAAGACAATTTTTAAAATGTAGGTTACGCTTACAGTAAAACTACTTCAAGATCTAACAATTAATTTTTGAAAATGTAATACTATTTTTAGGATTATTTGGGAGTTTACGGTTTTTGTTTCAGTATTATATCTTTAAAACTCAGGGAATACAACGTAAACACTTTAACGTGGGAAATCCCATCTCGACTTGCTACGTCATATGCATGCTTGTAACTCAAACGAGTGAAAATAATTGTAATTTGGTTGTAATTATATTCCTATATTGTTTCAATCACAGTTTAACGTGGCGAAAGGGTTTTAAACTTGTAAAAAAAACTACACACAGAAAAACAGATCAGGGCACATTGTTTTACAAATACTTTAGTGCGGTATTGTACGAGACTCAAAGGATCACATGTGACAATCAACTACGCCTGAATGACAGACTGAAGACAACACTACACTTAATCCTCTTATCACTTCTCACTATTCGCTCATTTCATGCCATCACATGCCCACATTCTAGTCAAGAAAATCCTCCCCAAATCCCGAGACCCAGTGCAATCATTCATCTTCACCAATTTCACCTCACAGTGTAAATAATGATACTATTAGTGTAAATAATTAATCAAGTGTATGTATGTACAAGGTATTAATAATCATTCACGAGGTCAGGAGTCACGAAAGTGACTCTATTCTCGAACACAAATATAGCCCTTTCGCAGGCAGACCTGGTTTGGCATTACGGTCAAGTCAGTACAGTCCTGAGTCGGGTTACAAAATCAGACACCTGTAGTATTCTACAGGCTCATTTCATCTGTTCCATTTCATCAGGTTTAAAAGTTCATTCGCGAGGTTAAGAGTCATGACAATGACTCGGTACTCAAACAACAAATCAGCCCTTTCGCAGACACCCTGGTTTGGCGTAACTGTCAAGCCAGTAGTTCTGAGTCGGGCAACAGCCGAACGGCAGACTTAGAGGATGGAGGATGTAGAGCATACGAGAAAAGGCCAGCGTTTTAGCAGTTTTTATAGCAAAATGGTTTTTTTGGCCAATTTAAATAAAATATTTCTTTAATACAAACATAGAGTTTAGTTTTCTTTTCATGGTAATATAAGCAGTGGCAGCTCGTAGCTAAAATTAGTGGGGGTGCTGCTCCAGAAAATTTTAGCCTTTGTTTTAACATTGTGTAAAAGGAAAAAACATGTATAACAAGAACATTTATTCAGGAACTTGATAAAATCTTAACAAAAAAAAAACTTTTTTCTTACTTTAACTTAAATTGTTACAGTTCAAGCTTGATCTATTCATTTAAAAATAAAATCCATTCTTCTTGTTTTAATTTGCGACAAAAAGTTGATCTCTGGTTGATAAATGAGGAAATTTTTCTCCATTGAAAGTACTGCAAGCGCATTTAGTCTTTCTGTTAAATAAAAGAACCGAGCAAAAATTAATCAAATTGAATAGCTGGAAGTAGAATAATAATCTATTTTTTCTACACTCTTCTACACTTTATCACATTCAAGAATATGGTACACGGTTTTTAAGTATAACACATGCTGAGTAAAAAAAAAACTTCCTTCCACCATCATGCCAGAGCCGGCGCTGCGAGAGCAACAGTGCTCTCTCTACCTGGTAATCCCGCCTTCCTCTCCATCCCCTCCTATGTGCGCATGCGCACAACAGTCAAACACCCCATCGCTGGCACTGTGAAGAGCACAGTTCCATATAGAGATTTTTGTATATTTTTCATAAACTGGGGGATGGTTACTGAAGTACTGACATTAAGCTTAAGAAATATAAATTGTACTACAAAAATAAAGAAATAATTAAAGAAAAAAGGACTCATTATATTAAATGTTATCGATAATATCAAGTGAAAATAGGGGGTGCTGCAGTTCCGCAGTGCCTATACACGGGCCACCACTGAATATAAGCAGTTGTTGAATATCTATCATGAGCATAGAGTAAGACTCGTTACTCTTGTCTCACCGGGCTTGGACCAAGGACGCTCCCGGGTCAACTCTTGGGAGTCATGCTTTTGTAAACTATTTATTTACACCTCGCGTTAGCCACTCGGGTAATTATTATAATAAAAGCCCAGGCGTTATAGTTAATAGTAGTTAGATTACATCACGTGTAAATCAATTGATATTGTGAAATTATCCTTAATCTGTTGACGGCCATTCGCACACTATCCAAGACGCTTAACGTGTATCAAGTGAAATACTAGAAGACAGCAAATAAAACAAATAGTAATTTAAATATATGTTTTATTAATTTAAACAACACAACGCAGCCACTATACGATCACTACAAAACTTCAGATTAAAAAAAAACATTCATTCCTCGTCGACCTCATTACATTTGTGAAGTCATTACGGTCATATACAGGCTGGCCACGAAAGTGAGTGTGTCAGCTGATGTACGTTTATGTGTGTAGCACATTAGATCACAAACTTTTTAAACAAAGAGAAAAAGTTGTCATTAAATTCTAGGACACTCTTGACAGATATTCAAGAAATGTTGAGAGGTCACGACATGAAGAAAATTAATCTTTATGGTTTGTATTGAAGCAATATTTGATTTATTTTGACCAACAAAATGTGCTGAGATAAAAACTACAAAAAACGGACCTTTTCTCGCGTTTCCTACATCCCCGCCTTAAGTATCATCTTGAAAATAAGCCTTGGTACTAAACGATGTATATAGCCTTGATGTGTCTCATTTCCTCACACATTTAATTTCCAATTTAAAGTAACAAAGCGGTTGGAAGTAAGATGGAAGCTCACCATGAAATATTTTAACAAGGTGTGTAATGAGAGACTAACGCTTGATTGCACCCTACTGTCATCGTTCATCCCCGGAAGGTTTAATAAATTGAGGAAGTTGTAAATTGTTTATTGTATTATTTCAAGGGCGTTAATTTATTATATTACTCTATCCAATTCATATAATAACACCATTCTTGAGACAAACCCATGTGTACATATCTTAGAGCAGATAATGTCTGTTTAAATTAACAAAAGTGATATTCTAGGTATTTCATTTAACCTTCATCTTAATATTCCTTTAATAAAGTGCTGGGTGACTTGGTGGTCTAGGGGTAAGGTGTCGGACTTCTGTGCTGAGGGTCCGGTGTTCAATCCTCGGTCCCGGCACAGATTTATCTGATTACCAAACCCATCCTTCACCTCTGACAAGACGTGTATTAATCACAACTTGTGAATGTGTGGAATGCCAGGCTTCCCCCGTGGTTCGGATCACACGTTAAACTGTAGGTCCTTAATTTAATCTCACAATCACCCTACCATCACACATTAGCTTAAGTGGGTACAACCCGAACAGTCAAGAACTTTGGTGGGAATGTAGGGAACACGAGAAAATATCAGTGTGTTTGCAGTTTTTATAGCAAAACCTTAAAAAAATTAATAATATATTGTTTCAGTATAAACCTAGAGTTTAATTTTCTTCACATAGTGACATCATCAGTGGTTGAATATTAGTCATGAGCTATGCGGCATTAGATGGCAAACAATTTAAATTAAAAGAAAAAATTGTCATTAAATTCCAGGATATCCTTGACAGATATGCAAGAACTTTTGAAGTGACCATATGAATAAAATTAAACTCTATGGTTGTATTGAAGCAATATTTTATTTATTTCGAGCAAAAAGGTTTTGATATAAAAACTGACAAATCCACTTACCTTTTCTCGCGTGCTCTACATCCCCACCGTAACAGGCTAGCACTAAATAAATACATATCACATGGCTTGCAAAATAAGAAAAACCAATTAAATAACTAAATCATAATAAAGAGGAAAAACCTCACTTCGGTGACCGCATGTTCTAAGGCGCTACTCTCAAAATATACTAGACTGCTAATTACGGGAAGATCGTGGTTCTTCCTAAATGATCTTCCACTCTATCCCCATACAAATGGTTACACTTCTTCCGTATTCAACCTTCCTCATCCCTAATCTATTAATGTACTTAATACATAAGCGTATAGCCCGAATAGATAGTAAGATGCAGTGCTTTAAAAAAGAAGAGGACAAAATTAAACGAGAGATGATTAAATAGTAATAATTATTCTATATTAAGTCCACAATAAACAAACATAAAGTCATTACCATAAATATTTTGTTTAGTTTAATAACTGGACAGTCGGTCAAATGGCAAAAAGGTATTTACCGAAACCTAATTTAAATCTAAAATGTAGACGTCTTGACGTAAGTTGAGATTTACTTCGTTGCAAGATATTAAGGGTTCAGGGGGGAAAGGTGGAAAGTACAATTTTAATTCAAATCAATTTAGTTCTGCCATATTGTAGACAATCTTTATGTTCTTCTAATGCCCTTTAGATTATAGTTTAAAGAGGTATTGTTTGTTTTATTTAAATTAATTTAAAAAGTAGTATTTGCTGGGTCACTATGGGGTTTGAAATATTAAAGTTTCTATTCTGTACCCTTCAAATGTCACAAACTTTCACGAATAAAACCGTATACTTGATAAAAGACGAGCAACTTTATTCAATTGACAAAGTCAAGGTTTTAACACTTCTTCACGGAGAAACTATTTACATAATTTATTTTACACAAGTACTTGTTCCATCGCAAGATTGCCGATTGCGGACAAGCTGTTTTGTGGAGGCTTAAAACACGTTTAGAAAGATAAACTTCCTATCTGGTAGATTTGTTTACATCATCACATTTGATTTACAGTTCTATTTTTAAAGGAAGGGCCTTATCTCTACTTACTAAATATCCTTTCACGTATTTATTCATACATCAAGTCATATGAACTGTGGCTGTAATTTTTTTTTATAGATATTAGCAATACATAAGACACTGATAGTATAATCCTCCTCTTCATCATCAGCATGAACTCTTTCCAGCCTATAGCTGGGTCCGTTTAGTAAAATGCTTCCATCTCCCTCTGTTCTTCCATCATTCTTCCCCCTGTACTCTCGTCCACTCCCCTCTTCTCACTTGCACACTTGCTACTGTCTGTTCTTCCCATCTCTTCCGTGGTCTCTCTTGTGGTCTCTTCCTTCATACTTCATATCCATTTGTCTTCTTGTAATCCTCTCCCCTTCCATCCTCATTACGTGTCCATACCGTCTCAGCCTTCCTTCCTCAACTATCTCATGTACCCCCTGCAACCCAACTCTTGACCTTACATCTTCATTCCTAATCCTATCTCTTCTGGTGACAGCTAGCATGCTCCCCAAAAACTTTATATGATAGTATAGTAAAATATTATACATGATTGGTGCAAAAAATATATTTTTATTTCATAAAAGGTTCTTTTTATGAAAATGGGACTGTAGCTATGTTGACCAGTACTGGCATGGATGAGTATGGTTTATTAGCAATTAGTTATTCCTTGCTTAAACTCATGAAACGTCTTATTTATTATATGCATATAAAAAGATATATATCTACGATACATTTTCTTTTGGATAGCCTCCAAAATGACTTAAAGGTCATCTAAGACCCCTGTCTTGTGGTATACAATCCCCCTACAAAACACTGTCACTGCCTAGCAGCGATAATCATAAAATGGTGGTTGTCGCGAAAAATAAATAACAGCTTTTCCCTGTGGCGAATCCAACAGTTTATAATACATATGTACGTAAGTTTTATGTAGGTGTGATCATGAAAAATGTTTGCCTTTCACATTTTTATAATAGAGACCCCTGATTCGAGTCGCCAGGCCATTATACCATGAAGACCGAGAGGAACAAAAAAATAAATGACGTGGCTATGTTGAGGTTACTCGCAGACAACTAACCATCTGCTGGTAAATCTTCTTAATGAAGGTCACTAAATGATAACTGTCTGGAACCACGAAGGTTGTAATAAGGTTAGAAGGTGTGTGGGGGAAGTTAAGGTAAGTAATTTTTCAGGTGTTTTTTTTTGCCAAAAGTAACTAAAATTTCGATTCAGTAGAACATATTTTTAGTTTAATAGTCATCTCACCCACTTCGGTGGACGTGTGGTCTAAGGCATCACTCGTAATAGACTAGACTTTCGATGACAGGGAGATCGGAGTTCGAATCCCGAAAGGCTGAACTGAGGGTGGTTTCCTCTAAATTGTTTTCCCCACTCTCTTCACACGCAAACACATCCTTTAAATTCAACCTTCCTCATCCTTAACATATTTAGCTTAATAACCCGCCTTGGTGGCGTAGTTATCTAACGCGCTATTTTCATGTTGAGCTAGACTGCCGAGGACAGGGAGATCTAGGTACGAATCTCGGTCGGGTGAACTGGAAGTTTTTTCCTAAAATGGTTTCCTCTCTCTCTCCACGCAAATATGGGTTCACTTCCTATAAATTTAGCACTCTCAATCTCTAGCCCATTATCGTAATTAGTAATTGAGAGTTTAAACCGAACGGGTAGTAAGACGCGGTGCTAAAAAAAATAGTATATAGGCGTATAGCCCGAGCGGGTACTAAGACGTGGTGCTACAAACAAAACACAGAAACTAGATTTAGGGCCAAGCAAAACAGATTATAGCATTCACATAATATTCCATCAAAGTTTGTGAAAAAGTGAATGCATAGGGTGCTTGCAAGGATGGCTTGGCTGCGTAATCTGATTATGAAGAAAATTTTCAAAATACTAGAAGGTTTTCTAGTAAAAACAAACACATACTCTTGCTCCTGTGGCAAGACAAAATTTACCGTCTTCGAATATTGTCTCTTAAACTTTTATTTGAACAAGATCTCATTTTAGATATGAGCTTATCAGGTTTTCACCGAGTCCTGTTATGAACTTTTTGAACACTATCTGATGAGATTTCGCATGTAAATCAACAATAAATAAACCACTTTTTGTTGTATAGTTGGCAAAGTCTTGTCAAACAGAATGAGTGTCTACTAGAAAAGTTTTTTTTTCTGGGTCGGTATTTCCTCTCCCATTCCCTCCCTACGTTTCCTCCCCCAAATCTCTATCTGACAGATCGTGAATCGTGTTCGGGTCATAGAGGTTAACTGACCTCACACCGCCATCTTGTTACTTGTTCCTGGAAGCTCTCACGACAGCTGCAGATACCGGGAGAAATCTCGAACTTTGACGTAGGTGAATGATTTAAGGAATTAGAAAATGTAGCTAGAAAATTACTCCTTAAATACATTAAATATTTAAGTATTGTAGCTTGACAGTAGCGTACCCATGGTGGGGGCAGGGGGGACTTAAGGGACTTAAGCCCACCCTACCAGGGTTTGGGGATGCCCCCCGATCTGCGCAGATCCGAAAATAAAATAAAACGGAGGGTGGGGTAGTATGACCAGTTAAATGTTGTGAGCTAATAAATTATCAAGTGCCAAACATCCTTGTGTTGATCCTCCCTAGTAGGCCTAATTGATGTTCTTACAATCTAGGAAGTAGCCTAAAGGGACGGCCAGACTGGAGCGTGCGAGCTAGCGACTGAGCGCGCGCGTTTGAAAGATAGAACTGGTTCTATTTTTCAAGCGCGCGCTCGCAGGACCCGGTACAGTCTAGTTTACAGGCGCTGGGCAATATTATTGTATGTTGGTTCATTGAGTGCTAGGAAAACTTCTCATTTTGACATTTTTTACTATTTCGATAGGTTTGGCACACTTGCTACTAACGGCCTAATTTAATTGGTAAGATCATAAACCATACCTATATATATATATATATATATATATATATATAT
>CABFOW010000131.1:331185-400449 GCA_902141385.1 Timema californicum
TGTGTGTAGAACTTATATGTTAAAATACTTCAATATTATAATTAAAGTTGGCCTTTACAAATATGAATCACCATTAGCGTGGAGAGAAGATGAGAAAACCACAACAATAAATCACTTGTCAAAAACCACCCTCAGTTCACTGAGCCAAGATTCGAACCTTTGCCTCCTAGTCAACAATTATCGAGAGCTATTTTATAATCCCGCGCTCGCTCGCCAGTTTGGCCACCCAGTCGCTCACACGCTTGTCAGTATGACCGAACCCTTAACCCTGAAGATTGCGGTGGGTTCCAAATCTCACAGTTTCACACATGGTTCAATCAGGGCGTTGCACAGTGGCTAGACATTTATCTTCTATAAATAATCAGAGATTTTGGTAACAGTAGGCCTATGTGACGGTCAAACCAATTTATTTATTATTTTGCTAGATTATTATGTTTATAACAGTAAAAATATAAATGATCAAGTTAATAAATACCAATAAAAAACCTTCCAAAAAAGCTTATAGGTGTATATAATGATAAAAAAAAATTCCTTCCGCAGTTGGAGGAACCTCCTCCGCTCCCCCCCAAACCTTCTTGAGGCCCCTGCCCCCTTACTTCACAATCCTGCGCACGCTACTGTAGCTTGATAGTTTAAATAATATGTCAAAGCATCAAATCAAGGTCTGATTATAAATATTACTTACCAACTGAGACACCGACGTGTATTCAAGTAATTAATTAATCTTTCGCCCTTTGGTAGCAGCAAGATTTTCAACCAAATAATTATTTACTAGATTGATAGTTTTGTTGCCAATAATAAAATAAATGTTAATCTATTGAAAAACATATTTGCAATAACTTTTAAGTACACTTTATGTTTGTAGTTCGTAGAAAAAAATTAGTCAAAACCTTCCTATCTTGTTCTTACTACTTGTTCGGGCCACACACATATGTACTAACTACGCTAAAGAGTTAGGGATGAGGAAGGTTAAATATAGATGATGTGTACCAGCATTTTCGTGGAAGGAAAGTGGAAAACCACCAAGGAAAAACACCCTCAGTACATTCGACCTGGATTCGAACCCCGGTATACCTGTCATAGGTAGTGTAGCCTATTTTTGTCACTTGTTTCTATGGTTTTCCCTCTCGCCTTTGAAAAGGTTTTTTTCTTTATATGTCAATTTTTTATGCCACAGTTGGCCACTATGTGCGATGAGGCGGGTTTATTTAATTTTCCCCGCCCTTAACCCAAAGAATAGCTTTTATCAGCCCGTCAGGGTGCTATAATAATTATAGCACTTAATCTATAATTCTGTAGCGTCTCGCGTCCGAGAATCCTTCGGGGTTGGTGTGTGCTGTTGTAATTGTCTGTTGAGTAAGCATATCTATGTAAATTGAATATTGATGTTTTTATGTGATTAATAAATGTCTTATAAACAACAAACAACAATTTATGTTATCCATGCTTAATTGCTTATGTTGAAAAAGACTTTTCCTTGAAACAAACTTATGTACGGCTAGAGTTTATCAGGAAATTATATTTCATTTAGGTAGACGAATTATAGATGTACATTCAGTGTATCATTGATTGATTATGAGAAGTAGCATTCAGAATTAGATTGCTAAGGTGAAACAATTTTATTTCTTTTAATTTTCGTATCAGCATCAGGAATAAACATCCAAAAAGTCAAATTATCATAGGAAAAACTTAATCTGACAACTTGAAAAGCTATTGGATCTAATTTCACGTGTTCATACGTAAGTCGTGTGATCTGCGACTGTCACTTTTAATACATATTATAAATACCTATAAAATAATATTAATAATATAATAAATATTACTAATGTTGATTGCAAAAAAAATGCATTTATGTTTTTACTGAGTTTCCTTCTAAAAAAAAATCCTACCAACGATTATAAATGGCTTCAGCTTGCTATTTGTGAATGTCATGAGAGTGGAGCCTGCAAACTCACGGAGATAAAAAAAAAGCACTTTTGAAACGTTTATGGCAACTCTAAATGACTTCCGGGTTCCTCATTCCACCGGCTAAAAAAAACACTTATCTAAAATGTCTAAGCCCACCACATTAGGTCACCAACACCATTAACTTCGATTACTCAGGACAATTTAAAAAGCCCCTTAAAAATAGGTGAGCCACATAAAATAATAGCTATACTTTGGCTTTTAAGACGCATTGCAGATATATCTATGTGGTGCGAATAGTTTTATTTAATATGTCTTAAATATTTGTTTTTTAAATTTTTAGCTTCCAATCATTATTTTTTAATTCCCCTTTAGTATGTGCCCATTGACTTACATGTGTAACATATTTTCATTACCGACTTATCTGTAAATACTTAGATATTAAGGTGACCTCGTGGTCTAGGGGTAAGGTGTCGGACTTCTGTGTTGGGGGTCGGGGTTCAATCCTCAGTCTCCCGGTACAGATATATCTGATTACCAAACCCTTCCTTCATCTTTGACAAAACGTGTATTAATCACAACTTGTGAATGTGGGGAATTCCAGACCTCCACCGTGGTTCGGATCCCATGTTAAACTGTAGGTCCTCCATTTCATCTCACAATCACCCTACCATTACACATTAGCGTAAGTGCGTATAACTCGAACGGGTAGTAAGACGCGGTGCTAATAATAATAATAATAATAATAATAATAATAATGATAATAACTCAGACATTTACTTTACGTCCATTATTGTTTCCCACCTATAGTCTGTATCAGTGTTTTATTCAAGCCGTATATTTTCCGCTACGAACTGACTAGGCCTGCCTTAGCTTCATATGCCTTGTAATATAACTTAAGACTAGGACAAGCACAACATTCGGTCCCCTGCCGTCAATTTATCAATGTGAAAGGGTAAATACATATTTTCATCAATGATAAATGTTCAGCCATGCCTGTAATTGAACCCGGTACCCTTAGATCATTAGTACCTACTGAGCTAAGGTGTCGCACAAGTATTTACACATGTAGAGTCCAATTCTCATGGAAAGAACCTTATATAACAACTATAAACATTACTGGATATACTTTCACGTATTCATACGTAAAGTCATATTATATACAGCTGTCACGTTTGATATATATTATAAATGACCTACCTACAAAAATAACGCTAGTATTATTATTATTATTATTATTAGCACCGCGTCTTACTACCCGTTCGGGTTATACGCACTTACGCTAATGTGTAATGGTAGGGTAATTGTGAGGTGAAATGGAGGACCTACAGTTTAACGTGGAATCCGAACCACGGTGGAGGCCTGGCATTCCCCAAATTCACAAAATGTCTTGTCAGAGGTGAAGGAAGGGTTTGGTATTCAGATAGATCTGCGCCCGGACCGAGGATTGAACCCCGGCCGCCAACACAGAAGTCTGACACCTTACCCCTAGACCACCAGGTCACCTAATATAACGCTAGTAAAAATAGTCAAATGCTATCAATGGCAGAAAAAAAAAATTTGTATTTTATTAAAAGGTTCTTCCTAAGAAAATCTAGCTTTATTTGCACAAGGTCAGTAACAATGTTGTTCAACACAGTAAGCTTTTTATTATTAAAAAAACCCGCAAAAATACTGATCTTAGCACACGTCACCTTCCACCTCAACATTAAGAATTTCATAGAGAGAGCTATCAATTCACAGCCTGTCAGATTTATAGTGCATCAGTAAACGTCCAAGGGCACGGCCATACTTGCTACTTGGTCGGCCACCGAGAACCAAAGTCGCTCCCGTTTGCGACCCGAGATCGCTGTCGCTAGATTGTAGTCGCGTAGTATGGGCCACCCTCATAATATTACAGGGCAATACGTGTTGGATTCTTGGTCGCGGCGACCAGGTCGCAGGTGTGGCCGTGCCCTTAACCAAACCTTCTGGAGTGAAGGCTTTCATTTAGAAACGAGGCAAGTAGTGTCGGACCTGCGCAGACATGACTGCGCAGTGGGCACGAATCAGGTGGGTCTTCTCACGGAAGTTTCACGCCACCCACGATAATAGAACAAAACACCGTAATTAAAGAAGTTCCGATCAAAGACGCTTGGCGCGCGTGCATGAGTTAGAGTTTACCAATATTCTAGGTCACTTCCGGAACCTATCGTAGATTTTAAACGCTTGAACTTTTTAGATAATTACAATGGTAAAGAAAACGCTGGGAATAAAGATGAAATTATCGACTACATTATACACTTTAGGAACTAAAATTCCTTAACCCCTTACATACAATAAATGTTTATAAATTATAGATGCATCAAAACTCTAGATTCGAATCCATATTGGGTTGATAATTTATTTTTCAGTTAGTCACAGTAAAAAAAGTAGTCATATTTTGGCAAATTGAAGTATTATTTTATTTAAAAAGTATACGATCCCGTGGCCAGTTTTATAAAACTATGGTTCGTTTCCAGGCCTCGTCTAAAAGTATTTAATCTTTGAGCGTATCTTTGTTTTATTAACTAAATAAAATCCTGTGGCTTAGATAACGAATTGTAGTGTAAGGTTAGGTTAGTTCATAATAATTTCAAAATAACAGCATTTTGTCAAACTTTTTAAATTTAGAGAAAACGTTCTCGTTAAATTACAGAACACCCTTGACAGGTAATCAAGAAATTTTGATTTAAACATGTGAAGAAAATTAAATTATATGTTTGTACTATTTTATTTATTTTTGGCAAAAAAAAAAAGGTTTTGCCATAAAAACGGCAAAAAACACTGGCTTTCCTCACGTCTCCATCCATACTACCTTAAATAACAGAGCAATTCACATTTTAAATTATCTTATTTTTGATGGTTATAGAATTTAAGAATCTTCATTAATATTTACTGAACGTTGGTAAGCTTTGAGTTGACGTCTCTTTGAGCCCTAAAAAAAATTAACAACTATTTACATTTTAATATTTTGCACGTAAATATTACTTTTTGAGCACAAAACATTTCCTCTTTGATCAGCTACAGCACTTCAAAGGTAATAATCAAAATACTATATATGCTTTCAAGACCCTTAAAGATCTCTATCAGGGAGGTCAGGGTTTAATTCCTAGCTGGGTGAGCCCCCCCCCCATACCCCTCTTTCCTTCCCACCACCATAACATTATTTCCCATCCTCTAACAAGGTGAATGGTAGTGCACGTTTTCAAACCACATGTTACTAAATATGTTTATTTAAATTGAATAGTTTGTATTCTAATTTTAATCTTTACATTTAACACTATGGTTATTAAGGAGTGGCAGAAGGGTGAGCGAGTAATTTTACAATTTTTATAGCATTATTTTTTTTGGCCGAAATAAATCAAATATTTTTCCAGTAGCAACATAGAGCTTAGTTTTCTGCACATGCTAATATCAACAGATCTGGAATATTTGTCAAGAGTGTCCTGGAATTTTGTCAAAACTTTTTAAATAAAGAGAAAAAATTTTGATAAAATTCCAGGACACCCTTGAGAGATATTCAAGATCTGTTGATACTAGCATGTGCAGAAAACTAAACTCTACGTTGCTACTGGAGAAAGTTTGATTTATTTTGGTAAAAAAATGTCAATTCTATAAAAACTGTAAAAACACTTGCACTCCCTTCTGCCGCACCTTAATGACTCAATTTAAGGGGTAGCGATTAAGAGGGTAATTGAGATTAAGTGCCCCCGCATCAGCGTGGAGAAGAGATAAGAAAACCCGTGTTAAATCAAATTTGGAAAAATACCCTAAATGAACCCAGACCACCAGACCCACAGCCTTCAGGCTAAAATGTCTGCACTTATTGAAAGAGCTTGAGTCCTTCAACACGGGGATCGCTACGTGCAATCCCAAGTGACAACATTGCTATCAGCAGGAATTTTAAAAACCAGTTAATTTTAAATAAGCCTTTACTAGCGAATAGACAAAAATTTCATTCTAGCGTTCATAAATCGGCTTTCACAAAGCTAGGTTTAGGTATCGGCCCACCCCTTCCCATGAACCAACCGCACCACCACTAATCTAGCCTACTCATACTGCAAATTACAAGGCCAAACTAATAAACAATGTTCCTTTTTTTGGTTCAGGTTAATGTTCGCAAATTGTCTAGTTGTGAACAATCTTCAAATATCGTTTACTTGTTACTTGTCTAAAGGTGACCTTGTGGTCTAGGGGTAAGGTGTCGGACTTCAGTGCTGGAGGTCCGGGGTTTAATCCCCGGTCCCAGCACAAATTTATCTAATTGACAAACCCTTCCTTCACCTCTGACAAGACGTGTATTAATCACAGCTTGTGAAAGTGTGGAATGCCAGGCCTCCACCGTGGTTCGGATTCCACGTTAAACTGTAGGTCCCCCATTTCATGTCACAATCACCCTACCATTACACATTAGCGTAAGTGCGTACATCCCGAACGGGTAGTAAGACGCGGTGCTAGTAATAGAAGTAGTAGTAGTAGTAGTACCCTGTAGTTCACACACAAAATTAATTTTGAATAGTTATAGCAGAGCTAGTGGATTGTTTGCAACCTTAATATCCCATATCACCTCGAGGAAAACTTAGGTAGGTGATACAACTCGTTCCGGACGTCACATCGGGATGTGCTTTTCTTAGGTCAACTTAAAAAATAAAATACTATTTCTAGCACCACGTTTTACTACCCTTCCTGGTTATACGCCTATGTACTAGTTACTCTAATGTGTTAGGAATTAGGAAGGTTGAATTTAGAGGGAGTGCACTTGCATTTGCGTGGAAGGAGAGTGGAAAACTATTTAGGAAAAACAACCCATAGTAAACCCGATCGCAGTCTAATTTATTAAGAGAATGACGCCTTAGGACATGTGGCCACTGAATCGATTAAACAGTGGGATATAGAGCAGTGAAACCATTTAACCATATGTGTGTGTATATATATATATATATATATATATATATATATATATAATCTATTTAAGTCATGTTATCTGCAGCTGCAACTTTTGATAGATATTACTAATACCTATAAAATAAGACTATTAATATAGTGAAATGTTATCATTGTTGGCGGCAAAAAAATAATATATATATATTTTTTTGTATTTTATAAACGTCTCTTTCTATGAAAATAGGACCGTATCGATGAAAGAAGAGTCAAGCACTGCGATGTGCTCATATCTCAGTGGCGTGTAGGGTTTGCTTCACCCTTGTCTCTTTAATTAGGAACCCCAGTATATGGATGAAACTCTCCCCCTGATTTCGTGTCTGCGTGCTCTCAACTTGAGCCAGATGCCAGATGCCAGACGCCAGACGCCAGATGGCGAGTGACCTCAAGGGAAGCGATACCAAATAGCTCATTTCCAGGGCATCTACTGCTCGCATGTGAATTTAGACTCTTTGACCTTTTGAAACAACCTCAAATGCTCTACCTACTGGGTGAATTCGAAAAAGCTAAAAACAAATTTGGGTTGGGTTGCATCTTAAGGTGGGAGCTTAGGGTACGCGAGTGAGGGCAGTATTTTTTCAGATGTTATATCAAAACTGTTTTGGCCTTAAGAAATCTAATAATTAATCCTCCAGCAAAAACCACGAATTTAATTTTCTTCACAAGATGATATCAACATTTCTAGAATATCTGTCAAGGGTGTCCTGAAATTTCATGACAACTTTATATCTTTATTTAAAAAGTTTTTCATCTAATCCCGCTATGCTCATGGCAGATATTCAACAACTGTTGATATCAACTTGTGAATAAAATTAAACTTTATGTTTCTACTGAAGCAATATTTTATTTACTTTGACCAAATAAAAGTTTTGCTATAAAAACTGCAAAAACACTGGCCATTTCTCGTATCCCCTTCCATCGCACCTTAACAGCAAGACCTTAAAATACATAGTTCAAATTCCTGCAGGTAGGTATCCAATTACTCCGGATCTATAGCTTGGAAGAACCGAACTGAGCTACCAAGACTAGAGCAACATCTGTTCCCTTCTCCGGTTACTTGACAACCTAATCCTTATATTATTTATTAGGATTTAAAGTGGAGCTCTGAAATTCTGGGAAAATATCTTACAAGCCATAGGGGAGGATAACACGTATGGAAGTGTCTTGGAAGGATGCCGGTTTAGTTCCGGTGATATAACTTTAACTTTATGAAATCAAGTTCATATATACATATCCATCATTTTGAACCCGTTTGACCCCAGAGTTATTTTTGGAATCGACGAAAGTGAATTTGATAAAACTATATAAACCCTTAGAGCGGATTTGGAGAAAATACTTTTTTTTTCTATGTTTCTCCTTAAGTAGACTACACTTAATTCTAGGGTTAGACATCTAACTTTAGGTTCTAGGTAAAGACACAGAAACAGACATACGGCATCATGAAAATTACTTTTTTTGTTTCAGCAGTTCATAAAACTTTGACATTTATAAAAAATATCGCGTTTTTTTACGATCACAATACTGCTCTCTCTGAGGGATCGAGATAAAGTAAAAAGTATCTAATGAAGCCTATTTTATTTTTGTTGATCTAAAATGTTTATTTTGCTAAATAAAACTACAAAGATACAGACCCTTGTCCACAAATTTTAAGAAATGCTTACAACCTCCCTTTGGAAAGAAGATAGAAATAATAATATGAAATTGAAATTACTCTTAGTACCCTCAGTTGTGCATGAACCCAGCCTCCTGAGCGTCAATATATACTATTTATATTTAGATCTACACATTATATAATATTTATGATGTATATTTAATTTACTTTGTTTCTTCGATTACTCTAGTCACTACTCATAAACTAACCCATTCTCTATGGTGAAAAAACACACGTCTTGATATTATAAGCTCATGTACAAGTTTATTACTTCAATCAAATGTTGATGCCATTATAATTAATAATGTGAAACCAACAGAAGTAGGACTACTTTATTACGCTGTAGTTATGCTCGTAAACTAATGTAATATATTTACTACAAACTCTGAGAAAGTCTATCTTACTTAGAAACATTTCTAAAAAAAATTCTAACAAACTAAATAAAAAGTGTATCATTGATAACTCTGTAAAATATGTCACATTCATGGTGTGGATGTAAAGTATTTAGATTAAAATAGCAAAACATGAGTTAAAATGAGCTTTAAGACATGCCTTTTTAAAATATTGAGTTTATAATTAACTGTTTTCTACCCATGTTAACATTAATATGAGCAATTAAATTTTACACGCTTCAGTGGTGAAACTGTCTAAGGCTTCATTCTCGCAGTAAACTGGACTACTGATGACGGGGAGCACCGGGTTTGAATCCTTGTCGGATAGAGCTATAACCTGATTGCAGGTGTCATGTTCTAATCATTATTTTGATGAAAATCTTTCCCGGCCTAGAGCGTTTAAAACTCTGTTCTGTCACTTTTAGATTTCTTTGGATCTACTTCTGGCACTGATGGACACGTGGTCTAAACGTTAAGCTCATCTAGTCCGGTTTGCCATTGCTGGGAAGGTAGAGGGCCCAATCCCATTTGGGCGTACTGAATTTTTTTTCTCCCGAAATGGTTTTTCAATCTACTTACACGCAAATATGTATTATATTTCCTCCAAAACTGTGCCGTCCATATCACTTCCACATGGCCTTGATTAACATATATTCCAATATAACACAATAGCACGAATGAATAGTGATATGTTTGGGGGTGGGTGGGTGGGGGTAAAACTTCTGGTTGGAGATTTCAAGTGTGGGTTGACAATTTACGCGAGTTATAAAGTATCAATTACACTGTTGACTTAAGATAAAGTGTACCCGCATTTGCGTGGAGGGAGAGTGGAAACCCATTTAAGAAAAACTCCCCTCAGTAAGTCAATCTCCCCGTATTAGGGTTCGGCCAGACTGACAGCATGCGAGCGAGCGACTGGGCGGCCAAATTGGCGAGCGCGTGATTTGACCTGGCGGTCTAGGGGTAAGGTGTCAGACTTCTATGCTGGCGGCCGGGGTTCAATCCTCGGTCCCGGCACAGATTTATCTGATTACCAAACCCTTCCTTCACCTCTGACAATACATCTTGTGAATGTGGGGAATGCCAGGCCTCCACCATGGTTCGGATTCCACGTTAAATTGTAGGTCCTCCATTTCATCTCACAATCACCCTACCGTTACACATTAGCGTAAGTGCGTACAACCCGAACGGGTAGTAAGACGCGGTGCTAATAATAATAATAATCATTATCAGATAGCTCTCGATAGTTTTTGACGGGGAGACGAAGGTTAAAATCTTGGCTCAGTGAACTGAGGGTGGTTTTTGACAACTGATTTACTGTTGTGGTTTTTTCCATTCTCTCTTCACACTAATGGCTATCCTTATTTGTAAAGGCCTACTTTGATTATAATATTGAAGTATCTTAAGATATCGTATTTACATATATACAGTATATTATTTACGGTCTTGCCAATTAAATTAGTAGCAAGTGGGTTAAATCTCTCAATAATTATTTAAAAAAATGTCAAATTTAGAAGTCTTTTTAGCACGCAATGTAGATCATTAAACAATAATATTGCCCGGGGCCTGTAAACTAGACTGTACCGGCTCGAGCGCGTGCTCTTGAAAAATAGAACCAGCTCTATCTTTCAAACGCGCGCTCGCTCCAGTCTGGCCAACTCTCATTACAATCAATGTGCTCTATTTTATTTTTTAGTCACGCGCTCACTCGCTCGTCCAGTCTGGCCGTACCCTTAGACAGTCTAGCCTATTGCTAGAGTAGCGCCTTAGACCATGCGGCTACCAAAACGGGTGATGTATATTTGATAGACTGAAATAAGAACTCTGCTAACGCCGTCTACTTCGGAACAACTGCCAATAAAATCTCGTGATGTTGGTGGCATTGACTCAGTTAACTCAACCACACAATAGCGGTCGTAAAACGAACTAGTTTCTTCACGCATCTGAGTCAGTTTCACAATATCCTTGATGCAGAAAAAGTGTTTGCTTTTTTATTATGATTAAATAATTTTAAAAGTAAAAGAAACTATAATTTTCACTTTCATTGGAATTGCTCTGCCAGTGGTCTAGTGTACACCACAGGAAGAATTGATTATAGCACGCTTCTAAGAATTGATCTTCAAAAGACACGACGGAATGCGCTGCTTCTTGTTTCTTTTGAGTCTATCCGGAATAGAAGCAGGGATAAAGAGTAATTCTAAAAAAAAAATGGTAAGTTGAGACCGGCTGGGTCGCTGGGTCTAATTAATGTAGTTGGGCGTCACTCTCCCAATAGACTAGATTGTTGGTGACGGGGAGACCGTGGTTCGAATCCCGTTAGGATGCTGTGAGGGTGGTTTCCTTCTATCCCCCCACGCAAATGCGTTAACATTCATTCTAAGTTTTAACTTACTCATTTATATGATTAAGACTTAGAAACCCACTTAAGATTAAAATAAAAAGGTGAAAGGCTGGATAAACATAAGAATTACTAGAAAAATAATAATAAATAAATAAAAAAATTATAAAAAATAATCTTAAGTTAATAATGATTATATTTAAATAATGAAAAACACGTTAACAAAAGATACAACAACACGCATGAGATAAGTGAGATAAAAAATGAATAAATTGGTAGATTAAAATAAATCAATGGTATAACGATAGTAAGTCAATTGGTGACCATCAGTAAAAATAAACATATACACAGCATGTTAAAATAATTAATATCAGCATCGAAGACTTATACGAGTACACACATTTTCAATCCATATAATGGAGATAGTTGTTAAATGGAATAAACTTTGAGAGAATAGTGTCTTTTTAAGTTGCAAACATATTATGATAAAAGTTTTAGAGCGAAAAGCAATGATAAATGAGAATCCAAGTCTCAATGTTGTTCAGTCCCATACTCCTTGGGTTAGGATTGGGTGCACAGAGGGTGGGTTTTTTTTTTCCAAAATAGTTTTCCACGCAAATGGGTACACTTCCTTTAAATTCAACCTACCTCATTCCTAACTCATTAGCGTAATTAGTAGATATGTACATAACCTGACCTGGTAGTTAGACGTGGTGCACCTTAAAAGAGAGTTGATTATTTTTTTAGATCTTAAAACAAAAAAAACCACTTCTTTATTCGCTTCTAATGTGCGAGGTAGTTAAATCCTGGGCTAATACCCTGAAGACATAGATGTTAAGGAAATATACTTGTGAAAGCAATCTTAACTACCCCATTAAGCAAAAGAGCCATTTAACAGTATATTCTCGGCATAACGGAAACCGTAAATCTTTTTTTTTTTCATTTTATTCACGCTTTCATACAAACATGTATCCTGCGGTAGCTATGACATTTAGCTTAACATAATATTTTATTAGACATGTTTTTCCTCCTCTCTATAGTTATGTGAATTTTAAATTAATTTTAACTATACCTTGAATATATTTGAATTATTTCAATTTTATGTTCTAAGTAAGAAATGATTATCAATAAATTACTTAAGGTGATTGTTTCAAAATACAGTATATTATAGCTAGAGTGAAAGGGGTGCAGGTCCATTTCAAACTAGCAAAAACTCTAATTATATAGAGTGGCTGATAAAAATTAAATTATTCTCAACTTTTTATATTTGAAAAGTACTTTATAAATATTTATAGATGAGATAGTACAAAATTAATTTATTAAATACCCGCCTCTGTGGCGTTGTTGGCTAACGCACTAGTTTCGTATTGAGCCAGACTGCCGAGGACGGCGAGATCAAGGTTCGAATCTTGGTCCGGTGAACTCGGGGTGGATTTTCCTAAATGGCTTACCACCCTTCCTCCACCCAAATGTGGATTCACTTCCTCTAAATTTAACCTTCCCAATCCCTAATCCACAGCGTAATTAGTAATTAAGTGTATAACCCAAACGGGTAGTAAGACGTGGTGCTAAATAAAAATAATTTTGTATTATTTACATACTTAACGTAGGCCTAAGTTAATGTGTTTTCTAAAGAATCTGTACCATATTTTAAACAGTTTATTTTATGTTTAATAAAAGGTATTGTGCACTTTACTAAATTCAACAAGTTCTAAAACAAATATCATCATTGAGAAAAAATAAGTTTAAATTTAAATCACGTATATCTTAACAAAATAAAATATATTGTACAGGTAATTAATTGTTATTTCCCTACACCCACACGTGAATATAGAATCATGACATACAAATTCGTGCTAGCGTTGTAATAATAGATTTTTATTATTAAAATAAAGACAACACCCATAATATTTATACGCGAGTCACATAAGCAGTACCTACGAGTCCCTACAGTTCACTTGGCATAGCATAACATATGTCCAGCAATCATAAGGTACCTTAAAAGGCTAGGAATCCATGTCCCACGCACGACACGTGACCATATTTTCTATTCAAAGGAGAATATCCTTCAGCCAAAGAGCTTGGCAATTATATAGCCTCGTAAAAATGGTTTTACATGACGCCTTGGTAAGACTCTCATGGATTAGCGATGCAGGGATGAATCACATACGTCATTTGAAAGGGATTTTTAGCTCATGACCGAGTCTTAATACTCGTTCAGGCTGGACACATATGTACTCATTTCGCTAATGTGTTAGGGATGAGGAAGGTTGAATTTTAAATAACGTGTACACGCATTTTCATGGAGGAATAGAAAATAATTTATTTAAACCACCCTCAGTACATCCGCGATTTCAATCTATTACGAGAGTGGTGCCTTGGACCAGAGGTTCCCAACCTGAAGTCCGCGAGGAGTCTTGTGGTGTCCGCAAACGTACCTAGATTATTAAGCTATGTCTTACTGTATGTTTACATCATAATATAAAGAATATCCGCTATTTAAAATTTTCTTAAACATATTTTTTTTTCCATTACCGTCCGACTAAGCATATTTTTTATTTTATTGATATAAATTGCTTAATGTATAGTATTAGAATGTGTGTAGGTTTTTAATTTCCCCTCGTATGGCCAGGGCCACGGATTTAGGGGGGCCATATCAAATTTTCATTGGCTTCGGGGGGGCTGCAATATGGAAAAGGTTGGAAGCCACTGCCTTGAACCATTCGACCCATTTGACTACCTAAATGGATTGGGAACTAACACGGAACATTGAACACCGTGAAAACCCTTGTTTCTACTAATTCACCAGCCTGTCTTCCCCCCCCCCTTGTTTTAGCACCTCGTCTTACTAACAATAATAATAATATTTAGCACCACGTCTTACTACCCATTCGGGTTATACGCTTTAAGTACTAATTACTCTAATGGATTGGGAATTGGGAAGGTTGAATTAGAGAATGTGAACCCGCATTTGCGTGGAGGGAGAGTGGAAAACCATTAAGGAAAAACCACCCCTAGTTCACCCGGCCGATATTCGAACCTCGATCTCCCCGTCCTCAGCAGTCGAGCTCAACACGACAAGCGCGTTAGCCAACTACGCCACCCTTCGGGTTATACGCGTATTTATTAATGACGTTAATGGTTTTTAGGGATTAGGAAGGTTAAATTTAGAGTAAGTGTACCCGCATTGGCGTGGAAAATATTTTTTGTATAAGCTACCCTCAGTACACCTGACCGACACTCTAACCTCGATATCCCCGTCATCGGTAGTCTAGTCTACTGCGAGAGCAGCGCGTTAGACGTTGCGGCCACCGAAGTGGGTGGGTCTGTTCCCTTTTCTTCCGCCATTTTGAAGCCATGGTAACCTCCGATTTGTAAGCTCAAGTCTGTGTCTACTGCATCCTACCATCGAACCGGGCAGGGTAATGCTGAGGACGAATATTAATCGTTTATTTTTGTATTCCTCTTCAATGCTTAGGCTGGTAACTTAAAAATCAGAATAAATTCAAATCACTGACAGATCCAATTGTGTTTCAAAGAGATTAATTCGAGAGCAATTTAATGCTAAGGAAAAGAATTCCTATACAGGTATTTTTACAAAGAGTCATTGCAGATATCTTCCTCCTTCCTCCTACCACAGATAAAGTACCCTCCTCCCACCTCCAAAAAAATAATACTTTTTATTTTTCTTTACCATTTAAAAGACGAATAAATTATTTCCATGCTTTTATTTTTCAATACACGTTAATATTTCTCATCATCACATTTTCTAATAAAAAGTTTTATCAAGATCCTGTCAGTCGTGTTAGACAAGATAGCTGCTGATCGGTAGATCGGTGTTTGAATTCTGCTCGGGTGTACTTAGGTTGGTTTTTCTTCAATGTTTTCTCATTTTCCAACCACGTAAACGGGTATATATTTCCTTAATGCCACCAGCTTAAATATTCTCCTATAAGCATAATTTATGTATGTATAAACTGAAAGGTCATTAAGACGTGGTGGGGAAAATAAAAATGGTAATCTAGTAAAATGTGAATCACCTTCTGAAAACTCCCCGAGAGAGAGGATCACGGCCACGGCCGAGTCCTTGTGGACCTTCACGACAATGAGACGAGTATGTGGGCCGAGGATAATGTGTGACAGTTGTGTGTGGAATGTGTTGCCGGCCAGCGGCTAGGACCTGTTTGACTAGCCGCTATGCTGGGTGGTGGGCGAGCGGGACTGATCTAGCTGCACGGTAGTCAGGTAGCATAGCTTTCACACCTCCTACAACACTCTGATCGCCGGATAGTCCTGTCTCACTGACCGCGCTCTCGGTACATCTATTTCACCCGTTAACTCACTCAAATTTCTGTCACAAAATGGTTTGGGTAGGTGTACAAATATATAAGTTTAATGCATATGTTGAAACAATTCGTCATATAAACTATAGATATTATTGATAAAAATATTTAATTAAAAACGCTTCTTTGAAATAAAAATTTTAAGACTATAATTTTTGTTAAATTAAGCGATAAATTACGACAACCTTAAGACAGGGATCGAAACCTAGGCCTTGAGCTAATGTTTTAACATTCGAGGTTAGAATTTCGATCTCCCCTTCATCGGTTGTCTAGTCTAATGGGAGAGTGACATCTTAGAACAGTGGTAACATTTTTTGTTTGCATATCCCCCCTCCCCCATACTAAATTTATCTTCAACTTTGTACCCCCAAAGTTGTTGGTTCATATCACGAGGTATCATAATCTACTATCCACATATAAAATAATATGGTGATCCCAGATCACATACATGTCCATACGTCCGAGACTCTCCTAGAAAACCATAAATCTGGTCCTGATAATTTAGTGTTTTAGTATAAAATAATGTAAAAAAAACAGTCTCGGTGGCGTAGTTGGCTAACGCTCTAGTTTCGTGATGAGCCAGACTGCCAAGGACGGGGAGATCGAGGTTCAAATCTCGATCGGGTGAACTTGAGGGGGAGGGGGTGTTTCTAAATGGTTCTCCACTCTTCCTCAACGCAAATGAGAGTTCACTTCCTCTAAATTTAACCTTACCAATCCCTAACCCATTAGCGTAATTATTACTTAAGTGTATAACCCAAACGGTTAGTAAGACACGGTGCTAAATAACTAAATATATTAAATACACATGTATACATATAAAAAAACGTAGCTCCTAAGAGGAGACTTAACGCAAGATTGTGTAACAATATAAGATTATTTCTAGAATTACTTAAGAATTTATGGTTTCTGTTTCAGTGTTATATCTTGAAAACTCACAGAATAAAACTTAATTACATTGACATTCTAACCTGCTTCGGTGGCCACGTGGTCTAACGTGCTAGTATCAAGAAATACTAGTCTGCCGAAGACGTGAAGATCGGGGTTCAATCGTGGTCAGCTGCATTGAGTTTTTTCCTAAATGTTTTTCCACTTTCCCTATACACAAATGTGGGTCCATTTCCTCTTGATTAAACCTTCCTAATCCTTAAAACGTTTGTGAAATTAATACATACGCGTAAAACTTGAACGGATAGTAAAATGCGACGCTACAAAAATTAATCTTGATATTCACAGACCCCAGGTTGAACCCCACTGACTTAGGGCTTAGACCAATTATTGACTGACCAAGCGGGTCTTTAGATGAGTAATAGCTTTTTTGAGAGTTATAAAACCTACTAAAATAATTTTCGTGTAGTAATACATCAATTAGGGTCACATGGTGGTCCAGGGGTAAGGTGTCAGACTTCTGTGCTGGGGTCCGGGGTTCAATCCTCCTGATTACCAAACCCTTCCTTCACCTCTGACAAGACGTGTATTAATCACAACTTGTGAATGTGAAGAATGCCAGGCCTCCACCGTGGTTCGAATTCCACGTTAAACTGTAGGTCCTCCATTTCATCTCACAATCACCCTACCATTACACATTAGCGTAAGTGCGTATAACCCGAACGGGTAGTAAGACACGGTGCTAATAATAATAATAATAATAATAATAATTTCAATTTCAATTTCCTTAATAATAATAATAATAATAATAATAATAATAAGACATCAATTCATTGATCCAAAGTTATCACTTTTGATTTATAATATCAATACCTATGAAATAACACTAATAATAAAAGTAAAAATGTTCTCGTTGGTGACAGCATAAAAATATGTTTGTATTTAATTTAAAAAATGTTTTTCAAGTAGATACCAGAATACTGCACAGTATCGTTTGCAGCGAACCTAGACGGGAAAGGTTCGAGTAAGTATCTCGCAGCATACCACAGAGGGGCGTGGTAGCATCGGATAGGGTTATCGTGTTCCTCAATAGTACGTCTGGTACATAAAAAAAAGCTGCACTTTTTGATTGGAATATGCCACTTTCTGTGGTCATAAATGAGGTCATAAGAGACCTTTTCAGATAGGGAGCCACATTAAAATCCGTGCAGGACACCAAAATGGCGGCTATTTATGGACGCCATTTTGGAGTCCTAGAATTGGTTGTATCTCAGCTCCTAATGGTTCGATTTTAATTTTTCTTTTTTTATTTAAAAGCTCTTATTAAGTACATTAATTTACCGTATTTACTTTTCTCTAAGCCTTAAAATTTTCTCGTAATTAAAAAAAATTGATTTTAGTGTTCGTCAAGTTTTTTTATTTGTTTTTGTTTTGTGTGTGTGATTTCTCTTACATTTGTTTTCATTCGAATATAAAATTATATTCATATAAATCATTTAACATTCATTTTTGCAGATTGGACTGAATTGAATTATTCTCAAAATGACTTTAAGGCGCCTGCGCCTGGCAAATTTTGACTTTGAATCTCCACTTGAGCTTCGTGTTATAGATTGGACCAAATGTTGCATTTGTCAAGAATCTAGTGATGAAGGCTATATTTGCCCAGCCTTACACACTGAAAAAGCACTTGTTGGTGCTGGCTACAAGACGCTTTCGGAAAATTTAACAGAATTTCAGAATCTTGGTGCATTGCCCCATGGTTTGGATGTACAAAAGTTAAATGAGGGTGAAGGTATAGAAGGAACATTAAAAAAATAAAGCAAAGTGGCATAAAAAGTGTGTACTTAACTTCAACAGAACAAAACTAGCCAGAACAAAGAAACGCAAACGTTCATCCTCTTTGCCAAATGATTCACATGAGAACAGTCCACAGACTTTATTAGAGCCAGATGAAAAAAACCCAAGGAATATGCGTTGTTCCACATCATTTATTAAAATGAAAGATGAAATATGTTTTATATGCAATCAAAAGGGCACTACTCGAAAACCTCTATATAGAATTGCTTCCCTACAAGACGACAAACTTAAGAGATGTGTCGATATTACCAATAACACAAACCTTAAAGCATTCCTAGAGGGTGGCGATTTGGTTGCTAAGGAAGCAAAGTACCACTCGAAGTGCTATACAAACCTGAACAATTGTCTGAGAGCATCAATTGGGGTAAAAGAAGAAGAGGTCAACTCCATCTGCGAGAGTATGGCTTCCGTTGCACGCTTCATAAGAGAGAAAAACAAGGCCTCTGAATCTGATAATACTGAGATTTTATTAAAAATGGCTCACTTAAAGATTATATATGCAAACAGCCTTGCAAATATTCTGGGAATGAAGAGTAAAGACCTTCAAAACACACATAATACCCGTTTACGCGAGAGAATTCTCGATCACTTCCCACAGTTCAAAGCTCAACTTTCAGGCAGAGATTAATTCCTTTATCGTGATGGTGCTAATATTTTTTAATATATTCATTCTGAAAACCTTGATGATGATGCTGTTGCATGTGAAAGCTTTATTAAGCAAATTAGAAAGATCATAACCCAGCACAAAGCTACGCTTGATGGTCATCTGAACGATGATCAACAAGCTGCAAGCGTTCCTCCGGCACTTCTCTCTTTAGTGTGTTCTTTACTTCATGGCTATGCTTCAGAAGAGAATGTGACTAAAGCAACTCAGCCTGCTTTGACTATCAGCCAATTAATAGTTTTCATCCACAGTGAAAACATTCCAAAAGGCAACATTATTCGTCATAAGAAAAGTCATGAACCACCAGTTCCATTATACGTGTGCCTGTCTATATTTGGAAGAACACGAAATAATACAATAATTGAAAGTATGCATAAAAGAGGCCTCTCAATATCACCAAACAGAATTATGGAGATAACAGCAAGTCTGGCTCACTTGGAGATTAAGAGAGCTCAAGAAGAAGGTGTCCTTTGCCCCTCAAATTTGCTTCATGGTCTCTTTGTGATTGGTGCGTACGATAACATGGATCATAACTACAGCAGTACAACTTCAGAATCATATTACCACGGAAAAGCAATTTCTATCTTTCAAATTCCCGGCGAAGGAGAAGTTGGTGAGCCTCGTAATTTCGCCACAAGCATTTCTTGTGTCGATCAAAGTAACAGGAAAGTGACAGAGCTTCCAGACAGCTACAATGTTGTCAAGACTGTAACACTGCCTCCCAAGAAACCTCCTGTGCCAATAGCAAGCGAGATCACCTGTTCTCAGATGTCAACTTCTAAATTTGGATCCGAGTGGAAAACGGAACAGGAATGGCTAGACCATATTCTTAGCGACAGAAAAGATGGGCCCTTAGCTCTTTCCTGGGCAGCGTTCTATGCTTCAAAGGTAGGCTCTTCATCATTTGAATTAACACGTAACTCTCTTTTACCTCTATTCAATGAAAGTTCTTCTTCGCCGTCAATGCTGAAGCACGGAATGGATCAAATAAGAAAAATTACAACGTTTTTAAATCCAAGACAAATTCCTGTCATATGTGTGGCTCAACCTCTATTTGCCTTGACTAAATCCATCCAGTGGAACTGGCTTGAATTTTATGGTGAATCCAAATTTGTAGCCATGTTTGCAGCGTTTCATATTGAGCAGGCCTTTCTGAAGAGGCTTGGCCAGTCTGTAGAAGTTTACTGTTTTGATTTACTACAAAGATGGAGAAGAATTCTCAGTCAATCATGTTAGAAAGCTTCTATTTACTTCAAAAAGTCGCAGTCTATCAAGCTTGCCCCCAACTAAAGAGGCATTAAGGCAGCATTGTCTCCGTTCAGCATACCAGGCAGGACAAGTCTGGGGTCGTGCCTGCTCAGTGATAGACAACGTTCCAGGACCAGAAGGATGGGAATGTACCAGAGCTGCAGGGGAGTGGGTGCCGGTCTGGTCTTCTCTGCCCTCGATTTGGGCAGCTTGTAGAGAATTGGTTAATTGCAGTTGCTCTGAATGCCGTACACGATGCTCCTGTTCAAAGGCTAAGGTTCCATGCACGCTGATTTGCAGGAACTGCACTGGATGTCAAAAATGCGACAGTAAATACAATAAAAGGCATGTGCTTAGTTGAGAATTTCTTAATTTCAATATTTCCATCACTTTCAAGATCATTATATTTATTTTTGCATCCAGCGTCTTCTGTATGTAGACTCTTTTTCAAATACCAGGCGTCAAAAATACTTTTCTTTACTTGTTAACTTTTTAAGAGTTTATATGAAAATAATTACTTTGTTCCAGGTATGATTCGGAAGATGAGGAAGAGGATAGCTTGATTTAGAGACATTTAAGATGCTAAGAAGAAGTTAATTTGCAGGAGCATTCCTATTATTCAAACATTTTTGTAAACATTATGTTACTATCTTATTGTAATAGTAAAGTAAACGAAATATTGTAAACCAGTCGTTTCATTGGTCCAGTAATTTCTCAAGAAGTAGTTTATTAAAATAGATTTTCTTGGTATCAATGGAAAGATAAAATTATTCTCTTTCTTTTTTATATCACCTATAAAGGAGATATTATGGACAATAAAAAAGATAGTTAGCAATGAAATTTGTGAGAAAAGTGAAATCTTCATAAATTCTTAAATTGTGGAGAAACCTTAAAGTTTGGAGATAAATATATGATAACCAATTAGTTTCTTCTTAGCAAGAGCTTTCAAACAAAACAAAAAAAACTTAAATCGGAATATTAGAAGCTGAGATACCATGGAATTAAGAACACTAAAATGGCGGCTATAAATGGCCGCCATTTTGGTGTCCTGCACGGATTTTCAAGTGGCTCCCTATCTGAAAAGGTCTCTTTTTCCCTTACCTATGACTACAGAAAGTGGCATATTCCAATCAATAAGTGCAGCTTTTTGGCTTTATTTGCTATGTACCAGACGTACTACAAGGCTCCTGTCTTGTTCAGGATCTATACAACGACCACTCTTGTGTGGGAGGAAAATACACTTTGTTTACTCTGAAAGCTAACAGTTTTACCTTGATGGATCACACTATGACCCAATCTTACAAGCTGCGTCACAACGAAATCACGTAAGGAAAGATTGGTACAGTAGCCCCATGGCCTCTTTGATGCTGACTGACAGCTCACAGTTGACAGATGACGACTTTGAAAAGTTACCAGACCAAATTATGTATCCCTACGCTGAACCAGATGATCTGCAAAAACATGTGTTTATCAGCTGTCGCTTCTGAGAGTCAAAATTTAGGTATATACCTAAATGTTGAGTGTCAGAAATCAGCTGTGAGCTGTCAGTCAGCACCAAAGAAGCCATGGAGCTATTGTACTACATAGAATAAGGGTTTGCGTGGAGCAATAAGAAGGAACCATCTTGGGAATAGGTTTGGAAGGGGGAAACCCAAACACACCAAATCAGGGCCTCGTTGAATAGTGGTCAGTGCCCCTGGTTACCAACCTAAGGGTCCCATGTTCGATTCCCGGCTGGTACCACGGGTATTCTTCTCGAAAGGGGAACGGTCACCAGGGTTTGGTTAGTTAGGTTTAAGTTAGATTTAATATAATCCCTGACCCCACACCTTCATAATCAGTCATCACATCAACTCATTGAGGGTACGACGTGTAGACAACCCTCTATGGTGCACCCTGGGCAACGTTCTGTGCCACCAGATAGGCTAAAAGTCTACTGAACTAGATAATATAATATATCTCTCCCGGTTAAAGGTTCCATACGCTAAAAAGGAAATAAAACCTTTTGGAATATGAACCCTGACCTTCCCTTCACCGACCAATGAGACAAGTGAGAATGACTGTATGGTTCAGCACGGCACAACTAATACTCCAATAAAATGAAGCCGTATCTTCCTATAGTAGCCCCATGGCTTCTTTAGTACTGACTGACAACTCACAGCTAACTTCTGACACACTACATTTAGGCATATACCTAAATGTTGACTGTCAGAAGTGACAGATGATAAATACATGTTTTTTCAGATCTTATGGTTCGGCGTAGGGATACTTTTCAAAGCCGTCAGCTGTCAGTCAGCACCAAAGAAGCCATGGAGCTACTGTAGCAATGGTAATGCCCATAAACTTGTTTCGGACATCACAAAACTGTTGTGTAGAAAAATGTACTTATGACCTGCATTTAACTAAACAAGATGACGTGATTCCCATTAACCCATCCAATAAATTGATCTTTAGTAGACTAACTTTTAGAACATTTGTCATCGACAAATTGAAGCGATATTACAGTTAAGGACGTTGTCTATATGTGACATCACAGCAGGCCTAGGTAGTATTTCCCATATTAATGTATTTAAAGTTTCATTCAATGACTTTCATAGAAACAAAAACACGCAAACTCTTCAATAATTCTAAAAATATTCTTGCGATGTCCCAAAATTATTTTTTTAAATCTTGAAGTAGTTTTTTTCATAAAAGTATTTTTTAATCATATAAAACTCAGTATCCCTATATGGTTTATTGACGAAAATTGCCTAGAGAAATATTTCTGCCAGGGTGTGGACTAAAAAAATCCGTGGAAGCATAAGTTTATCCAGAATAGGACAAAAGAAAAAAAAATTAATTACAATTCAATTCTGGCAAGTAAACAAGAGTTCTCACAGGACGAACTGTTGATTTTCTTCCTTCGCTTCCTATGTCATACATTGTAATATTTATATTTTAGATGTCCTTTTTGATTAATTTATAGCTATAATAAGATCTGATACAACGTGATTATATCCAAAACTCACTAGTATTATTTTAACACTATCTTTAGCAGTAAAAGGTGACCTGGTGGTCTAGGGGTAAGGTGTCAGACTTCTATGCTGGCGTCCGGGGTTCAATCCTCGGTACCGGCACATATTTATTTGATTGCCAAACCCTTCCTTCACCTATTACAAGACATCTTGTAAATGTGAGGAATGCCAGGTCTCCACCGTGGTTCGGATTCCACGTTAAACTGTAAGTCTTTCATTTCATCTCACATTCACCCTACCATTACACATTAGCGTAAGTGCATATAATCCGAACGGGTAGTAAGACGCGGTGCTAATAATAATAATAATAATAAATAATAATAATTTAGCAGTAAATGTCAACATGGTGCCACTTAAGTGAAATCTTCTCCGAAAGCAAGGGCGGGACACAAAGAACAGCTGCATACCGTCACTCAAGGAATGTTCTAGAAGCTAAGACTTTGTAAACATAGCTTTTGGCAAGCGTAGGTCTCGTCACTGAGCTTTCTGGACGTTAGTTCATCATTATTATACTCGGTATATATTTTCATCAAACTCACCAAATCTTAGTCGGGACTTTATACATTCCACGCAGGGCACAATCTAGGATCAAGATCCAAACATTTTAGTCAGCAAATCTTTCTATAAAGGGAATCAGCAGTACGTGTGATATCCGGTTTCAGATCCGAGTTGTACAAACTCATAACAACAGTGAATTAAACTAATCAATTACACTTATGACTTATTATTAAAATCAATAATGATAGAGCCTCAAATAAAAAGATACCCCGTAATAAAATACAGTTTTACAATAGTGTCACCCGATCGTTGTGGCATTATATTCCATTACTACCCGCTCGTAGGGAAAAAGTACTCCTCACAACATTGGCGTCTAAGTGTGACAGCGCTGAGAGTGCTTGGATATGCCTACAGTAGCCCCATGACTTCTTTGGTGCTGTCTGAGGGCTTTGAAAAGTTACCAGACCAAATTATGTATCCCTACACTGAACCATATGACCTGCAAAAACATGTGTTTAGCAGCTGTCACTTTTGACAGTCAAAATTTAGGTATAAACCTCAATGATGACTGTCAGAAGTCAGCTGTGAGCCGTCATTCAGCACCAAAGAAGCCATGGGGCTACTGTAGCTAAGATGCAAGCCGCGTCGCAAAATATCCTCGAATTCGCCAAGTAGGCAACGCCATTAAGAGATTCCGACATTTATCGTGACCGTAAGGGTGTACTCCCATCCACAACTATAAAGTAAATAGCCTCTGGCCCGAAATATCTTGTTCAATCTCCAACTGGGTGTATTGGGGGTGGGGGGAGGAGGGCATCTAATCGCTGCACCCCCAATCCCCATCTCCCACGAAGCGGCTTCTGGTTGCAGTCGCCTATTTTAGCTGTCTATGATGTCACAAATCATGTGGCAATGACTTGTTTATTTAAGAAGGACCATATGTTTTTATAAATCTAGCCTACCTCGTCCCTCCCCTTTCCTCCTCCCAAAATTAAATCTTAGGTATTTACTTACCTGGTATTAAACATTTTACCTAAATTGTATTGAGATAGAGTATTATTATTATTATTATTAGCACCGCTTATTACTACCCGTTCGGGTTATTCGCACTTACGCTAATGTGTAAAGGTAGGGTTATTGTGAGATGAAATGGAGGACCTACAGTTTAACGTGGGATCCGAACCACGGTGGAGGCCTGGCATTCCCCACATTCACAAGATGTCTTGTCAGAGGTGAAGGAAGGGTTTGGTAATCAGATTAATCTGTGCCGGGACCGAGGATTGAATCCCGGACCCCCAAACAGAAGTCCGATTACCTTACCACTAGACCACCAGGTCCCATTCGAGATGAAGTAAAATAGTAAACTATTTTATAAATAGTCGAAAAAACCAAGATGACTAATCGTTTGCTCGTTTGGCTATTACTTCACTTTTTAAACCAAACAATGTGAATCGTTTAATTAGTGTTTCTGATTAGCTGTAACTGTATTTGTGTTATTTATTTATTTAGCACCGCATCTTAGAGCCCGTTCGGGTTATACGCTCAAGTAATAACTACGCTAATGGATTAGGGCTTGGGAATGTTGAATTTAGAGGAAGTGAACCCGAATTTTCGTGGAGATAGAGTGGAAAACCATTTAGGAAATACCACCCCCACTTCACCCGACCAAGATTCGAACCTCGGTCTCCCCATCTTCTCCAGTTAAGCTCAACATGAAACTAGCGCGTTAGCCAACTACGCCACCAAGGCAGGTAGTCGTAACTGTAGAATGCATCCTTGATAACAATAGTTCGAACAATGAAACTGTGGATTTACGCGCCATTATTTTAACAACGAAGGTATCCAAGCTACCCTACTTATTCAAGAGAAGGCAATATATGAGTATCAAGTGATTAGTATAATTTAATCGACAAATGAATTAATTTGTTTTATCAAAAATATTACAAAGTGCTTTATTAATTTATTCTAACGTTGACAAGCGTTAGATTATATATTTCATAACCTATTTTATAAATTTTGTTGCATCTTAATACATTTTTAACTTTATTTATTTTTTAAATGAACAATTTACGTACCATAAGTTAGTAAATATTTTGTTTCAGAGTGTATTAGCGTGATATATCACTCTTTACTTTCTTAATATCGCGCTCCTTTCTTCAAAAGAACGCAGTCCAGGATCTTTGTGTCTACTCGAATTACCTCCACCTCCATAAAATTTCTTAGAGTACGTTGACTTTAAGAAATATGAGACCAATGTCAACTAAACAGACAATTTAGACGTTTAAAAAATAATTTTGCTCGACCCTTTGGTAGGTTTTACTGAGAACTTAATGGCGTGGTGACTGTTTTTACGACTCGTGTGCACTTAAAAATATAAATAAAAGTTCTCTTCTGTAGCCACAATAATGTTAACTGCTCAGTCACATACAAAAAAAACTTAACCCAAAACCATTAAATTCATACACCCTCTTTTCAAAATCGTGGTGGTGTTTCCACGGACACCATTTTTGTATAGTGTCCCTTCTGTAACTTATTTTAGCACTGTCACATTAATATCCTGATCATAGGCTCCCGGGATCGATTCCAAAAAAGACAAGTTCATAAATTGAGGTGGTTATTAATGATTTATTTTTCATTGTTCGGGTTGTACGCGTATGGACTAATTAAGAAAATATATTAAGGATGAAGAAGGTTAAATTCAGATTAAGTGTACCCACATTTGCGTGGAATGAGAGTGGGAATAATTTAGTAAATACCACCTACAGTACACCCGACCGGGATTTGAACCCTAATCTCCCCAACATCGGCAATCCAGTATATTGTGAGAGTGACGCCTTAGATTATGCGGTAACCGACGTGGATTTATTCTTATTAAATAAAATAGTAAATTTATGGACTGAAGTGTGTTTTACTAAATTGATTCACACACTCCCTTGACGCAAGTGTGGAATACATTTAATTTAAATACTGACTTCCTCAGCCCAACCACAAAAGCACGGTTAAATATGGATTGCAATAATGAGTGGTTAAACGTGAGAAAATAAATTTAGCATCATTCTATCAGTCTTCATAAAAAAAATTAAGAAAAAAAATCAATTTAAAAAAATGTACTTTGAGAGCTGAAATGTTACCCGCTTCGGTGGCCGCATGGCACAATAAACTATAACTAGAGTAAATATGACGGGAATATCGTGGCTCTCTAACGGCCGGGTATCACGAGGGTGGTTTTACCTAACAAGTCTGTCACTCTCACCACGTAAATGCAGGTACACTTCCTCTAAATTCAACCTCCTCATTCCCGACCCATTAGCGTAATTAGTACGTAAGCAGATAGCTCGAATGGGTAGTAAGACGCGGTGATAAATAAAATTAAACCTGCATATCTTCAATAAGATCATTGTATAATTAAGACAATCAACCAAAATTGGTGTGATAAATAATTACAAATAATACATTGATGCAAATTCTACACAACTTTAAAGTTTCATAGGAAGGGCCCTTTAGAACGTTCACACCTTTATTTTGCCACAGATAATAATATTTTACCATTTTAATTATGTTACATGCATACATATACACACACATACACACACACATACATACACACACATACACACATAATCACATCGTTCGTTTACAGTGTAGGCAAGAAACTGTGCATACAGCTCAAAAAACAAACTCCCTACTTAATCCATCCTCACTAAAACCTTCACACTTCCCTATTCTTGCATACGCCCAACAACATCCATACGAGACATACATGCTCTTTTGTTCTTAACCCTCTTAATATTTCTCTTTTACACACATTCGTCTACAACATTTAGCCACGTCTCACATGGCCTACCCTTTCCTTTCGATCTACACACACACACACTGCCAGCACATATTGGCTTCATCACTCGATCCACACTCATCCTCCCAACATGCTCGAACCAACGTAAGACGCGTCTTTCACGTTGACCTATTGGATTCCCGTTGAAACCGCACCTCTTCTGCACCCATTCATTACTGATTGTCCATACTAGTTATTTGATACAGATTGATAATAGCCATTTATACTCCCAGCTGAAGATTATTATTATTTTTTGCTTATAACATATGTGGTCGGGAAAGATACACATTATCGCGTTCCGTCACCTGTGTGGGTGAACTTTTAGCCCATCTGTTGGCACAAAACGTTGCCCAGGGTACATATTTAGAGGTTGTCTACACGTCTTACGCGCGATGAGATGCTGTAATGATAGTGAGTGTGAAGGTGTAGAGCAAAGAGTAATTTTAAACCTAGCTTGAGCCTAACTATTCAAACCCTAGTGACCGTTTGGATAACTCCCCGTTCGAGAAAAAAATACCTACGGTACTAGATGGGAATCAAACTCCGGACCCTTAAGTTCATAGCCAGGTGCATTGATCAATGCACTATGGGGCCGGTTACAGCTACTGATCACTTAAATTAACGTATGAATACGTGAAAGTAAATCAGATTTTTTTTTCTATAGCTGTCAGATAAGATTATTCCTATGAAAATGAGTCTGTAGGCTTACTGGCTAATTAAATCATATAATTGCTCGATATAATGGTAAAGCCAATAAACCAATGAAATGACCTTTGCAATTCTAAGTCCCTTGAAGGCATAAAAAAAAAACTCGAGGAGTGTTAATCATTGTACGATATTTCTTCTTTTTAAACACCACGTGTCGGAACCATTTCATCTTGAAGATTAAAATACCACTTCCTTAGTGCTCGAGTCAACCATGGATATATTATTTATATACTGTCATATCCCTAAGGTGTATCAAAGAACCGTTACTCAAGGGTACAACTAGTAATTATAGCTTCCTCTATATTTTATACTAATAATACATTCCGTGGTTAACAGTTAAATGGCAAAAATGCTGTTTTCATGCATAATGAGACTTATTTTCGTGCACATTAAAATGGTAGTGCAGAGACACAAGTTTAAGGGCAATATTTTTTACAGTTTTTATATCAAAAAAATATTTTTGGTCAAACTAAATAAAATATTGCTTCAGTAGAAACAGAGAGTTGAATTTTATTCACATAGTGATATCAACAGTAAGTTGAATATATGTCATGGGTGTCCTAGAATTTAATTATAACTTTTTCTCTTTATTTAAAAGATTTATCATCTAATACCGCTTTGCTCATGACAGATATTTAAGAACTGTTGATATCACCAAAGTGAAGAAAATTAAACTGAATAATCATTATTTTATTTCAGCCAACAGAAACATTTCAATATAAAAAGTGCAAAATTACTGCCCTTAACTAGCGTTCCTTACATTCCCGCCTTAATAGTTATTTTAAATTAGGTAAGTTACATATTATTATTATTATTATTACTATTATTATTATTATTGGTAATTAACGTGCATTTTCTGATCCGACTACTTAAATCGGCACATGGCTTACAATCTAACTTAAATCTACAATAGACACAACGCCCAGACCCTCATCAGTAAATTTATCACTCTGATTAGGGTAACCCCAATTTAACTAATGATACACTTTTCGTCCATTCAGGCAATTGAACCCGGGCCCCTTACCTCGGTAGACTGACATGTTACCGAAAGATATGAGGCGTCGAATTCTGTTACATGAAAACATAGTTGTTAATTCACATGAAAAATAAGTTTCCCAGAATTACGATATTTAGAGCTATTCTACAAATAATATTAATAATATTTTTAATTGTAACATATTTTTATCTTTCCGCAGTGCTTGTGAATTCATAGCTAGCATTACATTGTTTGTAATAAGATTTTTTCCAAGCACTGCGTCTTACTACCCGTTTGGGGTATACGCTTATGTATTAAATACGCTAGTGTTTTTAGTAATGAGGAAGGTTGAATTTAGAGGAAGTTTACCCGAATTTGCGTGGAGGAAGATTGGAAAACCATGTCTGAAAAACTAACCTCAGTACATCCGACCAAGATTTGAACCTCAATCTCCCCGTCATCGGTAGTCTAATCTACTGCAAGAGTAGCGCCTTAGACCATGTGGCTACCGAAGTGGGTCAAGAAGTAATATTAGCCTTTGAACATTTTCATTTGACGAAACTTAAATTTGTGAAAGACAATTAAAGTGAATTAACAATTTTTTTTAGTTCCGCGTTTCATCATCTATTTGAGCTATTCACATAGTTATTAGTTATACTAATGTTTTAAGGATGAGTAAGGTTGAATTTAAATTAATTGTACCCACATTTGTGTAAAAAACGATAGTGAAAAATCATTTAGAAAAACTCACCCTCAGTACACCCATAGAGAAAGGATACTTGTGTATGGTACACCTGACAGGGATTTGAACCGTGATATCCCCGTCATCGTTAGTCCAGTATATTGCTAAAGTGACGCATTAGACCATAAAAAGCTTTTTAGAACTATTTTCCACTTTTTAGAACAAACTTTCGTGTGCCATCAAGCTTTATTATTATCATTATTATTATTTAGCACCGCGTCTTACTACCCGTTCGGGTTATACGCTTTAAGTACTAATTACGCTAATGGATTAGGAATGGGGAAGGTTGACTTAGAGGAAGTGAACCAAAATTTGCGTGGAGGGAGATTTGAAAACCATTTAGGAAAAACCACCCCCAGTTCACCCGACTAAGATTCGAACCTCGATCTCCCCGTCGTTAGCAGGCGAGCTCAACACGACTAGCGCGTTAGCCAACTACGCCACCGAGGTGGGTATCAAGCTTTATTGGATTTGAGGGAGAGATGAGTATAATTTTTAACATCAATATTTTATTTAGCCGTTTTTTAAATTAACCACTTTTCAAAAGATTATATAAAATATTACATTTCAAACCTTTTTGTAACCCAGCGAAAAATCGGCGCCTTACCCACAGTTTGGGTACTGATACCTTAGACCATTCGACCACTGAAATGGGTGAGTGTGCTATTATTAGTATTATTTTTATTATTAGATTAAATTCTAGGGAATATTCTCTACATTTTAATTTAAATAGTATGGTATCCCTGCCACCCCTCCTTCCCTCCTTTGCGGTCGCGACGCCGGTGACTTACCTGTTGGACGGCGCTAGTAGCGGCACCGCATGTTCGGACGTCTGCGGCAGCTGCTCGTTGAAGGAGTGTCGACGCCTGTCTCTCTCCCGGCGCTGTCTCAACCCTTTCCCCTCGCTGTGGTATACGGGGTTGGCGCGGTCCAAGGGCGTCTTGTTCTGGGGGCCGGCGCCGCGAGGTCCCGAGCGCAGTTCCTTCAACCAACACGTGAGGGCGCGCGGGCCCGACAACACTTCCTCGCACCTGGGACCCACAACAACAAAATATCAGACTGAGTCTGGGGGTCTTAAGATTTATTTTCAAATAATGTTCATTATTCTCATATCATTTAAAAGATATATATTTTTTTCAACCTCATCACTGGGCACGCGGACAAACATCAAGCTTGTCCAGTCTTGTTTGCTGATGATGGATAGGTCGGGATTCAAATCACCACTTGATTTACTAAAGTTCGCTTTTACAAAACATTTTTTCACTATCCCTCCAAGCGGATATATTTACTATAAACTACACCATCCTCATCCTTACCCCATTAGCGTAGTTAAAATGGTTTTGACGGGTTGTAAGAACTGAAAGAGGGGGGGAAAAAACCTTGCTCTGCCTCTTCATATACAAGAAAACATACCCGAATCTGTGCGAAGGGAGAATAAAAGCCCCCATTATTGGGAAAATATAACATCCGCTTACATCCAGCCAGTATTCGAACTCCGACCTAATTGTAAATGGCAAACCAGCTCAGACCAAATTTCTATCTTATTCCTTATTCCAGACGCCCAACTATGCGGGTAATTAATAATAATAATAATAATAATAATAATGCCAATGCATTTAAATAAATTATTAAAATATATAAAATAATCTTGGGTTTAAAAACTAAATAATTGTATGAATCGCAAGCAACATACTCTTATGAACACATTTATAAGAGGGACATAAAAGTAACAATAATTCTAAGGAACAAAAGAATAAAAATGAGTAGCAGAAATAGTGTTATTATTATTATTATTATTATTATTCCCTCATTTTACTCTCCACTAAATAATTATTATATTATCTTTTTTTTTTCCAACTATAATATTATTTACTTACTAAACCTATTTCATTGTAATTTATTGTACACAAAAACAATGCAGTCTTTATTTTGAAAGCCTTGTGTTCTGTATTTATTCAGTGCTGACCTGTTAAGATTTCTCGACTGTTAAGTAGCACTTTAATAAAGGGAAATGAAATAAAATTATCTTATAGTGGCACGTTGAATAAAGAAGCCGCCGTTCGAGTCCTGCCACAGATATAAAAAAATAATAAGAAGGTATGTTTTACTTTACCATTTTTAGCCATTACCTTTTATCATTATTATTATTACAATATAAATAAACACAACAACTCTATAGGAACATTAAACAATAACGAGTCAAATAATCAAAGTAGATTTACTATAATGTTCCCTCACGAGATTATTTTTAGTAAGGGTATAAATGCTTACAGCGAGTTGTGCATTCTCTCAGGAATAATTAAACAACAGTAATTAAGTATTTAGTTATGTTTATTAGAATAGGTAAAGTTCCTGTACAACCCACTTAGATGGTGGCACGGTCTAAGGCAGGGATAGGGGATGGAGGACCTGCAGTCTTTAGGCCACATGTGGCCTTTTGAAGTATTCGAGGCAGCTTTTCCACATATTTTTATCAATGTATCCATCTTCATCGTTTTAAATGATATATTATCAAACTGCGTGTATTTAAATTAATTAAAATAAGAAATCAATATCTTTAATGCATAATTTAAAAATATTAACCGCTCTTATCTATCCATCTATTGTTGGCGCCCTATCGTATTTTGACAAAATTTACTGTATATAAAAAGTGCGGCCGTGAAGGGACATACGACCTTACAATGCAAAAAAAAATTCTCCACCCTTGGTCTAAGGCGTCACTTTTGACATATAATGGATTTTCTGTTTCCGGTGACAGGTATGATTGGGATTCGAGCCCCAGACGGGTGCACCTTCTTCATTCCCACCCCGATTGGGGTACATATACGGATAACTAGGACGAATGATACGATGCCGTGCGTGAAAAAACCCCAAATCAACTCTATAGACCCCCCGAGGGCCGCATATGACAAAAATCTAAATTTACTAAATAATGAATTTTATTTTCATACAAAAATAAATTTATTAGTCATATAACTATATAGCTTTGGTACACAAAGAAAGTAGCATATAATATCTAATATGTCATAGCAAATATATTTAAATATGTCATGACTCGTGTTGCTTCTGAGCCTACCTAAATGTTGTTTAGTAGATACTCAAACTGTTATCGTGGGATGTATGCAACTGTCCAAAATACTACGGGCCGCGGTTCGTAGTCTACCCGAGACTGCTATAGATTATTCATTTATTAATTTGTTTAGAAGCTTGACAAACCATCCCTGTAATCTAGTGGTCAGATTTTCTGGCTACATATCCAGAGGTCACGGGTTCGATCTCTGATGTTTATAGAACTTTCTGTGAAGCAGTGGGTATAGAACCAGAGGGGGTGGGGGTCTAGAAAACTGAGATTAACGGCTGGAGGTTTCGTTGTGTTGACCACACGAAACACACTGTACGCAAAAGTTGGCACGATCATCCCCAATAGACGGTGGCCACCCCTTTGGTATGGCTCGATTCCTGGCTGATCTTATAAATTTTAAAAGATTGACAACTGTTGAATATGGTACTCTTCGTATATCATGAAAGGTAGAAAGCTTACCTCGACCGACTACACTATGCTGCAACCTTTAAGATAAGGCGATAGTGAGTATTTGTTCAATGTAGGACCTCTAACATTAAGGATAAATGGAGTGTAAATACTACACTGTGGTTATAAAGTCTGGAAACATAAGCTATTCATGAATACATATTTTACATCCCTTATTTATATTATACTACTATAAAGCCACATGGCTGACTCACACACTGACATTAATGTTTAGCCAATTTAAGATGAGCTAAAAACTTGAAATTTGGCAAACTTATAGCTTCTAGAATGTAACCGACGGAGAAATTGCAAAAAGTAAGATTTTTAATTTTTAACCCCCGAAAAAAAATATCAAAATGTTGGAGCAACTTTAAGGTCTGTGCGGGCCTTTCTTTGGAGGTCTCTTGTGGCTAAGCGATAAGACCTATCAAAAAACAGCTTTGGAATTACATTAGTCTACATCCACTTGTAAAGAAAGCACACTGGGGGTTTGGAGGCTACGTCCCCAACGAGCAAAGCAAGTTATAATATATGATCAAAATATGCTCCATCGACACTTACACATTTTGTTAATGCGTTTCTTTAAATTTCATTAATCTCAAAGATTAATTGAGATTATAATTTACTTAGAAAAGTTCACAGAAACTTTTAAATAATATAAGTGTTATTGGAATATATTATATTGAGCGTATGTTGTAGCATAAATATGGATTTGAAATAAATTCCTGATTTACCTTTTATTTGAGACTTTGTGAACACACTCTACTTTATGTATAAATAAAGTAAAAATTATCACTGTATCATTCTGTAAAGCTGACATTGAATATTAAGATTTTTTTAAAAAATATAAAATTACATGGAAGCTTTTTAAATATCCGGTTTTAAAATACATGATCACGCTCCGGATTTTTAACATCTCAATTTGAAATATAAGTCACAATAAGTTAGTCTTTCTTTAAATATAAAATAAAATTTTAAAGATTGTAACACAAAGGTTGCGAAACAAATCCATTTCCTAAGCGCTCCATTTTTGCCCACTTTTGTCGTGATGTCGTGTTCTATTATTCCCACGCTGTTATGGTGACGTTATAATTCGCTTCTTTATACAAAATAAATATGTGTAGCACCTTCTTACTCTAGCACTCCTTTCTATTTAACGGGCGTCCTTCATTTTATTTGTCCGGGTTATGTAATTTGACCTGGTGGCTTCTAAGCTCCACTTTATTTTTTGCACCGCGCTCGGCATGTTGTATTACTTTGCACATTCCTTCATTTTCCACGGATCACAATGTACCTCGTTGTGCTCAACAGAATACACTAGCGCTACAGTACAATTTTATTAGAAACAACCCTTTAAAAATGCCGCCAACATTTATGACATATTGCACTGATATTAACGTTACTTTGAGGTATTGATAATATCTATCAAAAGTGACAGCTGAAGATCAGATTTGACCTATTAATGCGTGAAACTAGATCCAGTAGCTTTTTATAGCCGTCAGATATATTCATGCCCCTAACCCATTCGGCACCCATCTCTCAGTTTGGTGCCTCTTTCCCAGTTCGGTGTCCATCTACCAGTTTGGTGCCTCTCTCCTCAGTTGGATGCCCACTCCCAGTTGGGTGCCCCTTACTCGGTTCAGCACCCTTTACACAGTTCATTCCCGGTTTTGTGCCTCTTCCCCAGTACTGCACCCATCTTGATGCCCTTCCCCGTAGTTGGGTGCCTCTTCCCCAGTTTTATGCCACCTCCCCTCCACCCAAAGTTTGGTGTCTCTTCCCGGTTCGACGCTCCTTCCTCCATACTTGGCGCCCTGTGCGACCACATAGGTCAGACAACCCCAAAAGATGTCCCTGCGTCTGTAACAAATGACAGACGAGCTAAGGGAGGGATTGAAAAATAAGATGATGAGCAAGTTCTGTAAACCGACTGTCTTGAAGGTGAACCTTGAGGCACTCTTGTATACTTACTAATCATTTGAGTGTACACTGTCTCAAACAAGTTTTTATCTTGCACTTTTATATGACATCCGAAAGGCACTTTCAAATCATGTTTGGGGGGAGGGGGTCACGATTTAACTAAGTGAAATTTGAATCAGAACGAATAAGAAGCTTATAGACCCAAGGTATGCTACAATTTTCATAGGAAGGGTCTAATCTGAATGGTAGACAAGCTACGAGATCTTTTTCAAGTATTCATACGTCAATTCATATGATCTGCAGCTGTCACTTTTGAGTTTTGATAGGTAAAATTGATACCTTTTTTAATAACACAAATAAAATAATATTTTGTTCAATTGAGGTATTTAGCGTGCACTTTATAAACCGACCGATTATAAAAGTACATGAGAATTTCTATTAGCGAGAACGAAAGAGCCTACCAATTTTGCCAGGAAAGGTATTTTCACATACCTTTCAGGTTTATTTTACATATCACGATCGACATGAAACTGATGGTTTTACTTTCCTTCCGAAGAAAGTTGTGCTACTGATTTTTTTTTTCTTAAGAAAAATCCGTCGACCCCAATTGGGTGTGAACCTACAAGCATCGGGACCTGACTCTGGACTCCTGAGGCAAGCACTTTACCCCAAGACCACCGAGTTTGACAGTAAAGTCATAACATGTGGACAAAAAAATAATTGATGTTTTCTAAAAGGTCCTTTCTTTAAAAATCGAACCCTCTAAGTATCTGATTTTTATGTAGGCTACTAGAACAAAATCTATAGTTGGATTCTGGTAAGAAGAATCTTATCTGAAATTTACAAAAGTTACTAAAACTACTTTAATATATTCATACATCAAATCACATGATTTGCAGCTGTCACTTATATTAACAAACACATAAAAACACTAGCAATATAGTAAAATATTAATAATGTTGACCCTCCTTCCACCCCCCAAAAAAGTTTTTATTTCTTAAACTGTTCTTCCTACAATATTACTATTATGAATTTACTCTAAAAGAATATTAAAATGTAAATATTCATCACACATCTTGTGGGATTTTGATAAGAAGGAACTTTTAAAACATACGAACATGTTTTTTGTGGTCAACATTGATAACATTTTACTTCTGCTGACGATAGGGAGATCAAGGTTCGAATCTCGGTCGGGTGAAATTGGGGTGTTTTTTCCTAAATGGTTTTTCACTCTTCCTCCACGCAAATGCGGGTTCACTTCCTCTAATCAACCTTCCTAATTCATAATCCATTAGCGTTATTAGTACTTAAAGCGTATAGCCCGAACGGGTAGTAAGACGCGGTGCTAAATAATAATAATAATAATAATAATAAAAATAATAATAAACATTCTACTTAGTATTATTACTATTTTATAGACATTAATATTATCTACTAAGAGTGATACATGCACATCCCCCAACGTTTCTACTTATAGCCTTTATAACTGAAAATAAGTTTTTTTCTATTTAAATTATACTGACCTTCTGTGGCTAAATGTTACATAGCGTAACTCTCGCAATTCACTAGACTGTTGATTACACACACACACACACACACACACACACACACACACAGAGGGGTACATTGACTCATTTACTCATACAGTCATACTTACTCATCATAACATTTTCCTTATTTTCTATACGTTTTCGCCATACAATCTCTCAAAATACTCCCTCCTTCGCTCTCTTATACGGTTTTCATCCCGAATTATCTCACCACGTTCATTCTGAATGACATAGGACTTTCCTTGCACTCCGGGTTTCGTTATCTTTATTCAAATTGACAAATAGCAACAAATTGTAATGTATTGATTTGAATTAATCTAAATTATGTAAAAAGTAATGGATGAAGGTAATTTTTCTTTAAAGCAATATAGGTAGAGTATCCTTTTAAGATTCATCCATGAACAAACACGCGTTTCTCAGAATGAGGTGAAAAGGACTTCACCCCTAAAATATTTTTTTTATACCTTCTTTCCTGGTAAAATAGTAACTGCGTCAATTCCTGTTGAAGGGAGGAGGTTCATAGTATTTGGCAGAACACGCCATTTCTTTATACCAATAAGAAGCTAGCCCTCACAAAATGTGTCGCCAGGACTCTGTCTATTGGTTAGTTTTTACTTTGTTGACCAAGGGAGAAAATGCAAGGGGTATGTCATATATAGACCATAGTGCGTATGTTTATATACAGTACAGTATAGTATTGCAATTCACAACGACGACGATGAGGAGGACGATCTCCGGGACCTCGCTCACGCACGAGTCAGTCACAGTTCAACACATTATAATATAAGTCACTTCAATATCACAAGTGTGCAGTGATAAGAAACATTTAATTCAAATATGTGCAAGTAATTTACTGGTGTAATATAAATAAACCGTGTGTGAAATAACAGCCAACAACATTTCTCTTTCTTTAATAATATTAATACCGATTTAATTAGTGCTCGAACACGGGGCTATAGACAGCTGATTAAACGGTATCTTTTCTGTACAGTGGTGATAGGCTCTCGATCACGGAGCTTAAGACAACCTAAAGTCATCACATCATCTTTTATCTGGGAATTAATCCGCAGTGAATCAATCGACGCCCGAAGTGGGGCGATTGATCACATAGTTATTATTATTGACGCCCAAAGCGTGGCGCATTTATTCCGATAGTATTACAAAATAATATTATTTAGATAAAGGCGAGAACATGACGAATGGAATGGATTGATGAAAACTTGTTGTGTCGGGTGTACGTTTGAGGAGCATCGAAGATCCTGAGCCCAAGCCCTCCCTGACTGACCTTGACTCTGAGAAGATGCAGCTAGAAGAAATAAGGCCCCTGAAAGGCCAGTCCATAAAGCAAGAGCTGCCAACACCCACCGACCAAATGACTCTAGAAAAACTGTTGCCGACTGGAAGGTTTTAGTGGAATATTTGTAAATTGGTTGTAAAGAGTGAGTTCAAATCCTGATCAAGGATTGTGGGGGCCACTTAAACAATGTGGGGACTCATGACATAAAAAATAGTGATAAGAAAAAGAAAAAATTAAAGTTAACGGAAAGAAGGGTATCAAATGAAATTATAAAAAATATAGATTTCAAAAGTTAGAACCTTTAAAAACCAATAAGAGCCTTATTTAATCTTAAAGTATTTATCGGTTCCCATTCCGATTCTAACTGAATTTATTTTAAGAGTTACTGTACCGGTTCTGGTTCCAGTTTGACTCTATGGGCGTGAGGTGGTGTTCGGTTATGCCAGTCGTCTCTTTGTTGCACTTCCGAAGAAATATTTGATGAAAACTATAATTTATAACATTATTAATAAAAAATGTGCGTTGTTTTTTAAGGGTCCCTTCAAGAGTGGGGCACAGTATTATGGAGTACGATACTCTGGACCCCTTCCCCTCTTAATCAAGCCATGGGTAAGTTTTATACTAAATGGGATGACATAATTATTTTTTTTAGCACTGGGTCTTACCACCCATTCGGATTATACACTTATCTACTAATTACTTTATTGTGTTAGGGAAGAGGAAGGTTAATTTTAGATTAAGTGTACCCACATTTGCGGGGATAAAGAGTGGAACACCATTAAGAACTAAACCATCCTCAGTGCACACCCAACCGGGATCAAACCCCGTTTCCCCCCTCTGCCCCCATCGGCAGACCATTATATTGCGAGAGTGATGCCTTAGATCATGCAACCACCGAAGCGGGTCAGAAAGTTACCCGTTAAGTCCATTTAAGCTGGCTTGACTTGGCAGAAACCCTGTGAGCCGCCACTGATTTATTTTATTATCTTTATATTGCGTAACACCAATATCCTACCGTGAGGTTTACCAATGCCTGGATTCCTGTATTTCAAGTTACTATTACCTCCGTGACCTCAACATCGTTTATTAATTTGGTTCTTCAAGCTTGTCAATGTTTATTACAAGTACTTTTTAACACCGGAGATCCTAATACCTGATTGTGTCCATCTTTCTTTTGAAAAGCCAGGCCAGTCATGACCATCAAATAAACCGTTGATACAATCCCCGACATTTTGGTACAGTCATTTTTTACAAACGTAGCAGTCGAGATGGCACCCACACAGGTGGGCTCGCGGACTAAGTGGCAAGATAGTCTAGTCTGATTTGTAGGTGACGGGGAGGTTGGGGTTTTAATCTTGGCTGAGTGTATGGAGGGAAGCTTTTCCTTAATGGTTTTCCAACCTTAATATTCGCAGATATACAGCCTCAATTTTCATAGGTAGTGGCTTTTAGAAAATACAAACATATTTTTTAGCCATCAACATTGATAATATTTCACTGTATTACTAGTGTTATTTTATATTAAATCATAATACACATCAACAGTGACAGCTGCAAATCCCACGACTTAACGTGTGCATACGTGAAAGTAGATCTAGCAGGCTAACTTTTCTGGATTTTTTTAGCACCGTGTTTTACTACCCTTTCGGGTTATTACGCGAATTGTTTTTTTTATGAATTATGAAGGTTATATTTAGATGAAGTGCACCCACATTTGCTTGGAGGAAGAGCGGAAACCCAATTTGGACACAGCTCAGTACACCCGAATGAGGTTCGAACCTCGATCTTACCGTCATCGGCAGTCTAGTCTATTGCGAGATTATCACATTAGAGCATGCGGCCACCGAAGTGGGTTTCTAGCTGTTAGATAATTAAATATCTTCTTGTGAAAATTGGACTGTACGAACACTTCCTTTCTCAAAGTGGGGATGGATCGGCAGAAACGTGATACAGGATATGCTCGGGTTAAACGGCAACAGCTTTGGGAAGTGGTAATGGACCAAAAAATTAACTCAAAATGTATTTAGGAGATTTCCTCGTTTTAGATTCCTTTTTGTGCAAACAGCAAAAAAACTTATTAAAACACGTTATTCTGCAGTGGTCCTCGGCAATAGCTTAGTATTAATTTTCCTGTAAGATGGATAGCTCAAGGAAAAAGAGCTTGTAGTGTCTGTTAATGAACTTCAATCATTACTACAAAGGAGAACGCAAATGTGCGTAGAAACCAAAGGTCAATTTTCGGTCAACCATTCGTTTTGTCATTGATGGGTGCAATGCTTGTTTCCGGGATGGAGGCCGTCAATTTGAACAAACTAAATAAATAAAATGTTTTATTTAATACCTACCAATTTTATTTTTAGTTTGTTTTTTGTTGTTTGCGTGAAAATAGAGAGAAAAATAGCAAATCTCCTAAATACATTTTGAGTAAGTTTTTTGATCCACAACCACTTCCCAAAGTTTAGCCGTTTTACCCGGGAACACCCTGTATACTAGCGCCTTTAAATAAATAAGTAGATGTTTTTGTATAGAATTCGGTTTTGATTTGAGTGTCTAGTTAACAAATAAATAATAATTATTACATTTTTTAATAAGAGTATTAATTTCATGCATCAGTCATATTGGTTGGGCAGTTCCTTTCAATTAGATGGTTCTTGATTTGTATTTTTTTTTTTTACGAAACCGACAGTACGTTCAAGGCCAAATAAAGTGATTCTCGGAATAGAGGCAACCAATGTCAAGGAGTGTTGGCCGCGACTCCTTGATACAAAAGACTTGCTTGCAGATATTACCTCCTCTTCTTCCCCTTCGTTGGTCTACAATCAACTAGTGAACTACCAAGGCCAATGGCGGGCCGTCATTTTACTTGGAACAGGCAAAAAAAAAAGTAGTAAAATAATAGAGTAGAACAAGATTAATAAACAGTGCCAAATACAAGAGACGTCCAATGGTTGTGATGTACAGCCATTTTCAAAACTATTGATACAGCCTAATTTTTAATGAAGGACCTTTTAGTAAATGCAAACATTCTTTGTGTGTTCAACATTGATAATATTTCATTATATTATTGGTGTTATTTTAGGTATTGACAGTATAAAAGTGACAGCTGCAGATAAAATGACTTGACGTATGAACACGTTAAAATAGATCTTGTATTTTTTCAATAGCTGTAATAAGCCACTTTCCTTAAGGCGGAGTGCTATTGAGAGCGAGCTTAGTGCATTAATTTGGCAGTTTTTATAGCACAAACATCTTTTGGTCAAAATAAATCAAATATTTTTGGCCAAAAAATGTTTGTGCTATAAAAACTGCAAAAATACTGCCCTAAACTCACGCTCACTAGCACTCCACCGTCAGTGGTTTACAACCTGGGACTCGCGGAAGGTTTCAGGTGGGGTTGAGCTGCTTGATATTAAGGGAGGGTTAGATGTAATAGAAATTACTAACTAGATTATAGACAATGAATTATTATTCTAATAAAGCCTGTAAATAAAACTATAGCTTATCTATGGCGGGAGGGTAGGTAAGTGAAAGCTAGAGAAAGGTTCCTTTTTTGAATTTCTGAACTTTTTTACGTATAGGTAGGTTAATATAAATAATTTATTCTGGCAATACATTAAGTCACACTATCTTACAAGGAAAATGTTATTTAATGAAACATTCAGAAAAAAAGTATGTCTATATTTATTTTTTCATGTAATGTTTGTAACTGCATTTCGCTGAGGATACTCGTATGCTCCAAGTCCGGATCATAACAACGTAAAACTGCAGTTCTTAAACAGACTATTATATTTCGTTTTCACAATTTTCACTTTGAAGAATGCTGATTCGCACAGAAAAGATTATCCAAAATATGATACAAAATATGATTTAATATTAATCGCTAAGATATGCAGCAAAGGAAATTTTGTGTGGTCTACTAACTTACAAATATTTTGGTCTTTATAGAAAGCCTCGATGGATAAGTTGTTATGTAGTTAGTTCCATAATCTGTGATTCCAATTTTTCAACATTTGTTTGGTACATTTTATTAATATATGGCAATGATACTGATATCCGAGATGTTAAATGAATTTTCAAAAAAATATGTCATTAGCTCAATTTGGTGACCTGGTGGTCTAGGGGTAAGGTGTCGGACTTCTGTGTTAGGGGTCCGGGATTCAACCTTCGGTCCCGGCACAGATTTATCTAATTACCCTTCCTCCACCTCTGACAAGACCTATATTAATCACAACTTGTGAATGTGGGGAATGCCAGGCCTCCACCGTGGTTCGGATTCCACGTTAAACTGTATGTCCTCCATTATCATCTCACAATCACACTACCATTATACATTAGCGTAAGTGCGTATAAACCGAAAGGGTAGTAAGACGCGGTGCTAATAATAATAATAATAATAATAATAATTAGCTCAATTTCACGAAATTGTACAAATATTTGATTGAATACATCGCCCAACAATTCTATGGGACCACCACATCATTTACTATTAAAACAATAATTTCTTGCAATTCTTGACGTGGTTGGAAAATGTGTCAATACATTCTGTCTATATTTATTTTCAAAGGAAACTAAATTGCAATATGACTATCTTATTGGGCCCTTGCAAAAAGGGCCAACGTGCGCACATGCGCCCGCAGGCGCGGTGTTGGTGAGCCCTGTGCTAGATAATTCGACTACCGAAGAGAACAAACTTAATATGTATATATTATTTAATCATACCTCGAAGAGAAAAAGGGATTTTGGTTTTAGATTTATAAATAAGTGTTGCTTACTGGCGATTCATTTGTGAGAATTTGCTGAAGCTGGTAAAGTTGGTAAAGCTAATGCAACCAAAACTAAAGGGCACTGGTATTTTTGATAATCTAATATTATTTCATTGGCCGTACTCTTGGTCTAGTAATCAGTGCTACTGGCTAATAAACCAGTGGCCCCAGGTTCGATTCGCGGCCATGTATAGGTATTTTCCCAGAAAGGTAAATTGTTCCTATGGTCACAATGGTATGTTTAATTTATGCTTAAGTCAGGTTTAAGGCCTACACTAACATCACACAATCATTTTCATCACATCAACTCATAGGGGTAATATAATAAGCACCTACATGGTGCCCCAACCTCATGAGTCAATTACATATCAGCCAAGGTCAGAATTGTCAAGCTGACCAGCCCTAGCGGCTTTATAAAAAGAATATATACCATGGTTTTATGAAGTTGATACATTAGTGTTCATTTATTTTAAGCACCGCGTCTTAGACGGGCTCTACGCTTATGTACTACCAATTACCCTATTGTGTTAGGTATAAGAAAGGTTGAATTTTTAGAATAAGTGTACACGCATTCACGGGGGATCAGAGTGGAAAACCATTTATGAAAAAAAAACCTTAGTATACCCAAGAGGGATTCTAACCCCAATCTCCCTGTAATCGGAAGTCCAGCAGTCTATTGCAAGAGTGACGCTCTGGAACATTCGATCACCGAAACGCTTAACAAGCGAAATAGTTTCATAAAGGTAATGCTAGGTTAGAGACGCTCTGGAACATTAGATCGCCGAAACGGTTAACAAGCGAAATAGTTTCATAAAGGTAATGCTAGGTTAGTGGCGCTCTGGAACATTAGATCGCCGAAACGGTTAGCAAGCGAAATAGTTTCATAAAGGTAATGCTAGGTTAGTGGCGCTCTGGAACATTAGATCGCCGAAACGGTTAACAAGAGAAATAGTTTCATAAAGGTAATGCTAGGTTAGTGGCGCTCTGGAACATTCAATCACCGAAACGGTTAGCAAGCGAAATAGTTTCATAAAGGTAATGCTAGGTTAGTGGCGCTCTGGAACATTAGATCGCCGAAACGGTTAACAAGCGAAATAGTTTCATAAAGGTAATGCTAGGTTAGTGACGCTCTGGAACATTAGATCGCCGAAACGGTTAACCAGAGAAATAGTTTCATAAAGGTAATGCTAGGTTAGTGACGCTCTGGAACATTCGATCACAGAAACGGTTAAACCAGAGAAATAGTTTCATAAAGGTAATGCTAGGTTTTTAGGTTAAATGCTATATACTTGGATACGTTAGTGAGGCTACTGACTTTATTGTTTTTATATTCATGTGTTTAAAAATTAAACATAATTTAAGAAATATATTTTTATAAATGCGCCTTGGGGAAAAACTGGCAGCAACCAAGCAAACACTCAAGTGAGAGAAGTTTGCTAAATTGCCTACACTATTTATATCAAGGCGTTGGTCAAATATTTTAAGGAAAGGACCATCAAAGATCAGATCATATCGTTGTAGCGAAAGCGGGAGGGGTGGGGAGCGGGGGAGTAAGAAAGAAGAAACGCGAACTAATGCCTGAACATTTCTAAAAAAAAGTTTTTTTTATAACTGCACTTGGTTTATCTCACAAGTTCTTGAATAGTTGTCAAGCGTATAGGGAAATTTGAACAGAACCAATTTTCTTTATTTAAAACGTTACTGTTTAAATACCACGGTTCTTATAACATAATATTCAAGAAACAATATTTTATTAGTTTAGGCCAAAAAGGTATTTTGTTATAAAAAGTGTATAACTACAGATCTTAGCTCATGTCCCCTTCCGTCCAAATTTGAGTGACCCAAAACGGAGCCTCTACGTCATAAAAGCAATTTAAGGTGGGATTGTAGTGACCACGAGCTAAGGGCAGTATTTTTGCAAATATTACATCAAAAAAGTTTGTTGTTCAAAAGAACTAAAATAATTCTCCAGTAGAAACATTGAGTTTAATTTTCATCACATGGTGACCACAATATTTCCTGAGTTCAAGGTGGCCCTGTAATTTAATGACAACTTTTTTCTCTTCATTTTAAAAGTTTCACATCTAATATTCATGACAGATATTCAAAAACTGTTGATATCACAATGTGAAGGAAATCAAACTATAGGCCTATGTTTTTATTGGAGCAATATGTTATTTATTTTGACTAAAATAAGGTTTTATTGTATATATACTATTTAAACCCCTTGCATTCGGGTTGTACGCTTATGTAATAATCACGCTAATGGGCTATGCACGAGTAAGGTTGCATTTAGATGAAATACACCCTCATTTGCGTGGAGAGAGTGGGGAAATAATGGGTTGGGGGTGGATCATTAGTACACCCAACCGGTATCAAACCACGATCTTCCTATCATCGACAGTCTAGTTTATTACGAGAGTGGCGTCTTAGACAATGCAACCACCGATGCGGGTGTCTTATTATAATAAAATGCGAAACCACTGCACTTAACTCGCGTCACCCACAATCCCACCTTAATAGCGGGTCATGTTTATTCACGCTTACAGTGTTAAAACTCACGGAGTCTGTCTAGATATCTACATTTAATGGCTCGGATCCTACGAGGTTGTTGACGTATTTACGATTGTCTAGTAGATTGCAGATATATATAAACATGAAGTCATTACTATCATGTTTCTTACTATCTCAAATTACGTAATTACGCCGTGAATGCATTCGCATCCACCGAAACTATCTACGGGCTATTTTGCAGTCCGTTATCGTGGCGAGCACTGAACAGGGAAATTGTACACGTGAATCATTATTATTACTACTATTATTATTAATATTATTATTATTACCATTACTATCAAGAGTTTTATTACTTATCCATCGATACAAAAGTGGCATTAGTACCTGAACAGCTATACACCGATTTTTGTAGGAATTGACATACCAAAAGGGCCTTTTCCCTACCAAAATCCTACTTGCTATTATATCCTTTGGGCGAAAGCATCTCATAAATAAATCGCTGGCAATCAACACATCGCTTATCCGAGCATGGCTTTGAGACGTCTATGGGATCCTCCTGGGTCTATCGCATGGTTCCCAAGCTCCTGGGTGAAAGCCTATCACGGACAACCCGATTATCCGACCAGCGTTTTGGAATCATCTGTGGGACCTCCTGGGTCCCATCGTATGGTTCCCAAGCTCCTGGATGAAAGCCTATCACGGACAAACCGATTATCCGACCAGAGTTTTGGAATCATCTGTGGGACCTCCTGGGTCCCATCGCATGGTTCCCAAGCTCCTGGGTGAAAGCCTATCACGGACAACCCGGTTATCCGACCAGAGTTTTGGAATCATCTGTGGGACCTCCTGTGTCCATCGCATGGTTCTTAAGTCCCTGGATAAGAGGATTGCTTTAGAGTAGATAGATTGGGCAAACATATTCAAGTCTTGGTTGCAGAGTCCTAATGCAGACGTACCAGGGGACGCCCACAATATTATTCAGTAGAGTAATTTTCACACTTACAATTAAATAAAAACTTTACAATATTTTTTAAAATTTCATTACCGCTAAAGGTAACCTGGTGGTCTAGGGGTAAGGTGTCGGACCTATGTGCTGGGGGTCCGGGGTTCAATCCTCGCTCCCGGCACAGATTTATCTGATTACCAAACCCTTTCTTCACCTCTGACAAGACGTGTATTAATCCCAACTTGTGAATGTGGGAATGCCAGGCCTCCACCGTGGTTCGGATCCCACGTTAAACTGTAGATCCTCCATTTAATCTCACAATCACCCTACCATTATACATTAGCGTAAATGCGTATAACCCGAACGGGTAATAAGACGCGGTGCTATGATAATTATTAATATTATTATTATTACCGCTAAAGTGAACTTATTTCATTATTCCCTTCTCGTTTCAATTTGCGGCAGAACTCTCTGTTAGAGCCATCGTAAATAGTTGGGAGTTTCATTCGATTTGTTTGAAGCACTTTCTCAGCAACGCGAATCAAGCGCATCAATCGTTTTTCTGTTCTCCCTCTCGGTTAAAATGTATTATCCTATGGTGGAATTTATGGTTCAATTTCAACGGCTGTGCCCTGCTTAGTCTGTGTGGGGCCCTCTAGATCGTGTCAGAAGGTGGGTGAAGATGAAGTAGCTGCTATAGTCTGGTTAAAACTCCTAGTCCTGTTACCGAAACATAAGGATGTTGCCCGCGCGTGTATTGTGTGTACACAGCGTGTACTTAGCGGAGTCAAGTCAAGTAAGATTCCCCACGATGATGTATTTAAGTTTTTATTCGGTGAGCTTTAATGGTATAATATTAAAATAAAATAGTACATTTTTAAAACAGGTATTTCTGAAAATAGTCTTGCAGTGTTACAAAATTATTATTTTTATCTTAAAGTAGTTTTTTTTGCAAGAGTGTATTTTAAATCGCCTACGACTTAAGTTATTTGGTTTATTCACGAAAATGGCCTATAGGAATCTTCCTGTCAGGATGTAGTTTGAAAAAAATGCGTGGATGCAGATGTCAATTTAGAATTAAAAACAAGAAAAACATAATATTGAAATGTAAGTTAATGATATTCAAGTGCAAATAGTAAAACGAGTGTGTATACTCGTCAGATGAAGAAAAAGAATGTTATCAGCAGGTAAACAAGAGGCCTTACAATTTGAACGGCTCATTTTCTTACATCTCTTTCTATTTCGTACATTGGTGTCCAAGTGTGAAAGTGCTTTCGTAGGTCAAATTAAGATGCAACCCTCTTCGCAAACTAGCTGCGATTTGACACCTTAGCTCAGTCGGTAGCGTGACTGTCTACTGAGCTAAGGAAGGGTCCCGGGTTCGATTCCCGACATGGCCGAAAATTTATGATGGGGTGAAATGTGGGTTTATCCTTTCACAGTCATGAATTAACGGGCGGGGGCTGGATGTTGTGTCTGTTCTAGATTTAAGTAAGTTTATAAGTCGTGTGCTGATATAAATAGTAGGTTTAAAAAAAGTGCGTCGAGTACCTCAAATAAATGGGGGGAAAAAAGCTGAGAAATTCATCAAATCAAGTAAGGCTACTCTGTAGCTGTCACTTTAATAGATAATATCAACCTATGAAATTAAATTAATAATAAAATAATATACTATCAATGTTGAGCACAAACTTTTTTAACATATTTTCCAAAAGTTTCTTTCTACCAAAATCCTGCTATAATAAGATTGAGTAGGTACAGATTTGTTAATAAACGCAATATAAGTTTAGTTGATTTATTTATGCCTCTTATGCTCGTGGCGCTTAATGTTTACGTTTTTGTTCATCAGAGACTGGATAAAAATAGAATGTTTAGTTCAAGAAATACAAAAGTCAATTATATACATTTTTTTTACAAAGAAGACACATTATCCCAACTCTTTTGTTACACATAACAAAAGGATTAAATAATAACTGCAGGACAATAGTTATAATTGCTGCATCTTTTACTGTGGCAAAGGGAGTTAATTTGATACCAAAGTTACCATAAAATTATGTTACTTGAATTAAAATATGAATCAAAATAATAGATATGACTCATTTTACTCTGTAAAAGTACTCTTATTTTTTGTTCTTGTATGACATTTTATCTCTGTAAATAGAGTCCAGGCCTTTTATCTAAGATATTGTGGCCAAATGGCGACTCGCGGGACAAATGCGACTCACGTTCACTGAAAGTGTGGCCCTCTGAGTATCCTGGTGGAAAAAAAAGATAACACCTCAATGGAAGATGGTAACTATCTAATGATTCAAATAAAAATATTATTTAAAATGTTTATGAATTTTTATTGTATTTTAATATGCATTACTATGCATTTTATTAGTAATTATAAAATATTTAGCATCGCGTCTTATTACCCGTTCGGGTTATACGCTTTAAGTACTAATTACGCTAATGGATAAGGAATTGGGAAGGTTGAATCAGAGGAAGTGAACCCGCATATGCGTGGATGGAGAGTGGAAAACCATTTAGGAAAAACCACCCCCAGTTCACCCGACCGAGATTCGAACCTCGATCTCCCCGTCCTCAGCAGTCGAGCTTAACACGACAAGCGCGTTAGCCAACTACGCCACCGAGCCGGGTTTTTATTATTAGAAATATTTATGATGCTAAGTAGGTTTTTGAAAGAGTGTGTGTGTGCATGTTCCATAAAAAAAACTGTGAGAGATTAATAAACTCTTTTTTTTCTGTGGTAAAATTTGAAAGATCCTACCAACCAAACATACAACGTATATTTAAGTTTTTAAAATAATTATTTATCAAGTGTTATTTGTAGGCCTGTATTAAGTTGATAAGATTCCTAGATATCAATAATTAAACGGTTTAGTTGAGCCGTAGGTCCTACTAGTGTTTTTGTTTAAATTAATAACCTAACTTAGGAAGAAAGTGTTAGGTTTAAATGTTGTTTTTAATTCATGTGTATCACAAACTGATACTTGATATTTTATATAATTTCCAGGATTATTCCTGATGACTGAATCAAATTTCATTAGGTTTGAATTAGGTTAATTAGGGGCAAAGCCCGCTTAAATTATCGAATGATCTAAAGCAAGACTGTCCAAATTTAAGTAATCCAAAGGAAACATTTAAAAAGAGATTAATCAGACGGCCGCATTCAAAACTATAAAAACAATTCAGATATTGAAATATATGGAAAGTCCTAACCCTTAAGTTTAGCAAATACTTCTAAAATATTGATCTAAAGAAAAATCATGTTGCTTACAAAAGTTCTTATTGAAACATTATACAAGATACATTCGTTTATAAATTTATAATTACTAAGTTTATTTCACTTAAATGTGAGTTTTGCCATCGTTCGTTTTCATTTAATAAAGAGGCTATATAAATATCGAGGCTTGTAGTTGTCAATCGCAGTAAATGTGAAAGTGATTTATGAATCAATAAACATATATATTACCCGCCTCGGTAGCGTAGTTAGCTAACGCACTAGTCGTGTTGAGCTTGACTGCCGAGGACGGGGAGATCGAGGATACGAATCTTGGTCGGGTGAACTGGGTGTATGTGTGTCCTAAATGGTTTTCCACTCTTCCTCCATGCAAAAGCGGGTTCACTTACTCTAAATTTAACCTTCCCAATTCCTAATCAATTAGCGTAATTAGTACTTAAGCGTATAGCCAGAATGGGTAGTAATACGTGGTGCTAAATAAAAAAAATAAAAACATCTGTATTTTAATTTTATTTCATCGTTGAAAAAGTGATTTCGCAATCACATGTGTTCCCGAGAATTGAGATGGGGTGATAAAAAACTTGGAGTGAAGAAAAAACCCGCAATTATATTTTAACGTACCATATCCCTAATATACATATGCCACGTACCTTCAGGGAGTCGTTGGAAACCCCTGTCATTGAAGATGCACATCACGGATTGTTTTGAGTCGGTATATTTCCCCCTACAGAGTCTGGTTTGAGTCCTTGTCCTGCGTGAGTCATTTGTCCTACTTGTACAACTACCTGAAGGGGGAGGAGGGAGATCCAAGGGGAAGATGTGGTCAGGTTTTCCCAAACTCAACCATACATATAAAGAAGGATAAGGGGGCGAGATATTTACTGACGTCACTTAAGAACAAAGGAACAACGTAGACTTTTACTTCACTAATAAAAAAAACACATTACTTTCTTGTTGTGACCCGCCTCGGTGGCGTAGTTGGCTAACGCGCTTGTCGTGTTGAGCCCGACTGCTGAGGACGGGGAGATCGAGGTTCGAATCTCGGTCGGGTGAACTGGGGGTGGTTTTTCCTAAATGGTTTTCCACTCTCCCTCCACGCAAATGAGGGTTCACTTCCTCTAATTCAACCTTCCCAATTCCTAATCCATTAGAGTAATTAGCACTTAAAGCGTATAATCAGAACGGGTATTAAGACGTGGTGCTAGATATTATTATTATTCTTGTTGTGTATCAGTTTTAATTAGAGTTAAGGGTCAAATCCACACTTTTTTTTTACGAACCAGAACCTTTATTTTAACTAAGAACTCTGGATCTTGAATTTAAATACAAATTTTAGAAAATTGGTGAATATAGAAAATATAAATGGTAACTAAATAACTAAATTTTAAGAGTTTTTGTTGTTGTAATGCATTCGTTATAGTGTCCATATCTTCGTTTAAGCGTTAAATTAATGGTCAGGAGTCTAGTTATTAAGTTCATCCAGTAATAATTATGTTGGAAACGAACCACTTGACGACGCGACCCAAATGTTCATCCCCCCTTTTCCCATGACGACGCCCAAGCGAGTAGAACTAGGTTGCATACTTTAATTATTTTAAACTTTAGTTTTTATTTATTAGTGTAACTAAAGCTATAGTTGTGTTTATTAGGTTTGAAACCTTTCAACTAAAGAAATGAAAGTGAAAACTGTATCTGTCAAAAAGATATATACATATTTTAGTGCATTTAGTAAATACGGTTGTCATAAACATATGTAATTGATAGTTCTACTTAGAACAGTAAGTAAGGGAAGTTTGATTACTCTCGATATAACTAGAAGCGGATTTACACTATAGGCCCACTAGGCACGGGCCTTAGGCCTTAGGGGGTGGCACATTTTGGATAACATTTTTATTTTTTAGTATAATATTTTGTTTTTAATAGTTACTTTTAAAAAATTATTAACTAACATTATTAGAATAGTTCAAGTTAAAGTCAGAACCAGAATATTTAATGAGCCCTTGACAATAGTTAAAAACGCCTGATTATCTTTCGTTGAAGTCTTTTCTCGAATATTAACTTTCCCACTCTCCCCTCCTCTCAACACCTATTTCCTCCAAAACTTCCTAAGACCCTAGAAAAACAAATTTTTAAGGGGGGGGGGGGCGTGGTGATATTATAATTGTGCTTAGAAGCGCAAAAATTTTAAATCCGCTACTGAGTATAAAATAGTATGGTCTTATACATCATATAGTGGGTCTACATCTTCTTATTAAGTACATGTTCAATATATAAATAGGGTAACCTAAATAACCCATTGGAAAATTTTACAAATATTTAATTTTATTGTATTTACATTATCAGTCCGACACCTTAGCTCGGTCGGTAACATGTCTGTCTACTGAGTTAAGGGGCCCCGAGTTCGGTTCACGACATGGTAAAAAAATGTATCATTGGTGAAATGTGGGTTTACCCTTTCACAATGATGAATTGATGGCCGGGGACTGGATGTTGTGGCTGTCCTAGTCTCAAGTTAGTTTATAAGGGATATGAGGCTACGACAGGCCTTACGAGCCAGTAGTGGAAAATGTATGGCTAGAATAAAATACTGACCCAGGCCACGTATATTCAAAATATTTAAACTAGATGTTTAAGTTATTTTATATTACAAACTTATCATTATCATAACAACGATAAAAATATTCCCCAACTTTAGTATTTAAATATATTTTACAATATATTGAAATTAGCATTTTGTTAAGTATTAAGTGCCATTCAAATTATTTTCCAAATATATATGCAACATTTTTGAACATATTTTATATTGTTTCATGTTACAACAACATACTAACATACATATTATAAAATGGTAGGATTTTACTGTAACTTTATAAGAGTAAAGCATATTTCTATTTAATTGAAAAACTAAAAATATCATAAACAATTTTTCTTACATATTAGACTGATGATGACAATAAAGTGTCGGTAGATCTTTCCTTAAGAAATAAATATGTTTTTTGCTTAGAAAACTTCATAACCTTTCAAGTTTATACACGTTTTAAATGTTTATAATTCAACGAGAATTTCTACTAATAACTTCATTAGTTTTTATATTTTAATATGTGTTTCTATAATTCAACGACGTTGGACGATTTGTTTTGATCAGTCAATATTTTGTGACTGTAGCAGTGGAAACAATGGGTATTTCCTATTGGCTTGATTGACTGCTCTACAAACTTCAATATAAAAGAGGATATTAAAAAACTTTTTTACTTCTTTACGACTCCACGAAACTGCTTAATTCTGTCTTTTAAATTATTACTACTTATAAATCGCTAAAATGAATTTATATCAAACATATAAATGTATATAGATGTATCGATATATCTCTAAATAAATTTATATATATATATATTATTTATTTGAGGCATTTAACGTGTACTTTATGAACCAACTGATTATATTTACACATAAGAATTTCTATAAGCAAGCGCTAAAGGCCATACCAATTTTACCGGTAAAGTTATTTTTCACATTCCTTCCAAGGTTCTAAATTTAGCCTCGTGCAGACTTAAACAGAACAACCAACACGAACATGTTCACGACAAATGTGGACGGTTTTCCGAACAGAACAATGTAACATAATGTGTTCTTGTTTTGTTCTGCACTGATCTACCAGTTGTCGGTTTCTGCCCGTCTCATCAAAGAAGGATGTTCGTTCGGGTGTTCGTGTTCGGGCTTGTTCTAGTCTGGACACCTCCGCGAACATTTACCCGAACATTTCACCGAACATGGCCGGACAGTAGCGGGGACACGCGCGTGTTTTGATTTTTGTATGTAAGCCTTCATATATCTTTTGGCGAGTGTATTTCTTAGGTATGTGTTAGATTAATAATAATAATTATTATTATCTCATTATTTTAGCATAGTGTAGAAAAATGAAGTGGTCAAAAGAAGAGCAAATGAAGCTCATAGAGTTCTATAAGCCCCACAAGGCAATCTGGAATCCTAACATTTAGATCACTATAATAAAATAAAATAGAAAGTATGTTAGCCGCCCTTAGAAAGGAAAAAAAAGAAAATATACCTTCGGTACAGGAAAAGTTAAGAAATTATATACAAATTATTATATATATATATATAAATTATATGTAAAGTATTATTTATATATGTATTATGTATATAACAAGTCTTGTAGGTTAAATATTTGCTTGACCTTAGTGAGAAAAATACGCCCTAGGTAGGGTACTTAGGGACAACTAGGTGAGGATCTCTTTTTAGCAGCGCGTTTTACAACCAGTTCAGGTTATATGCCTATGTACTAATTACACTATTGGGCTAAGGGTGAGATAGGACCAATTTAGAGGAAGTGCACTCAAATTTGCGTGGAGAGCGTAAGGAAACCCTTTAGGAATAGCCTCTTCACTGCACCCGACTGGGATAGAACTCTGATCTTACCATCCTCGTCAGTCTAGTGTAACACTAGAGTGACGCCTTAGACCTTGGGGTCATCGAGACGGGTAGGGGGGAGGGCTAACGGCATTCTTTTAGACACCTTGGCCACAACGAACTGAACAACGAACATGTTCGTGGAAATGTTCATGTTCGTTGTTTTGTTCTGGATGCGGCCTTTTTTTTTTTTTACATACCACAATCGACACGGGACTGACAAACTTACTTCCCTTCAGAAGGAAGTTGTGCTACTGATTTTTATCGCTCAAGAAAAATTCGTTGACGCTAGCTAGGTTTATATCCACGGTCATCGGGTCCTGAGGCGATCACTTTACCCCAAGACAACTGAGGTCAGCTATATATATATATATATATATATATATATATAATGTGTGTGTATATATGTGTATATATATATATATATATATGTATAAGCCCATTTACGGTAGTTGAAACTAAGTAAAAAGCGGCTCAACCAATTTTGACAAATGAACACTAATTTTAAAGGTTAAGGGTCCAAGATTTTGGTAAAAATAGTAGCTTACAGCTAAAACCGATTTTTCTAGCCAATTTTTAGCTTTTCTGCTTTTCTCCTTAGTGTACGATCATTCTTTGTTTACGTCATGATGAAAATCCCGGTTTGTGTATGGTTGAACAACTATATAGAGATCTGGGAGAAGGGTCGTTTTAAAGTTATCATCGTGGTGTGAAGGGGGAAAACAGGGAAAACTCAAAATATATAGAAAGCTGATGTAGGATCAGGCCTTACTCGTTAAAGGATGCCAACATTTCATATATATATATATGAGCTGACACATATACAAAATCATATCATACCTTTTATCAGCCAAGATAGTATGCATTAAATAAAGTTTAAATAAAACCCTAAGAAATTAAAAATGGAGGAATGGGAACTCGGGGGGGGGGAAACCCCCCTAAAATTTAATGGACTCTTCTAGAAGGGGATTCTATACATACGTAGGGGAACTTTTATTCACTAAAGAGAAAAACTATTTTCTAGTGTACCCATTAGAAAAATTAACCTACTATGCCCTTGTGAAACCGTACCGTTCGTATATCGCTTATTATTTTCGAGCACAAAGATGAGGTGAAAACATAAAATTATTCATGAAATTCCTTTCTAAAGGTCGCGGTCGAACACGAGCATAGTCCAGTTACTCGTAGCCTTGAGCCACGGGCAAGCTTTTTTTTTCCTTCCACTCATTAGCATTATGCCTCGTTTCCGCTCAAAAAATAGAAACTATGGCGGGCACGAGCTAGGTTTAGTTTTTTAAAAAGTCCTCCTTTTGAGTAGAAATAATCTCGCTCTACTTTTTCCATTTCCCTTAGAGATTTCTTTGAACCGGTGAAGGGAAGAAATTGAGATTATCTCAAGGTGGTCGTGTGCTCTACACTGCATCTTCTTCAATATTTAGTCAGAGGAAAAAGAAAGTCAACGAGACACGGGGAGGTCAAAGGTCAATAAAAGAGCTATCGGATCGTTAAAAAAACAAACCTTATTCATCACGAGTCGAATAATTGCACATATGCTCAACACTTTCATTAAAAAAAAAACTTTACCCATTAAAATAGTTATAAGATTGCTATTTACGCGCAGTAGGATAAAAAGTAAACATACGCACCAAGTATAACTAATAAAGATTCAATATATAGTTTAATTTTCGCAAGAAGGGTCTTTTAGAAGGAAAAACACGTTTTTTTTGGCAAAAATTAATAAATATATATGTAGGCTACTATGCATGAAGGATATAGGGTGAAAAAGAAGTATCTAGGGTTTTCATAGGGTTTCCCCGAGGGGTTATTGGAATTGGATATCTAAGCCTAAAACTATGGGTAGTTTACTGAAAGGCAAAAAGAGAAAAAGTCGATTTTCTCAACATCGGCTCTAACAACTTTGATTAAATTTCATTTCTAAACATTTCTAAATATTCCAAACAAAATGGCTTCTCTTAATATTTCGGCAAAATTAATTTAAGGGCTCCGGTCTGATGCGAAAATTATCTCTTTTCATAATATCTCCTAAACTATTTGAGATATTAAATTACTTATCGATACAAGTATGTAGGTCTCTTTATAATACACATATTTTATATGAAGCATATTTTTATAAAACCTATAACTTTCAATCTATAATTATACATATACTTTTCGAACACAAAAGGTAAAAGTATTGCGACCGCAAAAGAAAATATAACCTGAAATGTTGATGGATGTCGACGTGTCAAGACCCCCCAAACCCTAAAAAGTTGTTTTGCAATGAAGTCTGCCTGTGTGTCTGCTTAAACCTAAAATCAAGAGTAATTTAAAAAATGGCGAAAAGAGAAAAAAATCGATTTTCTCGAAATCAAAAACGATTTTGATTAAAATTCGCATCTAGGTGTTGATTAAGGTTATAAATAAACTGGCTATTTTCATTTTACCATGAAAATTACTTTTAGGGTACTTTACAGAAGCAGAAACTTCCGTATATCTGCAACTATTTGAGATACTAAATAACTTATCATTGCAAAATTGTAGTACTATTAAAGATTAAAAATTTTTATATGAAATATATTTTTATAAAACCAAACGTTTCTGAGATATTGGAAAATATATGAATACAATTTTGTGAGCTTTAGCTGTAAAGAGTTTTAACTCAATAATTCTGCAATACCATAGAGTAATTAAATATAAGTAAGTCTCTAAAAGTTATGTTGTTTTTCCTTAAACCCTTTAGGAGAAATGTTTGTACAACAATGATCTATATCCATTTTATACTCAATAGTCAATATTTACATTTTTTATTGGTAAACATTTATAAATGAGGAATTTAATAACAATGCGATGGCATGAAGATTTGCAACACCTGATAAAATTTCGAACATTTTAACCAGAAGTTGAAATTTTAATATGAAGTGTTGACCTTTGTGGAGCCAACATTGATATTTTCTATAGGTCCAAACATATAAATGAGGACATTACTTCTTTTAAAACTAAATTATAAAATTTAAAACCGGGAGTAAAAAAAAGTATTACATAAGTATAGTGCAATGTATGCTTGGGTTTACTAATGTATATTATTTCGTTTCACATATATTACGAGTTTTGAGTAAATATCTCCATTTTCAAACAATAGAGCGAGAAAGTCCGTGCGGTGTTCCGTACCATTTTTTTTTTTACCTGGACGATACTCTTCATATTCTATAGCCTATAGGTATTGATATTTTAATATCTATCAACAGGGACAGTGAATTTTAAAAATCACACTTGGACGTGGAAATTGAGCCCAGAACTCTTGACTTAGCAATGTTCTACCACTGTACTATACCAGATATTTTTTTGTATTCAGGGTCATTCTTTACACATATTTTAAAGGCAAAATCTGTGACCCTAGCAGATACCATGACTTGTAGTATGAAAACGCGAAAGTAGATCTAGTAACTTCTATAGCTCCTCCTATTAAAATTGGACGTATTTATTAATAAACGGCAAAACATCCTTGAGACGGTTAGAAATATTAATGCGGTATATTAAACTCTTAATTAAAAATAAGCTAAGGGGATTTAACACTAGATTTGGTACACAAGGAGTTTTAAAATGTCATGACCTTCTTTCTTATGTGATCGACTTTCCTTCGACATTTTGTTGTTTGGTGGGCAGTCTCCGAGCGGGTTGGTTTGATGAAATTAGTCACCCATGATGTGACAAACAAGTTACGATAGTCAGGAACCTTTAGTGTACAGTTATAAAAGTTACTAAACAATTACCCGCCTCGGTAGCGTAGTCAGCTAACGCGCTAGTCGTTTTGAGCTCGACTGCCGAGGACGGGGTGAACGAGATTCAAATCTCGGTCGGGTGAATCGGGGGTGGTTTTTCCTAAATGGTTTTCCACTCTCCTTCCACGCAAATGCAGGTTCACTTCCTCTAAATTAAACCCTCCCAATTCCTAATCCATTAGTGTAATTAGTACTTAAGCGTATAACCCAAACGGGTAGTAAGACGCGGTGCTAAATAATAAAATAAATACTAAACAATTTTAATAATTTTATAGGTCTACATGAAATAATGTCATTTGCAACTATCACATTTTATAGATAGTACTAATACTTATTAAATAATAGTAGTAATAAAGTAAAATGTTCTTTAGATCTAAATCGGATTGTACTTTTCAATCTCATTTTTTCCCAACGCATGTGTGAATAATGTAAATAATATATTTGAAAAAAAAAAAGTTAACCAACACTAAAACAAAAAGAAGCTGGAAAATATAAATTTATAAATCACATGTTCATCCCTACCAAGATAACACCCTTGGCCTTCTCCATGGCATCTCTGACCGTTGACCACAACAAATATGTGTTTGTATTTTCAAGTTCCCTCCACGTAATATTTTTAATAGTTTTTATAACGAGGGAAAGAATAGCTTAAGAAGAAGAAGAAGGATGACTTGAAGGAAAAAAGAAAATTCTGGATTCTCAAAAAGGGGGCAGATTGTCTAAGCTCACCGACAAAAGGAATGGACCTGTAGTAAGACAAACCACCTAATAATAATGATAATAACAACAATAACGAAGTGCCTTTATGGGCAATGTAAATAGAATATTTCTTCAGTAGATACGTTTAGTTTAATTTTATACATATAGCAATCTTAACAATTCTTTAATATCTGTCATGAGCATTGCTGCATTTGACCAGAAACTTTTTCGTTTCATTTAAAAAGTTTTGTTTAAACCCTACTATGCCCATGACAAATAAATATTAAATAACTGTTGATGTAACATGGGTAGAAAATTAGCTAAACGTATCTACTAAAACAATTTTTTGTATTGTTTTGTTCAAAAATATTTTATGTTATAAAGAAAGCTGTACAAGTACTGAAATTAGCTCATGTCCCTTTACACTTAAACAGCATACATTACACTTATTAACGTTGAGAAACACCATCATTTGTGAAAATACAAAATAAATGAAAGGGAAATCACATGGAAATTTGGGCGATGGATCATAATTCGAAAAATAATCCTAAATAAACCCATCAGGTTATCAAAACTCGACCTCCAAAGTCCGCTACATTAACCGTGCAGCCATTCTTACCACTCTTAAATTATAGAAAGCCATATTTCACAAAAAATTATTATATTTTTTAAGAGACATAAAAACAGTTATTCCTTGGGAAGCATTCCAGGAAAGTTTTGTCTCTTAAGTTTTATTTTATAGCCTACTGTCTACCATGTCGTGAACAAAGCGTCAGTTTTGTTACTATCTAACATAAAACATAGTTTGTTGAGAATTATGTTCTATAGTAGTTGTAAATTGTAAAACATAACTTATGAGAAAGGGGAGAAAAAAGAGGAAGGGCGGTAGAGATATATCAACTTAAGATGAACGTGTAAATAAATCTGATACAAGTCTCCAACAGCAAGTGCATACAAAAAAAAAAAATCTTGGCCATCCTTGTTCATCAACGAACGCTGAAATATTAAATAAATACCAGAGGTATGTCATGAAGTGTTGTCAGGTTAAGACGATCTTGGTAACGACGTTGCCTACTTGGTAAATTCGGAGCTATTTCGCGAAGTGGGCTGCAGCATAGCTTTACCCAGCTAAGTACTCTAAGCACTCTAAGCACTAACACACTAGACGCTAATGTACAAAATAGAAAGAGAGGAAAGAAAATAATCAATTCACCCTATGAATCCTCTAGTTTACCTGCTGAAAACACTTCCCCTATTTCACTGACGAGTATAAACATTCTCTATACTATTTGAGTATGAACAACATTGTAAGTTATTTCAAAATTATATTTTTCTTGCTTCCCATTCTAGCTAGACAAATGCTTCCACGGACAGTTATAATCTACATCCTGGCAAGAAGACTCCTGCTGGACATTTTCGTGAATAAACCAAATAGCCTAAGTTGTAGAGAATATAAATAGCACATTTATAAAAAAAATACTTAAAAGAATAGTTTGTGACAATGTAGGACTATTTTTAGAATTATTTAAGAATTTAGGGCTTTTGTTTTAATGTTGTATCTTTAAATCATTCCGAATGAAACGTAAATACATTAACACGAAAAATCTCATCTTGATTTGCCGCAACGTCACAGGTAGAAACACGTTCTTAAAACTTAACCTGTGACATGTTCTTCCCAACTGAGTCCTCATTTGACCAATCACCAATGGATTCAGCTCAATATGCCTCAAATGAGGATGTATTTTGGTTGATAGCTGGCTAATAAATGTTTACTGAGTGATAAGAAAACCCCACAGGTACAGTTTAAACAAGGGGCGAAAGAGTGGAAAACCATTTAGTAAAACAAAACAAAAAATCAGTGCACTCGGCTGGGATTGAAACCACGATCTCCCCGTCATCGGCAGTCTAGTCTATTGTAAGAGTGACGCCTAGACCATGCAGCCACCTAAGAGGGTGATTGAGGTGCTGAAAGAGGATTGAATAATTGAAGGAGGATTGAGGAATTGAATTCTTGCAAATATTCACTTTTAACAATTAGCTTTGTTTGATGAGTGCGGCAAAATTCGAGATAAAATATAACCAAGAGAGTTTGGTAAATCATTCATGAAAAAATAAATCAATCCAGCCTGCCAACCAGAGATTCAAACCCGATCCCACCGCTACTGGTTGAATCAGTTCCTGACTGTATTAGTGGCACGGCATCCTCCTCTTGAGCCCTGTACCCCGGGCGGTCGCCCACTCAGTCGCCCACATCACGCGCTCCCTTGAGGCGGCCTTATGCGCGCCTCTCACAGCGCGTCATAAATCCCGCGACTGACAAGCGAGTGATCCTCGCTAACCGCCAGTGATTGTGCAATCCATGATCCAGAGCTCTCCTTTGTCTTCACCCCGGCAAGATTTCCTTCGTTATTCTCACAAAGAGGAACCTTTTTTTACCAAAATAGTTACGACACTCTTTAGACTTACCTCACCGAGAGGAAGGGTGCAGCTGGTTTAATGCCTCAGCACGTTTAATTTTTTTGTTTTAAAACAGGCTCTTGTATCCATTATGGCAATACTTTTAGTATACATGTGCCACACAAGATACTTTCTTTTTTTCTGAGACTCAGATGTGCACGATGTTCAAAGATCCCTCACTGCTACACAATGGTTGGTTATTTTTCTAACATAATCCCCCCCCCCATCCATGCAATCCCTCCAAGAAAATGCCGACGCATTAGTTTTTATTTGCCTAAAACATTTTCTATCAAGTCACCCACACAGGTGACCTGGTGGTCTAGGAGTAAGGTGTCAGACTTCTGTGCTGGGGGTCTGGGGTTCAATCCTTGGTCCCGGCACAGATTTATCTGATTACCAAACCCTTCCTTCACCTCTGACAAGACATCTTGTGAATGTGGGGAATGCCAGGCCTCCACCGTGGTTCGGATTCCACGTTAAACTGTAGGTCCTCCATTTCATCTCACAATCACCCTACCATTACACATTAGCGTAAGTGCGTATAAACCGAACGGGTAGTAAGACGCGGTGCTAATAATAATAATAATAATAATAATAATAATAATAATAATAATAATAATAATAATAATAATAACTTACCCACACCAATCGGGGAATGCATGCTACTAAGCAGTCAGTAATTATTGACATCTCACCTGGTGTCAAGGAATGTAAAACTCAGAATATACTAAACAATGCGGTTGTTCTTTATGATTGTCAAACATGGTCACATACCTTATATGAAGAAAATAAATTTAGGGTGTTCAAAATAAAGGTACTTAGTAAAACATTTGATCCAAAAAGGGATGAGAATAATAGAGACTGGAGGAGGCTATATAAAATGTTCTCCATACTCTGTACTAATCACTCACTATACATTGCTAGGGTAATCCTATATCCTGCCTGAACTGCTAAGTTATTCATATATTTGGAGTTTGGTTGACTCCCGAGACTAGACCATATGACGCTTAAACCACTATATCACCTCTGTGGTCTAGAGGTCAGAGTGCCTGACTATAATGCCAGAGGTCCCGGGTTCGATCACCAGTGTTTGCTGATTTTCTATGAAGAAGTGGGTTTGGAAAGAGGTCAACTCAGCCTAGTGAAGACAAATGAGGAGTTTCTTGAATTAAAAAAAAGTAAAAACTCCTGTCTATAAAACTGCAATTAACGGCCGACGGGTTCATTGTGCTGATTACATGACACTCTCAATCCACAGGAGTTGGCACTATATTCGCACAACAGAAGGCGGCCGTTTGGTCGGTATGGATCGATTGTGACCTGTCACCATGGAGTTTTTTTTAGATAGCTAAGGTAGAGAATCGAAGGCAGGTGAGGGGATACTCGTTTTTTGAAAGAAGTAAGCCACACAATGGAAAAAAGACCACCCCTATTGTAAACGATTGGGACCTTAAAGATCAGTTTCAGGAATGCTAACCTCGTGGCTATTCTTGGTGGCTACGTTTTTCTTTTCACTTCGGTTACAAAAGGGGATTCTTGCAATTCTTTGTGTATTACATCACCTCTGTAACGTTGACCCAGTGACGTCGCAACAGGACATCAAGACATACAATGAAAAGCATAAAATCGTGATCACGGAACTGTCAGGACACATAACTGGAACATCTTTCATCCATAATATAACTACATTTTGATCCCAAGGAAAACAAATTACTATCAGCATCAATTACGAGTAATTAATGATTGGATCATCAATAACTGGGTGCTTACACAAGGCAAAAAGCACTATCACGAAGACTTTCACCATAACATTCCATAATACTACTTCTCCACGTGAGAAAATTAAATTTATGAACTATGCGGCCATTTTCTTTGAGGCTTAGACCGGGCATGCGCGGTAACTTTAAGTACGATCTGCGTACTCTGAGGAGGAGCAGATTATTAATAAAAATACGGCCATAGAGTAAGAATGAGAAAAATAAACTTTAGAGGAAATTTACTCATTTTTAGTATAAAACACCTTAGCACACCTATCTAAGATTCGAACCCTGACATCTATTATCGGCAAACTAAGTTCGATAAGAGTAACCAATACATAGGCTGGCCTCTTGGTCTAGTGATCAGAGTTTCTCGCTATTAATATAAAAGTCGTGGGTTCGATTCCCAGCAGTGTCGTGGGTATATTTTCCTAAGGGGATGTTCCTATTATCGCCATGGTCTGGTTAAATAGGCTCTAAGACTTCTACGGTCATCACATGATAATTATCATCACATCATCTCATCGGGGCGAAATAGCCGCACCTACATGGTGCCCCAAACTCAGAAGATGGTTACATATCCACCACTGCCAGTAGAATGGCAGGAATGTCTAGCCGCCAAACCCTGAGGCCATCAGCTAAAATATATACATATATACACATGCGGATCTCTATAAATATCAATTCTTATCCAAATTGAAAAATAAAAACGCTACCTTACGAGAGGTGAGTAAAGATAGGATTTCCCATATTAATGTATTTACGTTTCATTCGGTGGGTTTTAAAGATATAACATTAAAACAGAAACCATGAATTCTTAGATAATTAAAAAAAATAGTCTTAAATTGTTACACAGTTATTTTATTTTATTTAAAGTAGTTTTTTTGTAAACTTTTTTTTTTTAAATGTCTACATCTTAGATTATTTTATTTAAGTTATTCATTAAAATGACTTGTAGGAATCTTATAGCTAGGATGTAGATTAAAAAGCTCCATGGAAACATGTATTTATTTAGAAAGATATTTATCAAAGTTTTGGTGACGGAGGACCATCAAAATGGAATCTATGAGCAATAGAGGACCACCGGAGGTGTGAGGGTGCAGGGAGCTGGAGGAGGTGGGCTGGGAACAGGAGGAGGGGTTAAAAATGATGCAGGAAAAACATTATTTTTGGGTAATTCCATTTTAGGACTATAATTATAAGACAAAAATTAATTTATTAAACTAAGAGTGGAAAAAAAATCATATAATTATATGAAATTAATAATTAGTTGTTTTAAGGTTGATACAGATTTCCCTTTTTATGTGACTTGTGTCTACCGAGGAAAGAAACACACCATAGAATGGATATTTAATATTTAATATAGGCCTATTGTATTTTAAATTTCTGTGATAAACATCCTCCGAGGACCATACTTAGAGAAACACTGATCTAGAATAAGAAACAAGAATATAATTTTCAAATGCAAGTTAATCTTCTCCAGGAGCAAATAATGGAAAGAGTGTTTATTCTCGTCAGCGGAATAGTGGGAAGTGTTAACAGTAGGTAAAATAAAGGTTTCACAGGTTGAGCTACTAATTTTCNCCCCCCCCTTTTATATTTATAACATTGGCGTTTGAAGTGTGATAATGTTTAGTGTGTTGAGCTACGATGCAACCAGATTTTATAAAATAGATTCGAATCTAGTACGTAAGCAACTTCGTTAGAAGTCCTTCGACCGCATGGGCTCTTTTAACATTTTTACGGTTACAGAATCCCAACGGGTTACCCTACATGTCCCCATACACCTTTCGCCAAACTATCGTAATCATCACCATTATCACCAATCTTATTAGGTACCAGTATTACTTCAAAATATGTCAATAGCTTGGTTTTATTTACCAAATGCATAGCAAGGTACACATAACATATGAAATAAAATCATAAAGATGTTATCATATTTATTTATAGAAAAAACGCTAACTTACGAATACAAAATATAGCTACAACTAAGGGCATCATTGCCGTTCAGATATCTATTCCCATACTCCCATTAATTGCTTCCCATATCCCCGGTTAAGAACCCCTGTTCTACCGATCTTGCTTCAGGCTGCAATGTGTTCAACCTTGAGAGTGGACCGCGCGGGCATGCGCGCATACTAGCTGAGCAATGCCTTTGTCCGCTGCCCGTCGTGTCGTGCAGCCAAGATAACGGGACAAACCAGATCGGTCAAACTGGAAGACCACTCTGACATTTCTTAACAAATCAATGTATTTTATAATGAAATCGTTTTACGACTGGCCTCAAGAACATAATATTTCAAACAAACATACACCGGTGAACATGTGGACAAAACCGTCAGTCTCGTATAATCTGGTTTTCCGGCGATGAAGGCTTCAGGGTCAACCGGGTTTAAAGAGAGGTGTTTAAAAAAAAATGGTTTCTCTCTTTCCATTTAGGCAAATTTGGCTACATTTATGTAAAAGTATACATTCCTCAGCTTTATCTCATTAGTGTAGTGAATTAAATATGTGGATTGCCCAGACGATTAGTAAGATAGGGTGCGCAAAATGAGCATAATATTCATTAGCATTATTTCGTATAATATACGAATATTGACAAGATGTAAAAAAAAACGTGACATTCTATAAAATACGATTTGACGTACTAAAATATTATTATTAAAGTGGTTTTATTTCTCTCTGGTAATGACCTCCATCATTTGGAAAACACAATACATTCACCATCTTACACTATGGTAAGCACTATAGTAAGCACACTATATTTGCCATTGTTGGGTAAGCACACTTTGTTTACTATAGTTTGTCAAGTACACTACATCTAAAATCGTATGACAAGCACAATATACTATTATGTCCCATCATATGTCAAACACGTTATATTTACCATTGTTTTGTAATAACATTATTTCCACCACCGTATATATCTACCATAATTAAGTAATCACCGTTTATCTGTCATCGTTCATCGTATAACAATCACACTATAAGCTACATTAAGTTTTTACTTGCCTTACAACCACAATTTCAAATAGTTCATACTTCAAATTATATATTTTTATCCCATCACTTTAGACAGATAATAACAATGCCGATAAAATCATAATAGAATTTTGTCAATATTGACAGAAAAACTAATGTTGTAATAATCTCACCTCTCCGCCGCGATTCTACTTTTGAAAGTTGAAATGCATTGCGCACGCGCGGCCTGACTGACCTGCCATCTGTCTCCTAGTGGGCGAAGTCAGTGTTGTGCCAGACGAGAGCCGGCAGCCAGCCTTGCATCTCACGAATGCTCTAATTCCAACAATACACCGCTCACTCCAAACCACATAATCCTCTCACGCTGCGAACAATATTCTGATGGACGAGCAATAACACAAAATAGACCATAAATAAAGTTAACCTACATCGACTGTGTTTGTTAACCAGCTTAGTTAGATTTGTTTGGGAACCCGGAATCAACAAAGAAGGACAGGCTATTTGGTTGGGAACAAAGTAATGAAACAATTCGAACATAAATTAAGTTTTTAATGTCCTTAAAAGGAGATATTTTTAATGTGTTGGGACATCACTGACCAGTCGAAGGGTGCTAGCTTGGTTTACTTTAATCCTGGAAGATAGAGTTCGAACCCTTTACGGTTATTTTTTTAATGAATAACTTTATAATCCCTTCTCCAGACGCATCTAACTAAAAGCATCTTTTCCCCTCAATGTTTCTATAGAATATTCCACTGTATTAGGTAGTCAATCGCCAACAGACAACGTACTCGTAATTTTTTCTCTCCTCTCACAATCTTATTTAAATTAATATTACAAGAATTACAAACGTATAATTTTGAATAGGCTTATCTTTCGACTTGCACTGAACCAAATGTTACGTCCTATTTGAGAACACGGGATTTTCTCAAATTTTAAGATGTTGCAAAGGCAACATCTAGTCTAATTTTCCCATGAAGAGCCATATCTGACAGTAAGAAAATCTACTACACCCACTTTCACGTATTACTACGCCAAGTCATGTTATCTACAGCTGTCAATTTTGATAGATATTATCAATACCAAAATAACACCAGTCTAATAAATAGTATAGTATAGCAAAAATATTATGAATTATGTCAGAAAAAAAAAGTGCTCGCGTTTTCTAAAATATACTTTCTATCAAAATTAGACTATATCTATAAGTTATTTATTTAAAGACGTAAATATCACCTGGTTTTAGGTTGGATTTTCCTAAATGTCTTTCTACTTAGCCTCCATGTAAATGCAGATAATATATTTCCTATAAGTTCTTCCTTCTTCATTCCTAGCCCGGAAGGATAGCGAGACTAATAAAGTAGGAAAAAGTGTAGGCAGATATATGCCTCGACTTAGATCAATTCACGAAACATAAAAAAAAAAAGCATGAGATTCACGTTTTCTCGAAGGACAATCCATCCATCACACCTTGTTTCGTTGTTTCACATTAAACAAAACACACGACGGTTTTGAAAGAAATCACTAAAGAGTGTGGAGCCGTAGATCACGATCAATGTCGACAGTGTCCGATCATGTCCGAGTCAGATCAATTTGTGATCGTGTGAAGTTGTTGACGTGCGTCTCACCGATTGCCGTGGGTCACGAAGTCGAACCTCTGCGTCGTCACGTGTTCAGTATAACAACGATAGAAGGTTTGAACTTTACAACCGTTATTTTGGCGATGAAAGGTTATTTTAGAACTTCCTTGCGGACGCCTTATTTGTTTGAAATATTTTGAGTATTTTTTGTTGATAAACTTCTGTGTTTTCTGAAACTACCAATTCATGGTTCTAAACCAAAATTGTTCAAATACCTCCCATAGTATTTTCATCATAACATAAAAAAGTTTCCCCATTTATTGAAAGTTTAGGCTTTTTAGTCTTAAAATGTCAATCAATATTATTGAACGAGTGTAGCGAGGTCCTTTTTTAACTTGACCATTTTGCATTTGGTATGTCTGTCCATATGTTTGTTCCAAGATGACTAACAAATGCATAGACCAATTTTAGTTAAATATTGCAGGACATTTCTTTAGGACAAGGTCAAATGATGTAGGTACAAGTCTCTTCAATTTGGTTATCCATTTAGTAACTCATCTCAAGAGAATTCATAATTATAAGCAATCGATCGAGACTGAGGACATATTTTTTGTAAATTTTGACGTATATTGCGAGATTGACGTTTTAAACCACGTGAGCAACGGCTATTATAGAGTAATATAACGGAGGCCTACTAATGATTATATTATTAATTTATTTCCATACAACTTGATAGAAAAAAATATATAACAAATTCAAACCCAAAGAGAAGTTACAGGATATATTTCTACTTGAAATTTAAAGATACATTTTAAGACTGTATCGAACGATAAGAACATGGGGTGACCTGGTGGTTTAGGGGTAAAGTGTCAGACCTCTATTCTGGAGGTCCAGGGTTCAATCCTCGGTCCCAGCAGTGGTATATCTGATTGCCAAACCCTTCCTTCACCTCTGACAAGACGTGTATTAATCACAACTTGTGAATGTGTGGAATGACAGGCCTCCACCATGGTTCGGATTCCACGTTAAACTGTAGGTCCTTTATTTCATCTCACAATCACCCTGTCATTACACATAAGCGTAGGTGCGTACAACCCGAACGGGTAGTAAGACGTGATGCTAATAATAATAAATAAGAACATGTATTAGTTCTTAAGGTGGGATGTAGGGACTCTAGAAAAGGTCAGTGTTTTTGCAGTTTTTATAGCAACAAATTTGTTTTTTGGCCAAATAAATAAAATATTGCTTCAGTAAAAACATATCATTTAATTGTCTTCACATGGTGATATCAACAGTTGTTGAATATCGGTCATGAGTATAGCGGCAGTAAATGAGAAACTTTTTAAATGATGAAATAAAGTTGTCATTCAATTCCAGGGCACCCGTGACATATATTCAACAACTGTTGGGTCACCATGTGGATAAAATTAATCTAAATGTTTCTGCTGAAGCAATAATTTATTTATTTAGACCAAAAATAAGTTTTGCTACAAAAAAGTGCCAGAACACTTTAAATACGATTTACTTATCCTTATTGTTTTAGTAAAGGACGCGAGGTATACTGTTCACAAAGCTACCAATAAATTTAGTCGTATAATAATGAAAAATATTATGAAGGTTGTGAACAACGCTTTTTACAACTATGACTTGTAAATTTGTGTGATAGTTTATTACAGAAAAATATAATATAAAATAAGCAACCTTAAACTATATCCAAAATATTTAGGTATAACTTAACCATGTAAATCTCATTAATTTAACTTTAATTTCAAGGCCGTAGCTAGTCCATAATTTCGGGGGGGGG
>CABFOW010000131.1:400521-426664 GCA_902141385.1 Timema californicum
GGGGGAATGTTTGACGGGCACATTCCCCAATTTCTGGAGGCGAGAAAAAACTTTAAATGATAAACAATTATAGAAGCTATGTGAAGTGTTTTTATAGCAAAATAACTCTTTAACTGCCGGAGCCTAGAAACAATTATAAATATTAAATACTTCTAGAAGCTATCTGAAGTGTTTCTTTGGTGGCAAAATAGTCCCCTAATTTGTACTTTTATCTTAATTTTGATATTATTTGAACAATAAATAACGTCATAGCTTATATATTTTATTCATAAAATTTCAGGGGGATTTGAACCCTCAGTTCCCCCCTAACTACGGCCTTGTTTAATTTACAATCACTCTTTATACAATAATAATGTGCACAAAGACTCTTGTTTAGTTTAATATGTCTCTGGTGTTTAGCTATACTGTTTGCGATAATTAACGACGATAATAAACATTATTTGGGCTGAAATCGGGCGTGGTTGGAGCAAAAATGTGACCAACTTCCTTTCCCTTGTGGCTAATTTTCATACGGGACCCTGGCTGTGCCGGAATGTGGATTAATTACGCAGCTAGTCGTGTCTGAAGAGGAAAATATCTGTACCTGAAGTTGGATATACTTGTGTGGGAGTGCTCCAATTTATTATCTGTATGCGTGGCTGACTGGTTAGGTTATTGTGCACACAGAGTCCTACTACTCTCTAGTAAGTAGAACTCCTTACCAGTGAGAGCAACCTAAAAACTCTATAAAGACTGTCGCTACGGATGACTACAAAGAAACATTCACAGGTAAATAAATAAATGAAAATATGTGTACGAGGCAAAATTATCAATATAAAAATAATGAACCAAATAAAAGTCTAACTTTAATATTAATTACTAGGAAAAGTCGCTAAATATAGCGCATCAATATTTTAACAAAAAATAAAATATAATATGATGAAAATATGTTAGCAGAATTCGCTGACATTGTTTCATTTCTAAAACCATGCGTGGTTAATGTTTTATGTAAAAGATTTAAATATACTAAGGACTTAAGACGCGTTAAAGATTGTAAGGAAATTAAGTTACGAACGATGTAGGATAGTCTTTAAATTTGAAAAATTACACCTGCACACGGGAATATAGCCCGGGACTTTTGACTTAGTACGCCAATGCTCTTAATAGTAATATTTAGCACCGCGTATTACTACCCGTTCGGTTTATACGCTTTAAGTACTAATTACGCTAATGGATTAGGAATTGGGAAGGTTGAATTAGAGGAAGTGAACCCGCATTTGCGTGGAGGGAGAGTGGAAAACCATTTAGGAACCCCCCCCCCAGTTCACCCGAACGAGATTCGAACCTCGATCTCCCCATCCTCAGCAGTCGAGCTCAACATGACTAGCGCGTTAGCCAACTACATCACCGAGGTTGGTTTGACTTATTACGCCAATGCTCTTGCCAGTGAGCTATCCAGGCGTCATTCCGTGCCCAGAGTAATTCCTCAATCATATTTTAGCTTTATCTGACGATTTAAACCCGTCCATTACAGACTTTGCCTTAAAATATGAGTGAAGAATGAACCCTGATCACGGGATGATCCTTGATAGCTCAGTGTTAATAGCATTGGCATACTAAGTCAGTCCCAGGTTCGATTACCGTGTCTGGGAGTAATTTTTCAATTTAAATAATGTGATATTTTGATGCGGCTCTAGCTGTGCTTAACAATTATTATTTATGAAAGTTTTGTTATTTAATTCATAATGCAGAGTAGGCTTAAAACTAAACAATACTCTTGCTCTACTCACCTCATACTATATTATGAAGGGCAGATGAAAAATCACCCGCTAGAAAATCTTAGTTGAGTGTAGTTTATCGGCAGTGAGAGTGGGATATTGTAATACCCTTCGTCTACCCTGAAAGGTAGAAAGCTTATCTGGCGTGGTTCCACTATGGTGCAGTGCCATAATGTAACATGTCAAGGTAGGACTACTACCTTTCAAGGTGAACGGAGGGTACGTGGGAAGTGATTTTTAGAAAACACTTTATTGTAAACGTGTCATTACATACAATTTTAATTTTAGGAATCCCTGTTGGTACTATTCAATATTTATTGATTTCAGAAAGAAAAGAATTTTTTTTAGACATACGACCTTTTAAAATGTCTTTTTATTTTGCTTAATTTCAAAAAAATGTTTCTTAAATTTATATATTCATATATTATTTTAAGACGTAATTTTATTCAACGACATACGTGTATAATAACTATGGCCAAATTATAGAGGGGGATTTTTATTTAAAAAAACTGCCACGCCTCTTTCTCTTTTAACCATTAATGTTTTTTTAACTGTCTAAGTTATTGATCATTAGTTTAAATTATTATTGGAAATAAACATTTTACAATTGATAAGTTATTCATCACATGCAATGCTGATCAATTTTACTAGCAAATAAATATATCCAACTAGAATGTAAACATTAAAACTGCAAGTGCAGAGGGTCGGTCGTATAAGGCAAATACCTTAACTCGATGAAGTTATCTTACAAGCAATTAGATTTTACTGCTTCGTTGATTGGTGGGATGTTCCATATAAACTTTAAGTATATGGTTGTTCTAAACAATCCACTTTTATTTGCAAAATATCCATAAGAAAAGTGTAGTCTGTAAAATTAAATATTCTCCTAGCTAATTATAAATATCATGTCAGCTATGGCTGTGCTTGACCAAAGAATTTAAAGGGATGTTTGATTAGCTTTTGTCCGTCACTTTAGTTCAGTTAGTAGCGTATCTGTCCACTGAGCTAAGGGTCTCAGGATCAATTCCTAGCATCGTCGAGATATTTATTATGGGTTAAAATGTGAGTTTCCTTTTTCACAGTGATAAATTAACGGCTTGGGGTTGGAGTTTGTGTTAGTTCTAGATTTAAAATAGTTAATAAGTTTTTTTTTAATGTATGACATTTATGACTGGGAATGACATGACATCCAGGTTCGGTCGCCTTATGTGTAGACTATTTGTCGATCTGCTGGCAGAGAGCGTTGCCTAGGGGTACAGCAAAAGAGGTTGTCTACAAGTTGTACCCTCATTGAGATTATGTGATGATGGTTATTATGGAGTTACGGAGCCGGGGCGAGTCCTAACCTAACTTAAACCTAATAAGGCAATATTTGGAATCATTTTCCTTAAGAGAAAGATACCCAAGACATCAGCCGAGAATTGAACCCAGGACACTTTGGCTCGTAGCAATTACACCATGGGGCTGGTTAGTTAATAAGTGGTGAGTTGATATAATAAGCCGATTCTGAAAGGGCACGTTATATACTTTAAATACATTATTAGTTTTTTTTTCTCCCTGTTTGGACCTATGAAGCGTTACATTTTTCATCTTTTAAATATGAATTTGGAATATAGTTAAAAGAATACAACGTTAAATTTAAATGTAAAATATATTTAAATTGGTTTTATAATGTTCGTCGAAAAATATATTTATTTTTCTAGTCTTTTAATTGAATATTGATTTTAGACATGAAGGCTCTAAATTTATACAATCAATGAATTATTTATGGTTAATATCAATATTATTATGCGTTCTGTTTTTCGGCAGGTTTTTAGGCATGTCCATATTGATTACCACCACATTGCGGGCTCACGTCATACAGTTTTTATTTTTGTGTGAAACTTCATTTTCTTTTCTTGTTTGAGGTCATCAATTTGTTGCATTTGTCGTTTTCCTGTCATCTATAGTGATTTTAACTTATAGTTCTAATCAATATATTGAGTACCCAGTGCGCATTATTTTTAATGTGACATAATAATAATAATAATAATATTTAACACCGCGTCTTACTACCCGTTCGGGTTATACGCTTTAAGTACTAATTACTCTAATGGATTAGGAATTGGGAAGGTTGTATTAGAGGAAGTGAACCCGCATTTGCGTGGAGGGAAACTGGAAAACTCTTTAGTAACCCCTTCCCCCCAGTTCACCCGACCGAGATTCGAACCTCGATCTCCCCGTCCTCAACAGTCGAGCTAAACACGACAAGCGCGTTAGCCAACTACGCCACCGAGGTGGGTTATTGTTGACATACATTGCGAGACTGTCGTTTTAAACCACACGAACATTGGTTATTATCTATCAATATAGTATTAATTAGTTTTCTGTCTAGCTTCATTACCAAGAAAAAATATCAACTTCAAAATTAATATAAAATTACAGAAGATATTTCATCTTGAAATCCAAATAAAATCTTAAGACTAGTAGGATAATGAAGAAAGCGGGGTCTACTGCTCACAGAACTACTAGTAAGATTGTAGTAACGATAATAACATGGAGAGAGCGAGGTATACTGCTCACAGAACTACTAGTAAGACTATAGTAACGATAATAACATGGAGGGAGTGAGGTCTACTGTCCACAGAATTACTAGTAAGACTGTAGTAGCGATAATAACATGGAGGGAGTGAGGTCTTCTGTTCACAGAACTACTAGTAAGACTGTAGTAGCGATAGTAACATGGAGGGAGTGAGGTCTTCTGTTCACAGAACTACTAGTAAGACTGTAGTAGCGATAATAACATGGAGGGAGTGAGGTCTTCTGTTCACAGAACTACTAGTAAGACTGTAGTAACGATAATAACATGGAGGGAGGTCTACTGTTCACAGAACTACTAGTAAGACTGTAGTAACGATAATAACATGGAGGGAGGTCTACTGTTCACAGAACTACTAGTAAGACTGTAGTAACGATAATAACATGGAGGGAGGTCTACTGTTCACAGAACTACTAGTAAGACTGTAGTAACGATAATAACATGGAGGGAGGTCTACTGTTCACAGAACTACTAGTAAGACTGTAGTAACGATAATAACATGGAGGGAGGTCTACTGTTCACAGAACTACTAGTAAGACTGTAGTAACGATAATAACATGGAGGGAGGTCTACTGTTCACAGAACTACTAGTAAGACTGTAGTAACGATAATAACATGGAGGGAGGTCTACTGTTCACAGAACTACTAGTAAGACTGTAGTAACGATAATAACATGGAGGGAGGTCTACTGTTCACAGAACTACTAGTAAGACTGTAGTAACGATAATAACATGGAGGGAGGTCTACTGTTCACAGAACTACTAGTAAGACTGTAGTAACGATAATAACATGGAGGGAGGTCTACTGTTCACAGAACTACTAGTAAGACTGTAGTAACGATAATAACATGGAGGGAGGTCTACTGTTCACAGAACTACTAGTAAGACTGTAGTAACGATAATAACATGGAGGGAGGTCTACTGTTCACAGAACTACTAGTAAGACTGTAGTAACGATAATAACATGGAGGGAGGTCTACTGTTCACAGAACTACTAGTAAGACTGTAGTAACGATAATAACATGGAGGGAGGTCTACTGTTCACAGAACTACTAGTAAGACTGTAGTAACGATAATAACATGGAGGGAGGTCTACTGTTCACAGAACTACTAGTAAGACTGTAGTAACGATAATAACATGGAGGGAGGTCTACTGTTCACAGAACTACTAGTAAGACTGTAGTAACGATAATAACATGGAGGGAGGTCTACTGTTCACAGAACTACTAGTAAGACTGTAGTAACGATAATAACATGGAGGGAGGTCTACTGTTCACAGAACTACTAGTAAGACTGTAGTAACGATAATAACATGGAGGGAGGTCTACTGTTCACAGAACTACTAGTAAGACTGTAGTAACGATAATAACATGGAGGGAGGTCTACTGTTCACAGAACTACTAGTAAGACTGTAGTAACGATAATAACATGGAGGGAGGTCTACTGTTCACAGAACTACTAGTAAGACTGTAGTAACGATAATAACATGGAGGGAGGTCTACTGTTCACAGAACTACTAGTAAGACTGTAGTAACGATAATAACATGGAGGGAGGTCTACTGTTCACAGAACTACTAGTAAGACTGTAGTAACGATAATAACATGGAGGGAGGTCTACTGTTCACAGAACTACTAGTAAGACTGTAGTAACGATAATAACATGGAGGGAGGTCTACTGTTCACAGAACTACTAGTAAGACTGTAGTAACGATAATAACATGGAGGGAGGTCTACTGTTCACAGAACTACTAGTAAGACTGTAGTAACGATAATAACATAGAGGGAGGGAGGTCTACTGTTCACAGAACTACTAGTAATACTGTAGTAACGATAATAACATGGAGGTAGTGAGGTCTACTGTTCACAGAACTACTAGTAAGACTGTAGTATCGATAATAACATGGTGGTAGCGAGGTCTACTGCTAACATAACTACTAGTAATACTGTAGTAACGATAATAACATGGAGGTAGTGAGGTCTACTGTTCACAGAACTAGCAGTAAGAATGTAGTATTGATAATAACATGTTGGTAGCGACGTCTACTATTCACAAAACTACGAGTAGTGATTTGTTTTAGAAATAAAGTTTTCTAAAATGGCCGAGATTGGCAATGAGATGCATTGGCATATGGCCGTGGATACTCTAGTCTAGAGTGTAGCGTGTAGACTGTAGGAAATTATAATTAAATGCAGTCTGTTGGTATTGATACCTGGTCCAACGTCCAGCGTCATGGGTATACCATTCTTGTAGCAGACACTGATGGTATCTGACTAATTACCACTAAGACTTGACTAAACATTTAAAATGCTTCTCGGGTTCCATTAAGTACTCTTCAAAAGAATGTTCTTTTTTAAGACTTTATCTATCTTAAGCTTCCATCTTAAGAGCCCTTCTCACACCAAAGGCTTAAGGTGAATAAAACAGTGAGAACCAGATGTCACATCTTCTTGCGGTAACCTGAAGTCTTCATTATAAAATGGTAAGGATTGAGACCAGCGAAATAATTATATCACCTTAAAAAATATGCATTAATTGAAAAAAAAACTACTTCACCAATCTAATCTCGCTTTTGTCAAATGCAGAACGAATATAAACACTCTTTGACACAATTTCTGGTTAAGGTGGTATGGTAGGAATTGCAAGTTTTCATAGCAAAATAGATCAAATATTTCTCCGTTGGAAATGTAGAGTTTAATTTTCTTTACATGGTGATATCAACAGTTGTTGAATATTTATTATATGCATAGCGGCATTAGACGATACATTTTGTAGATTAATAGAAAATGTTGATATTCATTTCCAGGCCACCCTTGACAGATATTAAAGGACTCTAGACGTCACCATGTGAAGAAAATTAAACTAGGCCTATGTCTTTTTACTGGAGAATTATTTGATTTCTCTTTAAAAAAAGTTTTGATGTAAAAACGGCAAAAACACTGCCATTAGCTTGCGTTCCTTACACTCCCACCTTAAGACATCTTGGGAGGTAAACATTCGATACAGGAGTTAAAACTTCTCTCTGGTCCCTTGAGAAGCACCACGACTGTGTATTCTAATGGAAGAAAAGTCCTTGTAGACCTACTTAGAAGGAGGTTTGTTTTCTATCAAGGGTAAATAAATCCAACACCTGTACAAATAATATACGCTGTGTTAGTTTTAATGTCGTTGTCTAAACTTTGGGACATTTAATTGTTTGTGCTAAGGTGGTACAGAGTTCAATAACTGGTCAAGAGGACACTGGTTTGACCTCGGGTGCAGGTGTTTAAAAATAGTAAAATTGTGAATGATTAATTATTGTATTAGGACGAGACTTGTTCCTTCTGTTTTGTATATTCACTTATTTATTTTATTAGCGTTACATAAGTTTTTAAGGCGTTAACAATTTTTAAATTTTTTATTTTATACATCTACGTTCTAACCACTATTGTATAATTTAAAAAAATCATTTCATTCTGTTAATTAATTCTAATGTTTCAAACGCATTTTATATAGATAATTTTATTCTTTTACTTTTAGTTATAATTCAAACAAATAATATGTTTTAAAATCTTTACTTATAAGTTATCTCAAAATCAATTTTAAACATATATTTTTTATTTATTGAATTACTTATCAATTTATTTTGTTAAATATATTAAATTATTTCATTTCATAAGTATAATTATTTGTATAATAGTTTTGTTGCCTGATGCAGAGTAAGTAATCGGAATACAATGTGCTGATATAAACCTGCTTCGATAGCCACATGGTCTAAGGCGTCACTCTCTTCTTAGACTAGACTGCCGATGACAGGGAAATTAGGGTTAAAATCCGGGTCTGGTGTAATGAGGGTAGTTTTTACAAAGTGTAAAGTCTTACTACCTATTATGGTTTTACGCATTATGTACTAATTACGCTAATGAGTTAGGGAGGAGGAGTATTGAGGAAGTGTACCCGCAGTTGCGTGGATTAAGATGTGGTGCTGAAAATATATATTAATAACAAACAAATATTTACTTTACTCTTTCTTATACTATTATAATAGAGTAACTTAGTTTGAACCCAATTTTCTAATATAGCTTTATATTTAGAAAGTGTGCATTACATATATTAAACTAACAAATGATCTTTTCTACTACAATGTTTCAATATCCCAGTAATTAGATAATCGATAGTGACATTACGTGATGTCCGCCATGACAGGCCATCCCAATTATTAAAGGATAATTGACTATCACAATTAGATACTGGTGGGATAGTAAGGGAACGCGAATCAATATCGGGATTTTATCAAATAACTTTTCTGGTCAAATTAAATGTTTCGTTTATAAAGGCGTTTAGTTTAATTTTCTACAAATTAAAGAACAATGGTTGAATAAAATTGATATCATGTTTAATTCAAACTCTACGATTATTTTGATAAGATTGGCTCTTTTTATGTTATCTAATTACGGCTCCAAATGTTTAGGATTTTCTCAATTTCACATTAATTAGAGTTTGTTGAATATTTGTCTTCCCTTTATTAAATATTAATCATTATTGTTTTAGATAAATTTTAATTCATTCCTCGATGCACTAACTAACCATCTATGTTAGCTTTATTATTTCAAACCCCAATCGGGTTTAAAAATACGAGTCTTGTTCACCTTTTGAATATTAAGTCGTAAAACGTAAATTATGTATTCTATTCCTCTTCAGTGCTCTTTGTTTTAGCTATAGTTCATAATGATTTAATTTTTACTAGCATAATTTAGAGCTTTGGATGGGGGGAGGGGGGCATGAGGTAGGATACGGGGAAGCGAGGGGCGGGGGTTAAAATGTCCCGTTTGCCCATCTTTGGATGCACCACTGCTAAAACTTTTCATCTCCATTTTGTAGTGGGCCATATTTTGTGATAATAAACAGCTTCTTAAATAATGCAGGATTTCTAAACATATACAATGCGTCTTAGTGCCACAGAAGGCAGCCTAACACTTTTCTGTCTCGTACTGTTTCTTTTAAAATAAAGAATAAGAAATCATTTAAATTTAAAAAGGGTTGATTGTATTAAAGTTTATTGTGTAAATGTACGTGTAAAGTATATTAAATAATATTTACACATTTATTTCCTTCACTCAAGCTCGAGATAATGTTTTTTACTAACATAATATTAATTCAGTTTGAATCATTTCCGGAGGTTTTTTCTCTTCTTCCTGTAAGTCTAAGATATATCGTTCACTTTCTAAACGAGGATTAACTTAGCTCACGACTTACGAGCAAGATTAACACCGGCTTCTAAGATTCAAAGCCAGGCACAATATCCGCACCAACATCTCCGCCAGTGTGATCGCCTTAGAAAGTACACACGCGCGCTTATATAACCATACCGACTATAAATTGATTTTGTTACGATAAAATAATAATACGATCACGAAATTGTAAAAATAAAATACGGTAGAATCTCGCAACAGATCAAACGACGTCAAAGTAGCCTAAGGTTCATAAACTTATTTTAGTTACGCTCTGGATATCTCTTCTAAGTACTTGACGTAAGCTCTATCCAACACCTGCTTACTGTCATCCATTATCTCTGTCTCATCTACTTTTAAAAAATGCCGGGAAGCTTTCATAAAATTATTGATTACTAGAACTGGTATTTCTTAAAGCAATTAAAGTTAAATAGCCTACTGTTTTACCTTCACTAAAATCTTCTATAATATTTCAGAAGAACAATTTTTAATTTTTAATTTAAAAAAAACTATTGTAATAGTGAACATTTTTTAACTCTAGATTATGAAGAACTTTGAACTGTGGTCCTGGAGAATATTTAAGAAGAGCATGTGGACAGACAGGGTGACGAATGAAGAATTACTAAGAAGAGTGGGTGAGAAGAGAACCATTTTGGAGGTGATTCTTCATTACAGTTCAAATTGGATCGGACATATCTCTAGGTGGAACTGTCTTCTGCAAGACGTAATATAAGGAACGGTTGAGGGAAAGAGGAGTTTAGGAAGAAAAAGGATTAAAATATTGGATGACTTAAAGGAAAGAAGAACATTCTGGGAGCTCAAGGAGGAGGCAAAGAATAGGGTGCGTTGGCGGTCTAAGTTAATTGACAAACTTAATGAACATGTCATAAGACAGAACATCTAATAATAATAATAATAATAATAATAAAGATTATGACGGAACCTATACTAACATTTTATGTGACTCCGAACCAAAACCAAGTGGACCTTCTACAGTTATGTCTAGCCCTCCCCAACTCCTTGTATCTGTATGTATACTCCGTTTACCTAAAAAAAAAAGAAAGTACAGTCTAATTTTCACAGGAAGCCCGTTATTTTAAAACTGGAAGCTCATGTTGCCAAAATATTACGGGATGAAAAAAAAAAAGTTGCTTACATTCTTAGCCCGTTCAATTAGTTATGTAAAGATAAACTATACAACTATCCATAAGGAAATATTATGGAAAACTTTTGATAACTTTTTAGGTTGTCTTTGTAATTAATAAATCAAATCAAACATATTTATAACATGCCAGATTTTAGTGAATTTCAATCAGTGTTGGTTGTAGAAAGTGGGATTCCTGTTAAATCTTACCTTGCACTTTTCCACTATGGCGTAGCTTAGGGGCCATGGTATCATTAATCAAGAATGACTGTTAATCTTTCATAGTAAACGGAGTGTACCTAGAACCACAGCCGAAACTGTTTGATCAATTTAGTTCAAACTTGATACTTAGATGTTATAAGATAAAATCGTGGTTTGTATTTTACCCCTAAAATTAAGGGTAGTTTACTAATGACTGATTTTGGATGATTATAATTTTTTTTATAAAACTTCTCTAACAAGTTTGCTTCAAGTGGGCTTATATATAACATCTTGCTTCAGTAGATACATTTAGTTTTGTTTTCTAATATCTCAAAAGTGGTTTCAGAGAATTTGACAGAGACATTTTTCTGTTCAAATGTTATTACGCTCATAACCGTTATTCAAGAACTGTTGAGATTATTATGTGCAGGATCCAGATTTTGGTGGCAAATAATAATTTTTTTTCGTCACATACAATACTCATAAGTACATAAACTCATTTCATGATTCCGTGGTTGTATAAATGTATATTTTATAGGTCTTTTTTTTGTTATTTTGGAATTTAAGGTAAGATTTTATTAATTTAAAATTCATTTATAGGCATTTTTGAGTAATTTTAAGGCAATCATGTTGAATTATTTATATTTTTAATACTACCAATATTTAAAAAATGCACGTACGCATTTTAATAACATAGATATGAAAAGATAATGTAGGCAATTAACTTTATATCTTTATTGTTTGTGTGGTTGTAAAATACACATTCCTGGTGAGACACTGCAACTAAGGTGGAGAGGGTTGCGTTAGTAGAGAATAGCTATTACTTCTGAAGCAGATAGTTGTAAATCAATGTTACATTCAACAGGATGCTAGAGTTTAGTTGCTAAAGTCTTTACATTATATTTTAAATGGTGTAAAATGCGTGTTTGATTCAATCGTGTGCATTTATTACGAGCTTTCTTCCATAATTTAAGGTATTTAAAAAAAAATTTGGAAGTAATTTTTTTTAGAATTTTTAGATCATTTAATAGGTAATTTTCTCATCATTTTTAGGTCATCAAAATCAGGGCTGTGTATGTGTATAAAACTACAATAATCGGAAATACTGGAGTACAATTTTAATAATTTTGATTTAAAAAAGATGCTATTAAAACTGTAAAAATATGGACCTTAACGGACATTGCCTTCCATCCCACTTGGTGTGAAGGTTTGTACACCCCTGGAGTAGATTGAGTGGTGCGGAGGAGTATGACGGGGCTTGTAACGACGGCATGAAGACAGCAGCATCTATCTATCTCTTTCTTTCCAACAACTGCACCTAGTCCTCTAATCCGACCAGGTATTCATTCTCGGCAGGTCCGGTACACTGCCCTCCATGCTCACGAAGAGGAAGAAACGTTTCTGAATATTCTTATAATTTCCAGTATTTGTATTTTTCATCTCCTATCAAGGGCGTAGAGACGGGAGAAGGATCTAGAGGTCACAAACCCCCCTATCCAGGGGGGGGGGGCTATGTTTACATAAGTATAAAAACTTTTATTGGCTAAAATTATAATACAATTTTATAGCTGACCACCCTTATCTTTCTACGCCATTGCATTCTATCACCAGTACTGGTTAAAATTAGAGCCCGGATTTTTATATAGTATTAACCTACAAAATACATAAATAAATATTTAACAAAATCAGTTAAAATATGTAGTAAAATAGTTAATAATGTGAAAATGTATCATATTGAATAAAACTCCTCTCTCCACATTTATAACACATATATATACTATCCAAACAAAATGTAATTTTACTGCTGTACATTTCTCAAGTAATAGAAAAACTCTTTTATAAATATACATACAATTACCTATACGTACAATTACTTTTAAGCTATTGCACTTAGGCGTGTAACCCGAACAAGTAGTAATATGTGGTGCTAAAATTATTTATGCTTAAAGGGTATAGATAATACTTGGTCTTGTTCACTTTTCAAAAGACCTTCCAAAGCACCGTATTATTGTGATAGACTTTGATTGAAATTTCCTTAATTTATTTTGGGTCCCTTTTTTTATAATCTTTTTCTTTTACCTTGCCACTTTATATCCGTTTCGCCTCCAGACTAAAAAAAAACGGGGTAATGAGCTAATCAGAGCCAAGAATTATCGTTTGTACAACTTGTCGACTTGTGTTTACAAATTGACACACCTGAGAGACGTACTTTTGGGGCCACTATCTGGAAATGCCACACAATCTCCCCTTCACAGCACGAGAAACGTAATACACAAAGTTACGTTACGGCAACTGTAATTCTCTCTGAATATCCAGCATACCTGACTTGGACTTTGCTCACTGCCATCCCTTCATTGGATACATTCATCTATAACACTACAAGGTGCTTACAAATTAGTGACACATCATTTTAAAAGTAATTTCCCCAAGAAATATATAAACATAATGGCACAGTAAAAATTATTAAGCATAAAATGTAATTTTATGTAATATCTTCGAAAATATGTAGAATTCGGTAAAATATGTAAGAATATGTAAAATTAAAAGTGAAATTACAATCCCAAACAGACTAATTCACCGACATTTCACTAATGACATTTCTAACCGGCATGATGAAAATATGTAATTAAATAAAAAAATACTGTGCTCTAGTTTTGTGTGACTTATGCTAGATCTTAGAAAACCGGCTGAGAAGGCTGGATTGAAGAAAAGGCAACCAACATTTGCAAGTAAAGAGGACGTTGAAAATAAAGTGCACTCGGAAACACTCTGTGAAACCTTCTCCAGTGGCCAAACAGTCTAAGGCATCATTTTAATGTTATACTGGTTTGCTGAATATGGGGAGATCGGGGTTTGAATACCAGCTAGGTCTACTGAGGGTGGTTTTTCCTAAATGGTTTCCCATTCTACTTCCATGCAAATGCGGGTAGATTACCTTTAAATATATTCTTCCTCATCCCTATACCCCATTAGAGTAATTATTATATATGCGTATAGCCTGAATAGACAATACAACGTGGTGAAAAAAATAATAAAAAAATACCTAATTGAGCACTTATATTTTAAAACAATGATATACCCTTAGCTTACCGTGTAGAGTAGGAAGCTTACCTTGCATTATTCCACTATGGTATAGCTTATAAAATGGGGTGGTAGTTTAATTTGTAAGGTAAGACTGCCAATTTTCAGGGTAAACGTAATGTACTTACAGTTCGATCGAATCCCGGAATTGTACTTTTATAATATATAAGTGTAAGATGTATCAAGCATTTTACATTAAAACAAATATATATATATATATATGTATATTAGCTCAGGACTTAGAAGCGAGATTAGTCTAAAACAACTCTCGTCGATTAGAACACAGGCCACTGAGTGAAAGCCAGGCACAATATCAGCACTAACACTACATACAAAGAAATTTAGTACAAACATCTGCAAACATTATTATTAAAAGTTTGAACTCAAAATAGGTTTAGTGTTGCTCCCTTAATTTCTTTTGTCCCGCGGTAAGTGGACGTTAGTGTTTTACAAAGCTTGGTCACTGTCACGATCATTGTTAGCCTCGTCAAAAGTCGTGACGGGCAACAAGAACTGGGACAGCGATTCAAGAAGATGATCATGTTCAAATATTTCAGAGGAAGCTATAAAGTTCTTGGGGTATTAACCTCCATGGGTACTATACAGTGTCCCTACAGGAAGAAGGTCACAGAGATACTTTGAGGGCATCTTTATGAGTGATTGTACAGTATCCTTACAGGAAGGTCATAGATATACTTTGAGGGCATCTTCATGAGTGATTGTACAGTGTCCCTACAGGAAGGTCATAGAGATACTTTGAGGGCATCTTCATGAGTGATTGTACAGTGTCCCTACAGGAAGGTCATAGAGATACTTTGAAGACATCTTCATGAGTAATTGTACAGTGTCCCTACAGGAAGGTCATAGAGATACTTTGAAGACATCTTCATGAGTGATTGTACAGTGTCCTTACAGGAAGGTCATAGAGATACTTTGAGGGCATCTTCATGAGTGATTGTACAGTGTCCTCACATGAAGGTCATAGAGATACTTTGAGGACATCTTCATGAGTAATTGTACAGTGTCCTCACATGAAGGTCATAGAGATACTTTGAGGGCATCTTTATGAGTGATTGTACAGAGTCCCTACAGGAAGATCACAGAGATACTCTGAAGAAAAAAGCAAATTTATATAGTTTGGGCCATCTTTCTTCAATCCAATTTTAAAACGAAAGGCTTTTTAGAATACACAAAATTTTGTTGACAAAATGTATAACACTTGACTGAACTATTAGTTTTAATTTATATATATTATCAAAAGTAACAGCTACAGATTACAGAATTTGACGTACCTGCATACGTTAAAGTAGACCTAATAGACTTTCCGGCTGCCGGACAAGCTTCCTCCTGTAAGAATCGGACTGTACCAACAACCAACCAACTCACGGCACCCGTATGGCACTGACCTTGAATCGTGATCTGGCCAGAGAGGAGGCGTTATTAACAAAGTGCACTTAGTATCCAAGAGAGAAACTGTAAGGATCCCTAGATCTTGAACCATCTTTATTTTCAACAACCATCTTGTGACGTCCGTACTGTACTGACCTTGAAGCCGTGACCTGACCAGTGTGGGGGCGTTATGAACAGAGTGTATGGCCTTACTTGCTACCCGAGGACACCAGTATCTTGACATCTCTAAGGATGACCGTACAGCGAGAGAACCGCCTAGCGACAGCGTTTTGGTAACGATAACGAGACGGAGACATTTTTGTGTCACTCACATCACACATGTACATTGATTTATTTGCGAATGGACATTTGGTGCGCCTTTTAGAAAATACTAACACATTTTTATGTGGTCAACATAGTTATCATTTTACTATTATTATTATTATTATTATTATTATTATTACTAGCGATATTTTGTAAGTATTGATAGATTATATATAACAAAAGTGACAACTGAAGATCACATTACTTGACGTATGAATATGTGAAAGTAGATCTAGTAACGTTTTATAGCTGTCGGATGTGTTAATTTGTAATACAATTGCAGGTTTAATTTAAAATGTATATTTCTTCTTTAGCACCGTGTCTTACTAACCGTTCGGGTTATATGCTTATGTACTAATTACGCTAGTGGTTTTAGGGATTATGAAGGTTATATTCACACTAAGTGTACTCGCATTTGCGTGGAGCTAAAGTGGAAAACCATTTAGGGAAATCACCCTCAGTACAACCAACTGAGATTCGAACCTCTATCTCCACATCAATGGCAGTTTATTGAACACGGGAGTAACGAGTTAGACCATGCGGCCACCGAAGTGGTTAACAAATTTTTTAAAACTTTATACAATATATTATTACTAGAACAACATATTTTATAGCTTTTTTTAAAAAAAGAAGATAAATGTCAATAGACGCTGTTTTCGCAAATATTAATTTCAATTTATACATAGACAAATTCAAAATTTCCAAAATATACGAAGAATTAACTAAACGCAAGATCTTTTCATTTAGCTCACTACTTAAGAACACTTACGCTATTAAATCGTGATCATAAACTTACATTATAACTAAAATGTTCTGTCATTGTTATCTTGAAAAAACTTAGCATGATAGACTTATAAGTATAAAACCCACAAAACTTTTTTTTGTCAAAAAAAATATATTTAAAATTCGACTCATAAACACGTCCTATTTTTATCACCCCTTTCAAACACCAGTGGTTAGAGTACCTATATAATTGATTATATTACCCTTACCAAAATATGTTTTTAATTTTGTTTTAAATAATTGGCTAGTTAGAAGAACGCACATCTACACACTTTTTGTTAAATACAATTTATATAATAACATATTTATGGCTCATTAGTACGGCCGCTCTAACGACAAGAGAATTTACAGTTCCGTGCTAGCAGACTTATCAAGTGCCGCGCCTTACAGCATGAATATATACATCTCTGCAATACAGGAGCGTATTAATATAAGTCTATCTATCCAGGGGATAAATGCACTATTATTTTTTAAAACTCTCAGATCTAACAGCTACATATTATCGATCGAAACTCTTTGTCTAGAACAGTGTTTTCTAAACTGTGGTGCACATGCACCTAGGGGCACGTGAGATATTTCAGGGTGTGCGCATTAATATGTCATATTTAGGGAGATATTTCCAATCAGTAATATACCCAAGTTTTATTCTTCCTCGGAAATGTTTCGAAGACGTGAAGTTTATTGTGGGCGTCGAAGTCAAAGTGAATGAAATTTTAAACTTTGACTTCAACTATGACATTTCGAAGCTCCGTACATCCCTAATATATAATATATTGTAAAGTATGAAGTGGGATGAATAATATAGTAACATTCATGATTATTATCATCACGTATTTCAAATTCTTTCTAAACAAAAAGCTTATAACATCAATCAACTTAAAATTTAGTTAACTTAACACAACATATTGTACACTAATTATCAAACTAAAGCTTAAATAATGTCAACATACTCACATATAATACATATGCTTTTTTCACCACCTGTAACTAAACCTGATCGTCTAGACTAATGGTTATTCTCCCTAACCACTCAGCTATGAGGATATAAGTAAAGCCCTGAACCTACTCACGCTGACTAATGCCGGAATCACAATCAACTTAACGTTCACGTAACTTAATATTTACTTAACTTAAATAAACTAGTGCGTGATCAGTATTCACTTAACTTAACAACTAGAACAAACCAACCACAGACAAAGAATTTTGACTGTCTTAAAACAAATTGTTCACTAAAATGAAACCCAATCATATAGGGCTGATTAGGTTACAAGTACTTGCAAGAGAATCTTTTCTGGATATAGACAAAATAAAGTGTAAAAAGAGGCTACGGCGTTGTAGAGTTCACGAGACGCGGACAAACTATACCAAATATGTCATCTGCATACCATAAACAAACAAATTAAGTACCTATTAAATAGTCGCGTTGACACGACTCGCAACATGATTGGCTAGCTAGAACACGTGGTTACGTTCACTCAACGTTCATGTTACTTGAAAGTTCTCCCCTGGATAACTCTTAAGTTAATTGGACGTTAAGTTAACTGCATCGTGATGTATTCTATTTAAAAACTTGTGGAAAACATTTTTATGTTACGGGAAAGTTAAGTGAACGTCAAGTTGATTGTGATTTAGGCGTTGCAACTACAATATTTGTCATCCTCATAAAAATAGCATGACTACCATTTCATCCAGTTCTTTCTCACGTGTGACTCAAATCCCTAATGAGTTTACTAGATTTATGAGCCATAAAACTTTTGTGTCGGTCCATTGTGGCGATCAATGGCAAGTTTTATCGACATATATATAAAAAGGAGGCAAACTCACGTTTGAAGTAATAGGAAAAGTTGCAATTATAAAAATAACACCAGGAATAATTACTAAAATATTTTAGTATATTACGTAGTGTAATGTATTTTTCTTTAAAGCCATTAACTTATAAAATTCTTTCAAATAAGTAAATCCACTCTAATGTAAGATAACTATAGATAACTTAAACATAAAAATTATATATATATATAATATTTTAAAACATGAACACATTATTTTTTGAGTGATCAACATGAATATATTCTTTCACTGAATTGAATTATAGATTGTCTAAATAAAGCTTTAGAAAATATAAGCCTATAAATTATAAAACGAACATAATAAATGATAAAATTAGACCATGAAAGCCTACGGAATAAATTTTGATTAATTAAAATTTAGTAGGTGACCTGGTGGTCTAGGGGTAAGGTACGAGACTTCTATTCTGAAGACCGGGGTTCAATCCTCGGTACCGGCACAGATTTATCTGATTACCAAACCCTCCCTTCACCTCTGACAAGACATCTTGTGAATGTGGGGAATGCCAGGCCTCCACCGTGGTTCGGATTCCACGTTAAACTGTAGGTCCTCCATTTCATCTCACAATCACCCTACCATTACACATTAGCGTAAGTGCGTATAACCCGAACGGGTAGTAAGACGCGGTGCTAATAATAATAATAATTAAACCTANCCGAACGGGTAGTAAGACGCGGTGCTAATAATAATAATAATAATAATAATAATAATAATAATAATAATAATAAAAATTTAACAAAATATTGAGAATAAGTTTGATATTTTATTCATAAAAAATGGTTGAGATCGTTTCCCACTTTACTTTCAAGCAAATGCAGTGGCAGTTCCTCTAAGCCAGTGCGTTCCTCATCACCATGACCGCATTAGCGCAGTTAAATACGTGTAGCTCAGATGGATAAATAAGACACAGAACAAAGAAATATAAATATAGTAGATAAAAAAGAGTAACAGTTAAGAGGAAATGCACCAACATTCACGTGAGGAGAGGATAAGATTATATAAAGTGTAATACTAATACAAATTCTTAGCCCCCTTTGGTGGCCACATGGTCTAACGCACTACTCTTACAGTAGACTAGATTTCTGATGATGGGGAGATCAAGGTTCGAATCTCTGTCGGATGTACTGCAGGTGGTTTTTCCTAAGCCCCTAAAACCATCAGCGTAATTAGTACATATGCGTATAACCCAAACGGGTAATAATACGTGGCGCTAATAAAAAAAAATCTTGATAACATCCGGAACTCACGACACAGTTTCTATCCCTTTGACTAAATGTCATGATAACTGTACCTGCCATCTCCCCTATTTGTCTTTTCTTAAGCCACACAGACACTTGTGTAGGTGTAACCTAGATATGTGGTTCCCTGAACGAATCTAATGACCTCCTCTTCCCTTCTTTTATATGAGACATAGGATACACAAATAGGCCACAATGAGATCACGTTGGATCGTGGGCGGTCCGAGTTACTACATTCACTTGTTACTTTTATGTCGGGTATAATACATCATTAATTAGATTATGATATTATGTCGGTTTGTAGGTTAGTGTCTGGCTGTGTTGGTCATTGGTGATAGGCCTGGAGAGGAACCTCGGATAGGTAACACGATCTAGAAAATAAGATATTCTGCTTGGATTTATCACGCCGATTTTTTTTAGAACCGCGTCTTACGAACCGTTCGGGTTGTACAACTATGTAATAATTACACTTATGTGTTTGGGGATCGTTAAGGTTGAGTTTAGATTAAGTGTACCCGGATTTACGTGAATACATATTTAGGAAAACCCGGGATTCAAACCCCGACCTACGCATCATCGTTAGTTTAGTCCATTGCGAGAGCGACACCTCGGAGACCATTTGACCACCGAAGTGAGTATCGAGTATCAACGATAGTACAATAGGTAGCTGACGATTTCCACACGTCCATCACAGACTCAGATTTATATTGTGAGGGAATTTTCATTTTTCACTTATTCAAGGTGTTTAACGTGCACTTTCTGAACCGACTGATTATTATATCAGCACACGACTTATAAACTAACTCAAATATAGAACAGACACAACACCCAGACCTACGGTCGTTAATACAGCATTGTAAAAGGAGAAACCCACATTTCACCAACATACATTTTACAGCCATACCAGGAAGTGAACCCGGGACCCTATGCTAATTAGACAGACACGCTACCGACTGAGATAAGTTGTCGAACAAACTGTGAATGAAGAATGATTCAAAGCACGGGAATAATCCTGGATATCTCAGTGGTAAGAGCATTGGGTGCACTAAGCCAAGGGTCCAGGGCTAGATTCCCGTGTCCAGGTGTAGTTTTTTTAAAATTTTCGAGTTCTTTATTTTAATATGTAAAACGATTGGATAACATTTAAAAAAAATGCAGCTTTTAAGAAGAAACTGTATATCACTTCACTCGCTCACTTATTTATATCGTCATCTATTAGAGCTCTCATTACTATTTTTGGGGTAAGGAGTGAGGGTTGGGAGTATTTATTATGTCCTCTCATCTTAAGTTGTTATTGTTCCGCCTTGCTTGTGGTGCTGTCCTTTGTTTTCTCAACCCAGTAGTTTTGCTCTCAGACGCTTCTTTCACTCTTTTTTTCTCTTTCTCAAGAGGAGAATGAGAACTGGGGTTACGTGTGAAAAGGTGGGAGAGAGGAGTGGTTCAGAGCCGGAGGGGTGTCACCGTGGGGGTGAACTTGGAGGGGTAGAGGCGTGTGGAGGTGTCAACGACCAAATATGGGGACACATACCAAAAAACCCTAGAGTAATCATATATATATATGTATATATATATATATANNNTATATATATATATATATATATATATATATAGAGTGAAATTTGTATTTTATTTATGAAAAATAAAATTGACATCATTTATTCAAACTTCAATCAATCTTAATACACTGTAATTAGGTGTGAGAAAGATACTTTTAAAACAAGCTAGCCAAACCTAACAAATCTTAACCTTAATGTAATTTATATTAAATGAATGGTCGATTTAGTTGGGTTGTAGTGTAATCAGCCTCCATAAAGACAGGCATTGGGTCTAGTCTAATTAGAAACAATTCTGTGTACCATTATTGAGTAATCATTCAACGTTCCTACAGTTCAGAACAATATCAAAGAACAAATTTAAAATTAATAATTTCTAATCAAACCTAGATTATAACTACCCATTAAACTCAGTAGCTTACAAAGCTTCTTATGACCCGTCTACAACCAAACGCACCCGCTTGTCGCAATAACGCAATAACATAATTTTGTCTGTCTACAATAGCTTACGCAAACACAATCGTTTGTCGGAACTGTCGGACCAGTTTGTCGGGAGGAGATGAACATTGTCCATCTCTTGCGTTTATGTAGTTGCATTGGCTAGCGTTCAGCCAATAAAAAAACAAATATGGATGTATTACTAAAATCAAATAATTTGAAGTTATTTGGTCTATGACAACAGCTCTTGTAAATGTATAGACATGAATACAGTATTTTAAAATAAAATAATATATATTTAACCATTTAAATATGTTTTAAATATGTATTTCTTATTTGAAAACGTTAATATGAATTTTATTTTTATAGTCATCTTTGCTGTTTGTTTCTATTGGTTGAAATTAGGTCTTGCGATTTTTCATTGTAAACAGTCTATTTTGTATTTAAGAGAAGCGTAATTACGTTTGCGATTGCGTAATTGTGAGTCCGACAAGCGGGTATGTTGGTTGTAGACCGGCCATTAGCTGTTTGGCAATATATTTACACCCAGATTAATATTTATTCAAGAATACTAAGATCGAACATATGTATGTTTGACTATGGAACAGTAAAATGTTAAATAATACATATTTAAATACGGTAAGTTACATATTTGGTACGAATTATAATATTATATAATGGGTTTCAACGAAATACTATCCTTTAATTTTAGTTAAATTTTGTTAATCTACATCCAATAAACACTTTAGTAATTAAAATGAAAATAACTTTTTTTAGACGAGCTAGTAATGAAAAGAAACTGGCAAGCACCAAAGACAAAAGTTTTAAGGTATGAGACAAGAAGTCACAAACAAAAGTGTGGATTATATTTGAGAGGTAATACTTTAAATCCGCTAAGAGCGCTACACAATGTAAACAGTAGCAACATGAAAAAGAACTATTATTTACTCAATAATATTATACAACACATAAATATAGGCGCACGATTATTTTATCTCGATATATTTAAATAGTCATAAAGTGTTTTGTAAAGGTAGAAGTGATGAATTGAGAGATATATTAGGTCAATAACTGAATTTCTCATAAAAATGTAAAGATTAATTAATTTAATGTAAAGATTCATTGAAAGAATGACGTCGTTTTTGAAATGAAAGGAACACAACCATAGTAATGTTTTCAGAACAGTAATATAAACTGAAATTACACGAGAGTAAAAAAAAATTATATCGTTAGTTCTAGTCACTTATGGCATTTTGTTTTCATGAGCAGTAAAAGAGTTCAATCGAAAACTTTTATCATTAGAAATACACATTAAACGTGGGGTTTAACGCTATTTTCTTTCAAACATACTTAAAAAAAAGATATTTATGTTTTAATTTCTATATTTGTGGCACTCTCTTGTAACAAACAAAAAATACAAGGAAGTCGTAACTCTTTTTACGACATTGTTTCATGATTTTCTTCTTCTTTTTTAAGAGTGTTTTTAATCATAGATATTCTCGCTAAAGGTTTTTCTTTTATCTCGTGCTTACATAAATTTTATGGATTTTTCAACTTCACAAGAATCACTAAGATAATATATTCTTTATTATGTAAAATTCCACGATGTTTTTTCCCCCATTGGTAGCAAGCTTTATTGCCGGTTCACTGTATTTTAGAGATGGGAGGTCAATCTTCAAATCTTTTTCAGGAAGTCATTATTTTAAAACTCTTCAAATTTGTGTGTAAATATTTTCTAGCTATTTAAAAAAATCTTAAAGATACAAATTATAAAGAAAATGTTTTTTCTGTGTTTTTTATGATGTATGTATAATATATGTAAGTTGATGTGAATGTTTGCAATAAACAAGTAACAATTTTAAGCATTTAAAATCCCGCATAGGTGGTCGCATGGTTTAACGAGTGACTCTCGTGCTAAGCTGGCTCTACACGATGCGTCAATTGCATTAAAATTCTGGACGCTTGACGGTTTGCATGACGTGCCGTGCCGTGCTTCCATTGTTGACGTATTGTGAATATTTTCGAGATGTTGGTATTTTTGAGCCGCGTCGAAGGGACGGCCCAAAGTTGTAACGTTCCCTCCACTACATTCATGACCCCCCACCCCCTATCAGGTGCGCCCGAATTTTGTCCCGCCAGTAAGCCGCATATATTTACCTTTATCTATTATGGTTCATAAATAACATCCACCACCTCCTACGGTGTTTCTTTTTCTTATTCGTCTTTTTTATTTAACAAAATAACTGAAAATATCACAACGAGGGCTACCGCAACACCCGCAGTATCGTCCTCGATGATGGAAAACACATAATTGGCCAATTGGGAGACACATCGTACAACGTTGAACGAGCTGTCTGTAAGGGACAGTTGGTAAATGTGTCCAAGCTGCTTATTTGCCGCCAATGTTGGATATAGCGTCGTCCAGCATTGGAAAGCAATTAACATCGTGCAGAGCCGGCTTTAGACTGGACTGCAGGTGCTTGGGGTTCATGGCTCAAATCCAGATAGGATGATCTTCCTAAATGGTTTTCCATTTACTCTAGCTACACAAATCTGGGTGGATTTATTTTGAAATGCTACCTTACATATTCCTATTATTATTCCTTATTAATGTACGGTATGATTATAGCCCAAAAGAAGTGAAAATAAATAAATTAGTTAGATCCAGTATACAATTAAAATACAGTAATATTGATATTGGCGGGACAGTAGAAAGCAGGCACATTTTACCCATTTCAGGGGCCACATGGTCTAAGGCGCTACTATAGTAATAAACTTCACTGCCGAAGATGGGTAGGTCGGGGTTCAATTACAGTTGAGTGTACTTAGGGTGGTTTTACTAGATGGTTTTCCACTCTCCCTCTACACAAATGCAGGCACATTTCCTCTAAATTTAACTTTCCTAATCCCTAACACATTAGTGTAATTAGTACATAGGCGTATAGCCTGAACAGATAGTAAGTGCTAAGAAGAAGAAGAAGAAGTTAACATTTTAATATATCGTTAGTTTTGTTACGATAGGCCTATTCTTACCCGCTGCTCTTTACGGATGGGAAACGAGGTCCCTCCCTCCGTACCAAGATAATGCATTGATAGTTCATGGAAACAAAGGGGCGAGAAATATATTTGGGCCGAAGAGGGATGAACAAACAGGAGAATGGAGAAATTTACATAATTAAGAACTTCACGGTTTGAATGCATCTCCAAACATATGATCAAGGGTGGTAAAGGCTGAGGTGGTGGTGTCTATAAGTGATGACAGGAGAGTAGAGTTTCTTTTTTAGCAAACCTGAAGATACAAGACCCCTTAGCAGGTCAAGATGAGAAGATAGTATGAAAATAGAGCTGATGGGGGTCGGGTTAGGGATTGGATAGAAGTTGTTCAGGATAGGGATGAACGGGGAGCTTGTGTTCTGGCGGCCATAAACGTTATAGTCTATTGAGTCTAGGGAGATAGCTACAATAATAATAATAATAATAATAGCGTGTCTGGGCTACATCGACCTGTAGCTCAGTTTGCAGAAAGATTAGCCAGTACTAATGTACCGTTGCCCATATGGCGCCTGAATGTAGCCTACTAGTTGTACATCCTTTCCGTGGAGGCTCTTTCCATGTGCAGATCAGATGAGATGAGGTGATGATGATAGTGAATATGAGAGTGTGGAACCAATAAAGATCTTAATCTATCTTAAGGTGAGTCTGTATGAGAACTCAAGTAAAGGTCCATTTTTTTGCAGTTTTTAAATAAACACTTTTTTTTTGGCCCAAATAAATAAAATATTACTTCAGTAGAAATATAAAGTTTAATTTTCTTCACACGGGGATATCAACAGTTGTTGAATATCTGTAAAGTGTATTGCGCCATTAGAGGTAAACATTTTAAAGGAAACCCGCCTCGGTGGCGTAGTTGGCTAACGCGCTAGTCGTGTTGAGCTCGACCGCCTAGGACGGGGAGAATGAGGTTCGAATCTCGGTCGGGTGAACTGGGGGCGGTTTTTCCTAAATGGTTTTCCATTCTCCCTCCACGCTAATGCGGGTTCAATTCCTCTAATTCAACCTTCCCAATTCCCAATCAATTAGCGTAATTAGTACTTAAAGCGTATAACCCGAATGGGTAGTAAGGCGTGGTGCTAAATAATAATAATAATTTTTAAAGGAAGAGAAAAAGTTATCCTTAAATTCCAGGAAACCCTTGATTGATATTTAAAAAGTGTTGATATCTCCATGTGAAGAAAATTAAACTCTATGTTTCGACTGGAGAGATATATTTTATTTATTTAGGCCAACAATGTTTTGATACAAAACCATAGTTCGCTTCCTCTTCATCCAAACCTTTAACCTAACTGACAAAACCCTGGTGGCCATGGTAATTATTCCCCTTTATAGAAAAATCCCCGGGTACCAGCCCTGAATCGAGCAAGGGACCTCTAAGTCAGGATCCAGGATCGCTGACCACTATACCACCAGGCCGGTTAAAGAGAGTTAGCTATTACTTATTACAATATAATTGCTAATAGCTACTTAAAATTATAAAACAACTACATATTAATAAGATAATTAAGAGTAAATTTACCAAGTATTAACTGTAGAGGGGAAAAGAAAAAT
>CABFOW010000132.1:0-57637 GCA_902141385.1 Timema californicum
GCAGTTCTAATTTTCAAAACTGCGTCACTAAAACGTGCACACAGTTTTTATAGATTCGTTGATATTGTTTTATTGATTTTTTTATATGAACAAGTTAAAAAACTTAAAAATACTTTACTTCCTTTAATATATAAGCTAAATCCCCGAGAAGATAATAAATATTATTATTGAGGTATCAACAATTGCATGTGTGGGTAACCCTATTTTTCTTACAAATATACTAATTACGATAATGTTTTGTGGAATTAGGAAGGCTATATTTAGAGGAAATGTCGGTCGATGACGTCATTCGAACCGTCATGTTGTATTGTTCTCGCGCTATTTAGAAAATTAAAAACGTTTCATTTTGAAATTAATATTTTCTATGATTCTCTCTTTCTCTAAGTTATAAATAAATTTGTTATGGCCATTCATAGAAAGGTACAAAGAATGAATATAATACATTTTAATACATTGTTTAATGCATTATAATATCTATTGTTGCCACAACCCCAAAATAAAAATAGTTTTAATAATATATTTTACCTTTTCAATAAGTTTCGAAAAGGCCTATTATACAGTAATCCTAAGGGAAGTATTTATAAGCGTTTTATAAAACTTTTATTGATAATATAGTATTATTATTCAAATAATCATTTCCAAATAGCCAAGGTTTGTAATAAAAAACCTCCTACTAGCTATAAGATACCACATATCCTAGGGTGGATGCCCTATAAATGCACACACACGCGCACACACACACACACACACACACACACAAAGATAAGGAATCTCAGATTACCGTACATTTAAGGTGTTTCCTCTTTAACAAACGATGAAATAACCGGCACGAAACTATGTTCTGTGTTTGTTTTAGAATTAAGTTAGTTCCTAAGTCGTGTACTATGGTACACATGAATGGCGGAACAACTCATACGAGCTAAGTAATACCCTTTTACACGAACTGAGGAGTAAAGATTGAATTAATAATGTCTTTGTTCAAAATGGAACATAGAGGTTAGGTCAGGCTAGGCTAAGTTAGGTTGGGGGCTAGGAGTTTAATGTAATTACAGGTGGTTCCCGGCCGACAGGTATACCTTAGTGCGCAATTCAAGTGCACACGTGTACTAATAGCACTGGTTGCTTAGTAAGCTGTCCTTTAAATTCCCTAATAATAAAAGAGCGCCTACGCGAACACACACAGTATAAGTGAGACCACCACAAACAGTGGAATTCCTTTTCTTTGGCGAGTGACTAATGGGCCAAACGTCCTCTGACTCCCTGTGTGACTCAATAGTGAAGTATAGCCCTCCCCCCTTCCTCCTCCTCCCCCCTTGGGAACACAGCCACTTTAAACAAATAGTTAATTTTACACACACTTACTCACCCAGACAAAAACTGAATAGAAGACACACCAAGTAAAAAGAAAAACTGTTTGCAGCGCAAAACAATAAATGAAGGTGTGGTTAGGCAGTTCTTTAGAAATCAATACCTAAAATAACTTTTTTTTTAAGTTGAGGTAGGTATTAGGTTTTTCCAATTATGTGAAATAGATGTGTTTATGTCATCATTGCTTTAGCACCGCGTCTTACTACCCGTTCGGTCTATACGTCTATGTACCGATTACACTAATGGGTTAGGTATTAGGAAGGTTTAATTTATAAGAAACGAACCCGCATTTTCGTGGAGGGAGAGTGGAAAAAACATTTAGGAAAACCACCCTCAATGCACCCGACAGGGATAAAACCCCAATCTCCCCTTCTTAGTTAGTCTAGTGACTAAACCAAGACGAGAGTGGCGCGTTAGGCCACGTGGCCACCGAAGCATGTTAGGTCATTATTTTATGACACCCTTTCGTGGACTAGTCCGAACTATAGTCACGGTACTACCGTTGGTTATAAGAGTCTGGTCAAAGTGGTTTAATTAAGTGGTTAAATTGTAAAGTGATTAGCCACAAATATCAAGGACCTTGTTTCGATTCCAGCTTGTGCTAACAAATGTAGGCTATTTACTATAATATTCAAGTTATTTATAATATTTGTTTAAAACTATACAGCCCAATTCTGTGCCCGCGTGGTCTAACGATTGACTGGGTTGCTGGTGATGGGGAAATCAAGGTTTGAATCTTGGCAGGGTGTACTAAGGTTTTTTCAAAATGGTTTTTCAATTTCCCTTATTCCGTGCAAATGTTGTTACACTTCCTCTTAGTGTAACCTTCCTAGTCATTAAAACCATTAGCGTAATAAGCACTTAAGTACATAACCCAAACCGGTATTATTTATTATTATTATTACTATTAGCACCGCGTATTACTACCCGTCCGGATTATACGCACTTACGCTAATGTGTAATGGTAGGGTGATTGTGAGATGAAATGGAGGACCTACAGTTAACATGGGATCCGAACCACGGTGGAGGCCTGGCATTCCACACATTCACAAGTTGTGATTAATACACGTCTTGTCAGAGGTGAATAAAGGGTTTGGTAATCAGATAAATCTGTGCCGGGACCAAGGATTGAACCCCAGACCCCTATTACAGAAGTCTGACACCTTACCCCTAGACCACCAGGTCACCCGAACCGGCAGTAAGACGCTGTGCTTAAAAATAAATATTGACTTTGGATTAAGAAAATAGTAATATTTTTTTAATGAAACGATTAAGAATAAATGTTTGTTTCAAACCGGGGGTTAAATACGATGAAGCAACCGATGCATACGGAACATCGAGTGTGTAGAATCAGAGACTGCATTATTATTTTTTATATCTTTCTTTTTATTTAAAACAGTACATATTTTGTTGTTAAGGTGTGGCCAAAATTCTATAAAATACTGTAAGCTAGATCCATTTTAATAAACATTATTCCAAAACTCACAAAACCTTGATGTATCATCACTGTATTACAAATAGAATTACTCATTTGTAATCTCGATTTGAAATTTACAATAAAATTAGTCCAATATCGAAAGATTGTGACCAAACTTATAGTTAACTGATGTTCAGAGCTGTCATTTAAAATAAAACAAATATTTAAAACGTGATTTTTTCAATCCATGATTTTTTTTTTGTAATACACAATTAATTACAAAATATGCTAGAATTTTTAATAATATATGAAATATTAATATTTAAATAGTTTCAAAACTATACCAATCGTAAATTATGAATACATAAACTATCGTGTAAAATGAATAGTTCATAACACGTAGGGTTTTAATTTTTAAAAATAACTTACTCTACTCCAATGCACACAATAAAAGGTATTTTATTCTGTACATTACTTTGCTAATCCAATGACAAAGAGATATTAGCACACAATGATTACTAATGAAATCCTATGAGTTGATAAAACAACATTCATTAAACCATTTATGATTTCAATCTATTATTGACTACGAATATACTTTTCCTCTGTACAATCAGCTCAAATGTTTTATTGATTACATGTTCAACGAACACACATGGTGAATTATTTTCAAATCCTGTATACCCTATGTTTTGAAACGAAATCAGATTATTCCCACAGGATTGATGTCAATTGTGCTTGAAAATAAAATTCCTATTTATTTTTTCTACTACATTGGACTATTTTTAGTTTCTGTAAATGTACTCCTTATAAAGATATTATAGCTCCAAACTGATGAAGTAACAAGATTATACCAAAGGTGATATTGGAATTAGTATTATATATTTATTTTTCTAATGAATCATACATGTTGACACTAAATGTGAAAAAAAAATATCGTAGCTTTAGTATTTTACTGTTGTGAGCTTTTGTTTGGATGAGCAATCTAGCAAACAACCGTTGAGTAGGGGATACAATAAAAAATTATTTTAGTCTTCAGAGCAAAACCTTTTTTGTTCAAAACAAATAAAATAGTGCTTTAGTAGAAACATAAGAGTTTAATTTTCTCCACGTGTTGATATCAATAATTGTTGAATATCTGCCATTAGCATAAGAGTATTAGATGAGAAACTTTTTAAACAAAGATAAAAAGTTGCCATTAAATTGAGGACACCCTCGACAGATATCCAAGAATTGTTGTTATCATCAGGTGAAGAAAATTAAGCTTTGTGTTTCTACTGAAACAACATTTTATTTATTTTCTTCAAAATAAAAATTGTATAAAATCTGGGGAAAAAACAAGCCTTTTCTCGCGTCCCCCAAATCCCCACCTTATAGTGTGTTCTTTTACACCTAAAAATTATTCAAATAATCACTAAATCATTTTCCATTTCTAAAAGTTTTAAAAATATCGTGCTTTTTTAAACAGCATCTGTCTGCCTGGTTAACCGCATTTAATTATACTCACACACCTCGGAGGCGTAGTTCGCTAACGCGCTAGTTTCGTGTTGAGCTTGACTGCCGAGGACGGGGAGATCGAGGTTCAAATCTCGGTCGGGTGAACTAAGGGAGGTTTTTCTTAAATGGTTTTCCACCCTCCCTCCACGCAAATGTGAGTTAACTTCCTCTAATTCAACCTTCCCAATTCCAAGCCCATTAGCGCAATTAGTAATGAAGCGTAAAACCCGAACGGATAGTAAGACGCGGTGCTATATTATGATTATCATTATCATTATTATCATCATCATTAATTATACTAACGTGGTTGTGGTAAGGTATAATCTAGAGTAAATATATCTTCTTTTGCTTTTAAGGAGTTTGAAACCATTAAGGGATAATCATCTAGACTACATTTGTTGAGAGTCGAACTCCAAGATCCCGAACACCGGCCAACTAGACCAGATCACCTTTGAGTTTAGTTCATGTTTCCACCGATGCGGGTAATAATAATGTCGCTTTAGTTAATTAAATAGTTTTAGTATTAGTAAATTGTGTTAATACTAATTCTGGTTTATATATTAATGTGTCTCTAAGTCTAGTATTGTATTTCTAAATAATGTGCTTGTTTATAGTGTATATAAAGCTGATATTAGTTGCTTAAAATAGTGTTGCTGATTAATGTGTTTGTTTATGATTGGTTTTAGATGTTTAAAAGCTTAAGACCAACAATGTGGTTAACATTGATATTTACATGGAAGATAAGAATTCACATGTCCTAGATATAAACAGGTTTAATAAATTAGCAATCATATCAATACTATATATATATATATATGTATATATATAATCATATATATATATATATATATATATAATCCTCTCATCAGGCAAAAGCTGGAATATTGACTAGTAATTAACATTTTCAAGCCCACCAGCTGACAGCAAAGAGGTCCAAGGCATTCGAATTGTGTTCCATTTGACCGTTTACGGATGGTATGTTCATGGTTGGTATTCTGGATCTAGGTCAGAACTTACGACGTTGACACTGATAATACTTGGCCACTGCACAATAGATTGGTTAAGATTCGATTATTATCGTAATAATTGTAATTAGAAAAAAAGTAGTAGAACACCAAATATTTTATATAATAAATAACGACAATTACGCTAGGTAAAAATTTAAATTAGCCAGGTATTTTTATATTCACAAACTGTATTAGTCTTTTTCACTCAAATAACATTTATTTTATTTTAATTTATTTGCGGTATTTAACGTGCACTTTCTAAACCGACTGATTATATCATCACACGAGATAGTCTATTAACAAGAGCAAAAGGACCTACCAATTTTGCACGTACCTTTAAGGGTCCTCTTACGTGCCACGATCGAAATGGGACCATCGGTTTTAATTCCTCCTCCGAAGGAGGTTGTGCTACGGATTTCTATTGCTACAAGAAAAATCCGTCGAACTCAGCTGCGTTTGAACAAACGAGCATCGAGTCCTGAGCTGAGAACTTTATCCTACGACCACCAAGGTCGACAACAGTTCTTAATGTTCGATGTACGTTAATTAGATATTTACAGTAATAGAGTAGATCTTTTCAAAACGTTCTATTTTGCATTTTAATTCTCTCTTTTGTTCGATTTATTTTAATGTAACCCACCATGGTGGCGTAGTTGGCTAACGCGCTAGTTTTGTGTTGAGCTTGACTGCCGAGGACATCGAGGTTTGAATCTCGGTCGGGTGAACTAAGGGAGTTTTGTCTTAAATTGTTTTCCACTCTCCCTCCATTCAAATGGAGACTCACTTCCACTAAATTCAGCCTTCCCAACCCCTAATCCATCAAGTTAACTAGTAATTAAGCGTATAAGCCGAACGGGTAGTAAGACACGGTGCTAAATAAAAAAAAAACTTAATTTATTTAAATCTTGGTCAATTTGTGCTTGAATCGAGACAATTAAATACTGACCAGTTAACTTGTACTCAATTGTGTACTTGTAAAGTTATTAATACTAAAACATGGCCAAATTTATGAAGTCCAGAATTTTATTAGATTTATAGATTTAAAGTTTTGAAAAAATGGTGATAACTTACATAAAACACGTCCTTAAAAAATACCACATTATTTGAAAATTTTCTGGTGTAATCCTATTAAAACATGTTTTAATCTCAAAGGTATAAATTTCCATGTAAACCATCGTTGAACTTCTTTTTTTAAATTATAGGGCCTAAACTTAAAATTTAAACTTTTTAACTGGTCAGAAATCTCTTTGTAAATTCTCGCCTATATTTGGTTTAAAAAAATATTTTAAAATATCAAACAACTTCATAACTAACGGGGGATTTCTTAACGACTGGAAATTAGTGTGTCTGTGATGTAGCATGGCGCGACCTTAAAGAGTCAATTAAAACACTTAAAAGGGAAGGGTCTTCTTCAACCCTATCTATCTATCTCTATTCTCCCCTCTCCCTTTTCTCCTTTTCCACGAGATCACAAAAAATAAATATTGAAGAAGAGTGATTTCCCTCGCTGACTGGCTGAACCAGAATACTCTCATCTTGATATGAACAAAATGTACTATACGGTTGTCGATAGAAAAAGTAAGTTTTACAAACATTAGATATATTATGTAGCTAGATTTTATTTTATCTAAGACTGTGGAATAGATTCCTGTTTTTTAAAATTTTGAAAACCCCCCTTTTTTATTTATATATAAGAAATTATAATTTTAAACTAAATTTCTTATAAGTTTTAATTTTAGCACCGCGTCTTACTATCCTTTCTGGTAAAACGCTTATGTACTCATTACGCCAATGGTTTTAGGATCAGTAAAGCTATATTTAGAGGTGTACCCGCGTTCGCATGGAAGGAGATTGGAAAACCATTTAGGGAAAGCCACTCTCAGTATACTCGGCCAAGATTCAAACCTCTATCTCCCCGTCACCGGCAGTCTAGTCTAATGCGAGAGTAGCGCGTTAGACCACGCGGCCACCGAAGCGGGTTCTCTCAAAGCTACAGTAGCCCCATGCCTTCTTTGGTACTGACTGACAGCTCACAGGTGACTTCTGACAGTCAATATTTAGGTATATACCTAAATGTCGACTGTCAGAAGTGACAGCTGCTAAACACATGTTTTTGCAGACCATATGGTTCGGCGTAGGGATACATAATTTGGTCTGGTAGCTTTTCAAAGCTGTCAATCAGCACCAAAGAAGCCATGGGGCTACTGTAGGAGAACTGCACAGCACTTATGAAGCTTGTAGTAGTAATAATAGTGTGGCGAGAGGTTAAGGAGGTGTGGAACTCCTGTTAACATTACCTAAGTCGCAGGCCACATGAGATGTTGCAGACGAATGTGTGAAAAAGAGACACATTAATAGTTTTAATAATAAAAGAGCATGTAATATTCGGTGTATGGATGTTGTTGAAGAAGGGAATATACAAATATCTATATATATATATATACACATTTAACGCTAAGATTTTTTTTTCACAAGTTTCCCAATCTACCTTTAATAAAATGCTGATAAATTTGATATAAATTCCACCTTTTAATTAATGTGGATATACAAATGGCGCATACGGGTATTAAGACTTGATATACAAACCTTTATACAAAATTAATTTGAATATAGGCCTATCAACAGAAGAGTAAAATTACGTTTGAATCAACTACATAATCATTTTATAAAATCATATATTATTTCATACTTACATTAAATAATGGTAGCGCTGATTACTATGAATTAATATTCAAAACATAATTATATATAGCTCAGTGCTTTTTTTTAATGGATAAAATTCGTCACTATTGCTTCCAAAGTGATAGTGTATTTAATATCAGTCTGCCATTTTAAACTTACGCCACGTCAATCAAAGGGTGTATAATTAGTGGAATACCCACCGGGCCTACCCACATACCACTAAACCCAACTCGACCCCCTCCCCCCTACCCCTTGTCATCTCTCCTCGATGGTATATGGACGCACGTTAGGGATGACAGCTGAGAGAATAGCTGTGTAATAGCTTGCATTTCCACACGTCATTTCAGGAGGTGTTTGGGGCAAGAAGGAACCAACTCTACACCTTCGAGTCTTGGGACAAGCTGTACTATGTCTATAATTAAAACACTATCATAATACACCATATATATAACAAACGAGATAGAAATCTAAGGATAAAGCTTACTAATATTTAATATGCCATATAATTTAAAAATATAATTTATGAATATATTTTTTTTTCACTATTATATTTTATAAAACTTGCTTGGTAAAAGATAACTCTATTAACACCCTCTTTATACTTGCTTCTAAAAGAAGTGTAGAGAAAACCATTATCCTGTATTTTATTTTTACGAAAGAGCTACCAAGACATGATTTATTAACATATTTTCTTTTGATATTTTAACCCAAGAAATATAAGCAAACAAAGCTTTTGACCCATTTTTGTGTGTATATATAATGCTTTTTAAGTTGATTAATTTAGTGAGCGAGGTATTTTTTCTAAATAAGTGGGCCTATCTATCTTAGATGTGAAACATAAAATATGTCATCATGGTGAGAATTATCCTTGACAACGGATAAAGACGTATCTAGCTATACCCTGATTTTGGTTGGAAGAACAGTAGAGAAAATCAAAACATATTTTTTTTGCGGCCAACATTGATAATATTTTCTTATATTATTTGTGTTATTTGATAGGTATTGATAATATCTATCAAAATTAACATCTGCAGATGACATGACTTTATGTATGAATATATTAACATTGTTTTAGTAACTTTATTAACTAACTTCTACTGTTCTTCCTACCAAAATCATACTATAAATACATCCTTTAATTAACTTAAATATGCGTTTATTATAGTTTTTGAAATAATATTATTCATTTTTTCCCATCGTTTATTAGAAAATGGAATACATTTAAAGTACTTAGGAGATATAGACACTTAGAATTAACGTATCACTTAGTTTTTATATTAATTTAAAGAATGATCAATCATTTAAAAATATGAAAGATATAAATTTAAAAATATTGATGAAATAAATAACCAGTCAGGACCGTTAATCACAAGGACAAATGAAGCAGTTTTAAGTCGTATGATATTCTAGTGATTCTATTTATTAAATTCTATTTAAGGATCAGAGTTCTGATTTACAGTACTGAATTATTTCATATTTACTTGCAAATGCAGGTATACTTTCTTTAAATTCTATCAATCTCATCATTGTTCCTTAGAATGTAAGGGTAGTAAGATGTGGTGCATGGAAAATACGCTCAGATACAGAGTGAGTTATTCTAAAACTGACATAAGTAGTTGTTCCCCCAGTGCTTGTTTTATTTTTATTATTTCGTAGGTATTTTGCATAGCTCTCGTGTTTTTCCGGTCAACGCAGCGACAGGATGAGTGACAAGAGTCTTTCAACTAACCCCTCTCTCTATAACACTCCCGTCCATTCTACACGGACGGTTTGTTCTCAATGTTTGCGTCATAAGCTAGCTACTTTCAAAATGTCAGCCAGAAAAATATACATACTGTATCTCTGTATATACAATAGGGTACATTTACTAACAAATAATTTACACTCAAATATATAATATATTAGCTCATTTTCTAATTATATATATATATATGGTTCTTTTAAAGCATGTGCAAATTCATAATTTTCCATTTCGAATCGAATCTCATGCTTAAAAAAAGGTATAAATAATCTGTATCGAATCTCATACTAAAAAAAAATATTAATCGAATATTTTATTTTAAATAAATTTGAATCGAATAATTTCTCTTTAGACTAATGTTTAAAAAAATTTTGTGTTGAATATTCTAGTATGTTAAGTTTCAAAATCCAATCCAATCCAATCCAATACTAAACTATTCCTATACTGTGCAGGAATTTCTACATTCTCGCATACAATCTTTCCATAGCAGCTTCCAGTATTTCAATCGAAATACCGTCGATTTCCTCTCTAATATTTACTTTGATTTCTTTAATACTCCGAGGACGAAGAGAGAAAACACAATGCTCATTAGGTGTACCCAAAAAAATGAAGTCACACTTGGACGAATCGGGAGAAAACTTAGGCCAGGGAATTTCTTCATTCCTGAGTATATATTCAGGGCTATTAAAATCTCCAGGTGGGAAAAAAATGTCGATTAAAGGGTTGACAAGACACGTATTTCCACGTAATGAATTTAGGCTCAGCGACGCCAAATGGGTGGACGCTACAAGACGCCAAAGCTGGCGTTGTATGCCCCTGTAAGGTTGGCAACACACGCAACACTTCACGCACAACACAAACATCCCTCCCTTGATACACACAACGGTTCTGGGGTAGCAGAGCTTGTTACTATCAATTATAATATACACCACACTCCACTGGGACAGATTGATGAGGTGCGTCCCCCCGTCCCCTCCCCCCAAAGGTTCATACAACGACCACTTTGACGTCTCGTAGCGCTGTCATTTGGCGTCACCAACCTCGGGTTCATAACGTGTGTAAATACTAGTCTCGTCACCCTCTACAACCTGCATAACCTTTTACCTGTAAACATTATGAATAATCCTACACACCCAAAAATTCTGATCCCAAACAAGTTCGGTTTAAAAACTATTCTAAGAAGCAAATTTTATATTTTAAATTAAAATCATAGTTGGGGTATAAGCTATAGACTCCATGGTGGGAGCCCGTATGCTGACCTAGAGGCCATCGCCGTACAGTGCCAACATTTGTGGAAAAGAGGTATCATGTTGTCAGCACAGCAAGCCCTCCAACAGTTAATCTCAGGTTTATAAATCGGAGTTGCTCCTTATTTATTCAAGTAGCTCCTTATTTGTTCTCACAGAGATGAGTTTGACACCGTTCAAGACCCATTCTTTCACAAATAAATTTTGGAAGCGCCGGGGATTGAACCCAGGACCTCTGAATAAGTATCCAGGACCAGAGAGGTGGTCATAGTCTATATTGATGATTGAATTTCCTATATATATATATATATATATATATATATATATATATATATATATATATATATNTATAAGAGACAGTATATATATATATATATATATATATATAAAGAAAGAGAGAGAGAGAAATAGGTGGATGTAGATATTTTGAAGCACTTATGGCTAAAGAGTCTAGATCTGCCATTTCAAAATTGACGCATGATTTATTATATTACTACAAACTTACATTATTTTATGTCAAAATTAATTTTTGGAAATATTTGTGTAATTCAAAAAATATATATTTTGATGGCCAGAGCCAATTTCCAATTCCGAAATAATTTCCCTTGTGTCCCCCCTCCCCTTACAATCTCAAGCCGGAACGCAGGACGTAAACCCTGTAATATAGTGTTCCCCTGATTGTGTAGACTGCCCCCAAATACCAACACCAACCCTTTACCATCCCACGGGACATCCTTTTTTCCTTACTCTAGCAAGCCGTCCCTCTACCCCCTAGCCCACGCCCTATCACATACAGACTCCCCCTCTCCGCGAAACAACCCTTCTCCGACAAACCTATTATATACAGCAGTCACAAACCACATGGCAGATATAGGAGGACGAGGGGGTTGAAGTGTGTAACCAAAGACAAGATTTCTTTTGTACAGGAAAATACGCGACCTCTAATATTGGTCCGTATCTTTGAAATGATTGATAGACGAGGGCGCGCTCGCTTTGGATGCAAGACTGCACGAATATTTGGTGGCGCAACCAACTTGCACTAAATGTGACACACTAAGGGCAGATAGATGCGAGGAACCACTTCTAGGTAAGCTACAGTAGCCCCATGGCTTCTTTGGTGCTGACTGACAGCTCACACTTGACTTCTGACAGTCAACATTTAGGTATATACATAAATTTTGACTGTCAGAAGTGACATCTGCTAAACACATGATTTTGCAGATCATTTTGTTTGGCGTAGGGATACATAATTTGGTCTTGTAACTTTTCAAAGCTGTCAGTCAGCACCAAAGAAGCCATGGGGCTACTGTAGATGGAGTCATCGGACCAATAACACAATTTTGTGATGAGAAATTAGTTTTTTTTAGTGGTGGATGTGGAACCATTTAGGGAAGGGGTGAATGATTGTGTAAGGTGTCATGTTGGAGCTGCCAGGCAAAGATATTGTTGTATGCGATCCGATACTTAACACGCGTGTTGGAAGCGACCATATTATGTTACGTACTTAGCCTATTTCTTTACTGAATTTAGTTGCACACATTTAGTCTCTTTCGATGATTATTTTTATTCTTATATACAATAAGTTCAGTGTACAATGCTCATAATGCATAAGTACAAAAACTCTTTTATAATTTATTCACGTAGCTTAATTCATTAAGACATATTTTCAAGTCCTTCGTCTTTTTGAAGTCCCGGAATATGCTATCAATTATTTTATCCAGTTCAGTGCCATTTTCCTGCAGTTTCACCTAATTTATTAGATTTAAATTTGCCAGGCTAGGTTAAGTTAGATTAAATTAGTTAAGTAAGGTTAGGTTAGGTTTTTTGTTAGCTATTATTTCAATTCTTTTGTTCATTTTTTATTTTTGACACATTTTTAGCTGATTCGTTTGGATAGATTTTAAAAACATGTTTGATTTCTCTCAGCACAATACAAGTGTTTGTGGTCGCTTTGAGTACGGCCGCTTACAGTATCTAACCATTATTTAAACGGTAGAAAGGAAGAATAACGGGGTTGGTTATTCCATGTTTATATTAATTAGTAAAATAATTAATAATTTAAAACAAGTGTACACGTGGTAGCAAATAAGCCAAGACTATGTTAACGTTAGTAGTTATGTCAGTAGGAAATTTGATAGCATTGATAAATATTGGAACCTATTGTGTAAATTAACACTTTAATTGAAAAGTAAATATTCACTAGCTAAATAAAATCCAACTATATACTACACTTTATTTAAATTTTTGGTCATTCAAGGGAGCTACACCGGACGTCAGACAAACCTCAGCACATTTTCCATCACTTTCCTCAGCACAGACCGTCTGTTCCAGCACCATCCTGTATTATAATTATAGTACATCCCTTTAAGTCTATTCTTACAACATAACATACACTTAATAGTATATTGAAGTTTCTTCAATGTATTGAATTACTTTTTAGATAACAATTATTAATAGTAGTAGTGTTCGAGTATTTAACCTAGAACATCTTGAATAGCAGTACACAATAAACCTTAGGTTTTAAGAATTTAATAACGCCTCTATAAACTTTAAATATATTTTTCAGCATCCCTTGTGATCGAACCAGGCTCTTCAAGACTCGAGATAGTTCCCTGTAGTCATTTAACCATTGAGATAGGATCAAGCCATGAGATTAAGTACTATTTAAAATAAACGCGACTATTAAATCTTTGTTTTAATCGGATAGAAAAGAGGATGTACCTTGAAATCTCTTTATAGGTTATGTATGACATTTAATTTCATTTGAGGAAGAAGACAAAACAACGAGGGTTGAAAGTAGAAATGAGATAAGATGGTGTGCTTTCAACTTCAGCGAACAAACAAGTTAATTACATTTGCAGTAGTAGGTGTTTATTAAGTGAAGACAAGTCTTTACGAAAGGTCGAGAGACTGTGTCAACTTCATTTACGAGAGTGAAGGTAGGTTTCGCACTTGGATCATTTCATCGTGTTTTCAAACGCTCTGAGATGAATGGTCACACGGTTTGTGTACTTTCCGATTTGAAAATGGGCCTTCATCATTATTCTAGGTACCAGCTAGCATAATTAACTATTAAGTACCCAGCCCCGTGGTTTAACGGTCAGTACACTTGGCTACGAGTCTAGGGGTCCCAGGTTCGATTCCTGGCTGGCACCTTGGGTATTTATCCCCAAGGGGAATTTCCCCAACAGGGTTAGGTTAGTTGAGCTTAAGTGAGGTTTACGTGTTTCTACTGGTTCCACACCCTCGTACTCTCAATCACCCTCGTACTCACAATCACCCTCGTATTCACAATCACCCTCGTACTCACTATCACCCTCGTACTCACTATCACCCTCATACTCACTATCACCCTCATACTCACTATCACCCTCAATCTCATAGGTACATGGAAAGAGCCTCCAGGGAAAGGATGCTCGAGTAGTACGTTAGTACTGGCTAATATTTCCACCACTGGGCTACGAGTAATGTAGCACAGACGCACTAGACTGTTGGAATTGATTACTTTCGCCGCATATAAGTACCCAATAGTGCTAAATGCATATATTAATTACGCTATTGTACTTGGTTGGAGGAGGCTAAGTCTATGTACGCATTTTAGTGGAATGCGTTCGGAAAACAATTTTTCCACCCAAACAGAATTCGAACCCTGATATCTCCATAAGAATCAAGTCAGTCTCACCCGAGAGTGTGACGCGTTAGACAAACCTACTGGCAATGCGGGATTAATTCCCATAGTATTTAAAAAGCTAATCAAGAACCTGAGATATTAATATGTGTAGAAAATTAAAATAAATATTTCTACTTGATTAACTTTCTTTGTGTTATTAAAAACTGAGAAAATACTTACCTTAATTCGTATCACACCAGTTCCGGTGGCCGCGTCGGTCGAGTTTAATAAGGTTGATTTTTCCAAAATGGTTTTCCACTTTCCTTCCTCTCAAATGCGGGTACACTTCTTATAAATATAACCTTCCTAATCCCTGAAATCACACTCGTAATTATTATATAATCGTGTATCCTGGACAGGTAGTAAGACGGGGTGCTAAAAAAACCCACTCTTATCCGACCTTAAGATAGAAAATAGGGGGGGTTAGTTTGTTAAAAACGTAAAACCAAAATCAAAGTATATTTTTTCCCTTCTATTGAGATGGATGACAACTAAAATAAGGTAAAGAAGACGACAAACAGCTGTGACATTAAAAACTTTCGGAGATTTTGGATTGTAATTTGCCTTGGTTTAAGCCGTAGTAGTAGTAGTAGTAATAATAATAGTAGGAGGAAGAGCGAGAGAAGCCGGTAATTTAATGGCAGGCAGGTGTTAGGACTTGGGTCCGTAATTAGACAAGAGAAATGGTGACTCAGAAGTCAATGGGTACGACACAGCGACGACGACGACGACGACGTGAAGGGCAGAAAGTTAATTGTCGTGAGAGAGGCGGTGAAGAGAGGGGGTCGGGGAGGGGGTGGGGGGTGGGGGTGGGGGGAAGAGCAGACTTGACAACGAAAACGAAGGTATTTTACTTGTGAGTTTCACCAGCAGTGATGGATGGGAAGGGTTTTAAGTCTCATTTGGGTTTTCCGAAAAGTTATGAAAGTCCACGAAACGTTAAGGCAATTTTTTACTGTCACGTTTGAAAGTATATGTGACAGAGCACATATACACAGCTTAAAAAAAAAATCCTAGACAACAAACATAATTTAGATTAAACAAAATGTAATAACATTTTTCAGTTAGTAACGTCTAAATAGTTATGTTAGACACTATTCGAAATAAATGATTAAAGGGTCAGCTTTGCATAGTAAGGGGATTGGGCGAGCGGGGGGATTATAACAATATAAGCCCACAAACATATAGAATCTTTGGTTTATTGTTCGATAAGTATTGTGCTGTTTAGTTAAGTTCTAACGTCAACATGGTTAGAAAATGCATATTAAAAATCTACAAACACATATATTAATATTAAATTATAATATACAGTAGCTCCATGGCTTCTTTGGTGCTGACTGACAGTTCACAGCGGACAGATAAAAGCTTTGAAAAGTTACCAGACCAAATTATGTAGCCCTACGTCGAACCAAATGATCTGTGTTTAGGAGCTGTCACTTCTGACGGTCAAAATATAGGTATATACCTAAATGTTGACTGTCAGAAGTCAGCTGTGAGCTCTCAGTCAGCACCAAAGAAGACATGGAGCTACTGTATAATATAATCTATAGCAATTAAAAACAAAGTAATAACAGAGAAAGTTCACGTAAATTTAAAACTATTGACAGCTATTTTCCTTGAAATTACATAAAGCTTCATAAGTATTAATGTCCTTTAAATTAAACCAAACCAAATTGATATTAAATAGCCTACCCCTAGCGGATGTTAGAATATTCACATTTTAAAATTATTATTTAGTACCGCGTCTTACTACCCGTTCGGGTTATACGCTAAAGTACTAATTATGCTAGTGAATTAGGAATTGGGAAGGTTGAATTAGAGTAATTGAACCCGCATTTGCGTGGAGGGAGAGTGGAAAACCATTTAGGAACTCCCCCCCCCCCAGTTCACCCGACCGAGATTCGAACCTCGATCTCCCCGTCCTCAGCAGTCGAGCTCAACACGACAAGAGCGTTAGCCAACTACGCCACCGAGGCGGGTCACTTTTTAAAAGAAAATTATAACAATCTTTGATTTTAGGCACCCTAACCTACTCTATGACATTAGTAATTCAAAAGTTAATTGCTGAACTTCCAAAAGTATGCCCACTATCCCTATCTTGAGATAGGGTATAATGAGGTGGACTGGATAGATCTATCTCTTTCAGGTATATTTTAATGTTATCCTCCCATCTGTGTCCAGGTCTTCCCAATGGTCTCTTCCCACTGGGCTTACCAATCAATACGCTGAAAATTATTCTAGAATCTCCCATTCACGCTGCACGTCCTGTCCACCGTAATCAACGAGACTTGATTACTCTAACAATGTTTTGAGATGATTACAGGGTATGTAAATAATCAGGATGTAACCTCCTCCACTATACAGTATCTCTATCCCGTTTTTGAACCAAATATCTTCCTTCGTTCCCTAATTTACATAGAATTAAAATTTCAAATAAATCGACAGCGAAGCCCACACACTTTATATTAAGAAGGTAAATATCGCTAGTAAAAATCTCATCAGTTACTAGTACGGTAAAGGAATTTATTTTCCATTAGTATGAACCAAGGTATTGAGCGCGCACATGCGCAGAAGTATTGCAAGGGGATGAGAGGGAGGGGGGTGGGGTGTCTTGTTATATAATTTTGGAGACTTCGGAGGGAGAACGATCATGTAAATTACGAGCTGTTCTGATTAAAATGAGATTAAAAGTCCTCTTTATTAAGAGCTTAGTACTTTATTTGCTTTGTAATAGTAATATATTTCAATATATTAACATTAAAGATGTACGTGGCGTGGCGCCCATTACGTATTAGACAAGAACCGAAATAAATACGCCTGAAGCCGATACGAAGTATGAATATTTATATTAATTATTTATTTAGTCCAAATATATACAATATATATTGAAGATATTTTTAGAGCTTAAAACACTAGACATGATTTATAAATATGTGCTTTTATCCATTTGACACCTTAGCTCAGTCGGTAGCGTATTTGTCGACTAAACTAAGGGTCCCGTGCTCGATTCCTGGCATGCCTGAAGAATTTATATATAGGTTAAATGTGGGTTTGCCCTTTCACATTGATAAATTGAAGGCTGGAGACTGGATGTTGTACCTGACCTAATCTTAAATTAGGTAATTACAAAGCATATAAAGCTACGACAGGTCAAGTAGACCGGTAGGGAATAAAAGACGGTCCACAGGCTTAAAACTGTAATGGATGTAAAGTAAATGTGTTAGTATCGCCAAAATATAAAATGTTTGCAGGGGTGTGGCCCCAAATTGATCCATATCCTCAAGATCACGTAGCCAAACTTATTTTGGCCTATGAGAAAAATCCAAAAATCGATAAAAAAAAACCTATTAAGGACCAGCTTAACGAATCCGCTCCTCAAAGCACCGACGCAAGACGAATCGTCGAGAAAGTATTCATCCGCACCGGTGCAGTACTGTGCTGACCAAGACAATTCGGGCGTCTTCGGAAATGTCCGCTAGCTTCCAAATTTTATTTTCATTCCAACCACCAATAAATGCGCACGTGAAACTTACATTTACTCCGGAGTTGGAAAAAAAAAGTTTTTTTTAATTATTTTAAAAATAACCAAATCATTTGGATTTATTGGGTTTTTTTTAGGGGAGAGGGGGGATTTTGTTGGGTTTTTAATGGGATTTACTATACATGTAAACTGATTTAACTACTCAATCAGAGTAATTATTCGAGAACAATTGAATCTCGGGCTGGAATACGTTGAACCTTGTTCGTCCTTGGCTTCCACAACACGACTGTGACGCACGCATACTTTCCAATTCTCCCTCGCGTTCGGCTCGTGTAATCTTAGTGTTGGACACAAATCAATCCTCACATCGAAAGGGAACAGTTTTTGTACGATATCCATAACTGCGCCCGTCTGAGATAGCCCTAGATCCTAGTATTTTTTTTATAAAACCAACAATTCCTGATCTATAATAAATATGGAGTTTTTAACATTCACAGGAACCCTTTTCAGTGGTTGAATAGTCTTAGGAGTCCCTCTTGTCTTAGAATGACCTGCTGAAGACGAAGAGATCGGGTTTTAAATCCTGGTCAGATGTACTAAGGTTTTTTTTCCTCCTCCAAATGGTTTCCAACTTTCCTTCCAAGCAAATGCAGGTTGATTCCATATAAGATATTTACTTCCCCATCCCTATCTCATCAGAGTAATTATCATACATTCGTAAAACCTGGACAGGAAGTAAGACGTGGTGATATTAATAAAAACATTCACAGAAACAATCTAGAATATTGATGGTAAAAAAGTTTATAAATTAAATATTCCAAAATGTGTAAGTTCTAAAAATGTACACTAAGAGAAAGAATTTAAAAAAAACTACTGTTTGGTGAGAAATAAAAAATCAATTTTTTTAGGAGACTAAAAATTCTAAAAATGAACGAACACCATAAACAAATATTATCAAAATGTGTTTAATTACTGTACTGATTACATGATTATTTTTTAAGCACCTCGTCTAATTATCCTTTCGGGTTATACGCTTATGTACTAATTAAGCTAATGGCTTTATAGATTACGAAGGTTACATTTAGAGGAAGCGTTCCCGCATTTGTGTGTGGGGAGAGTGGATAACAATTTTGGAGAAAAAAAACACCCTCAGTACATCTGACCGAGATTCGAAGCCTGATCTCCCAGTCATCGTCAGACTGGTATATTACGAGAGTAGCTCCTTAGACCATGCGGCCACCGAAACCGGATTAGGGAATAGTTGACAGATGGAAATAAAAGGATTATAACATGCAAGGATATCACACCACAGTTTACGATAATTTGTTTATAGCGTGCGTGCATCATATACCAATCAACTCCTGTGATACAGTCGGATCGAAATTATCCATTTACACAAACACTATTGCACATGGATTATTTTGCATTAAAAAGGCCGTTTTCTGACCATTTTAGAATGGCTTCACAGATAAGCACTGTGCACAAATCTTCATTCTGTCATAACAGGGACATACTGTAGTTATTATTATTATTATTATTATTATTATTATTATTATTATTATTATTATTATTAGCACCGCGTCTTACTACCCGTTCGGGTTATACGCACTTACGCTAATGTGTAATGGTAGGGTGATTGTGAGATGAAATGGAGGACCTACAGTTTTACGTGGAATCCGAAACACGGTGGAGACCTGGCATTCCTCACATTCACAAGATGTCTTGTCAGAGGTGAAGGAAGGGTTTGGCAATCGGATAAATCTGTGCCGGGACCGAGGATTGAACCCCGGCCGCCAGCATAGAAGTCTGACACCATACTCCTAGACCGCCAGGTCACCCATATTGTAGTTATTAACAAGAAACTTTGTCGCTTTGTCGCCCATCGTCACCGCGGTAAATGTCGAGTAATCATTCAAATACGAATGCACTGCACACATTTCTGTCATATCTTGGTCTTTTCTTTTCTCTTATACTCCCATAATACCTCGCGCGAGCCGGGAGCTGAATCGGGCCTGCTATTATGCACGCTCTATATTATTACCATTTTTACTAAAGGCCTAAGTAAATATGCTACGACTAGTAAAATTCTTCGCGTACTCCTGAGGTATGTGTGCCACAGTTAGTTAACAACTTACTACCTTACACCTTTTAACAAAAAGTTCGTGTATTAAATGATCAACAACCCTTTAGTTAAAATTATAACTTATTGGTAATAATAATATATTATCTCCCTTGCCCCAACCAAAACTAGAAATGATACATGAATTGAATTTAACACCAGGTCTTGCGAGTGGTAGAAAGTTTGAAATGTAACCAGACTGTTCTTTGGTTGGTTGGTCGGAGGAAGGAATTGTTAACTAGTGGTTGCCTCCGAGTGGGCGTGAAATCTTAATACTGGAGTAGACCGCAGACACCCCCCCCCCTTCCCCTACCCTACCCTCTTAGAGTGTGTGTGGAGCAGTTAGACGAGACATGGAGAAATTAACCAGTTGTCTCGCGGATAAACTCCACTTCGGACCAGTGCATTCTCCGGCGTGTTAATCTTCTCTGGACAACTTCTGACAGTGCACTGATACTCAACAGCTAAATGCAATTCTGGGGAATTAAATATTCAGTGAAGCAACAAGGAATTACATTTGAGAGGGAGGGTTGTATTCACACTGAGAGGACTGTGACGACACAGTCCTGTGAATAGTAGTACCTTCCAACCACCTCCCCTGCCCCCAGACCACTCCCATTTCAACAGTCTCTCGTGGTTAATGGATGATTCCTAAGATATCACTCTCATATTAGACTGGACTGCTTACGTCAGGAAGGCCGGGGTTAGAATCTCGTTCGGGTGGATTTACAATGGCTACCAGTGTTTGGTTAGTTTCTTTTAGGTTAAGTTAAGAGCTTCTTATGTTCCTCCCCGTCATATTTACTATAATAGTCCCCCCCATCCCATTGGAACTCTAAAAGAACCTCCACGGAAAGAATGTACTATTAGTACATTAGTACAGGTTCATATTTCCACTGGGTAACATATTTATTTAGCCCATACACGCAATTTTTTTTATTATTATTATTATCATTATTATTACTATTAACCTTCTATTATTTATATACTATTAATAGTATGTGTCTATATTTGTTTTTTTATGTATACCGGTACAATATAGACTAAATTTTATTTCTCTCTGAAAAGAGCACCAGTAAAAATCGTGAGTTTGATATTTCCCCGCTGAACATTTCGACAAGAAAGAAACCAGACCGCCAACACCTCAGCAAGACACGGAAGATGTTATTGCGTGGTATAAGAAGACATCTTACTGCCAGGTACAAAACAAAGCGAGGGATGGGGTAGAAAGAACATTTTCCAAGCGAGCAGAGGGTTGGTTGCTTGCTGCGACACCTCCATTTCTCCAATTTACGACTGGCTCCAGCTTCTCACTGTAAGCTACACTCTCTCTCTCTCTCTTTTTACAGCATCGCCTTGTACACTAGCAAGGGCAATAACACTATACAGTCAAATCACATTCACGTTGTAAAATAACAGAGGTGAGAAATAATAAGTTCGCTATAAAAATACTTTGATGTTTCGAAAGAGAATTGAAATAAAGAGAAGTTTCTATATTTATATTAGTTTATTTGTAACACAATGTAATAAAAAAAATGAGGTAGGGCCGGTGAAATAAAGATTTTATTTTGCTGAATACAACTAAAGTTAACTCATGTTTATCTGATATTGAGAAATAGTCGTATAAAATTCATGACCTGCACTGAAATATATTTTAAAAAATACTTCCATAACGTTCATAATAAAATGTGAAAGGTTTATCAAAGCTATAGTTTTCTTGAAATTTAGCGAGTGTAAAAATATATTAACTTGGTAAAATAAGTACATGGATATAGGTTTTACTAACCATAAACCTTATAAAGCAAAAAGTATTTTAGAAGCTAAGTTTTAGTTCTAGTCCTGATTTAAGTGGAACTTTCACTCACTCATGACTTTTAGATATTTTGTTCTACTATAATTTTATTTTCTTTAATGTTATACAAAAAACTTAAGGCATTATTCCTCAGAATTTGTTAAATAATTTATTTGACCAAATTTAATTATTTGAAAAGTTGTAATATATAGCCACAAACATAAATATAATTATAACAAAGAATAGTTTTACTTTAAATTGTCCTTTACAAAACATGCGTGTCATTTTACTTATGTAGGAGTAGTTCTTACAGTTTAAGACATAGTAGTTTCTAGAACACAGATTGTATTTGTTTAAGGTGATTCGTTTCAACTATAGATAACTGCTTTGATTATTTCCTTCAATAATTAATTAAAGAGTTCGCAAGACCTAATTTTAATAGCCTAAAAAGACTTAAATAAATATGGGTTGAATTGAGAACCTCCTATTTTTCGAAGTGGGTTAAAAATATAGTAAAATGTATAGGGGTGTGCGAAGGCCTATAATAATAATTAATGCACACAGGCTTACTGATAATCTTAGTAAATTATCAATAAAGTTTTAATATTTACTTACATCGTGGAGTTGATAAAATTATTTTGTAAATGTTACACATGCATGTCTTTCTATCTACATTTCTATGATAATAATAAATTAAATTCTATTTTCGTTTCCCACTTTCAGTATTAGCCATTTTGAATAATAAATAAAACGCGAGGAAGCTATGAAAAACTTCTGTGATAAAATGCTTTTGTAAATTTGTCACGGGTAATTCCAAAGAGATAGAATAAGGACTAAACATTAGACACGAGCTGGGATTATAGCACAACTAAAGCGCTTTCTCTGCTTCATACCAGTAACCTTGGTGTTACTTCTTTATTTGTATTTTTATTTTCTACAAAATTATCTTGGCGATAGTGAATACAATATACAGTGGAGCGTCATTAATCCGGATCGATCGGGACCGGAACCCATCCGGATTACTGAATTGTCCGGATTTTCAAATGTGCTTTCTTTAATAACTGTATAAATACGTATACGTGTGGTTTTTCTTTTCTGTGAACCTTCTTCAGAATCTAGTTTTGAAGCAAAACGTTGCAAACTATCTTTCTTTGCTTTAATGTCACTAATGGTTTAAGTTCCCACACCATATATTTTAGCGAGAGCTGCACCACTTTCCCCTTTAGACAGTCTCCGTAGAATTTCTAACTTATCCTCTATAGATAAAAATGTATGTTTCCTTTTATTTGTGATAATGATGACAAGATTAACAAAGTAAAAATATGTTCCATTTTAACTCGCACACTAAAACGTCACAAGGCAACTATACCACTGCTGTAAAGTTTATAAATGATAGCACAGAACTGAGCCGAGCACGTGACCAAGGAGAGGTCACTGGCTAAGTCGTTGAACTCTCAAGGACACCTTCCACTACCTCCCCTACCTGCTCACACCACGGATCCGAATTTGCGACGCTCCGGATTTTTGACGTCCGGATTTCCGACGCTCTACTGTATTATCATTTAATTACACGTTTTTGATCCATGCTTACGTTATGGTAGTTAAATTACTAGCCTGTGTGAAAATTCTGTTTAGTAACTGTTTTAAAATGATCAAATATTTAAATATGTAATATTTAGTAAGATAAAATTAAATCGTTTAATAATGTATCGAAGTTTTTTTTTAATGCTTTCTTCGACATTTCTCGAATATGTGAAGGTTATTGTAGATGTCGAAGTCCAAGCCGAAGGAGATTTGACTTTAGACTCAGACTTCGACTTTTCAAAGCTTCGCACACCATTAAAAATTTAACAAATGTTGACTTCAGAAAAATCCTATTTTATTGGACTGTGCCATGTATAATACATTAATTAGTAAGGCTTCCAAAAAGATAAAATGCGTTTTTTTTAATGTGCCCTGTAAATGGTTAGAGTAATAAAATATATAAAAAATGGGTCATCCTACCTTTTCTACTGACTCGTATGATTCTAAACGCGTCATCTATCTCCCCCAGGCGTGTCCGCTACCACAGCCATGCTTTAGTACACAATCTAACTATACATTTCGTGAGGAGTTGGTTAGCAGTCTTTTGCCTGCTTTGAATCAATACCATCCCACCCTCCCCCGCCCTCTTTTCGTCAGCCGCACGGAGATTGCGAACAACACGTTTCACAGAATCCCACTCGCCGGGTTCTTGTCGCTCGATGGCTTTAATATTATGATGCGTGGTGTTGAGTGTGGAGAAGACGCGTGGTGTTGAGTGTGGAGAAGACGCGTGGTGTTGAGTGTGGAGAAGACGCGTGGTAGTTGAGTGTGGAGAAGACTCGTGGTGTTGAGTGTGGAGAAGACACGTGGTGTTGAGTGTGGAGAAGACTCGTGGAGCTGAGAAATACATTGGTCCTTTATTGGAACTACCTACGAGGAACGTAACAAAATTATCTTAAATTATCCCTTTAACCAATTAACATCAGTGAGAGGTGTCGATAACATCTTTAATTAGTAAGAAAAAAACAAATTAGATATTTAAAAAAAAACTTGATTTCCTAGCATACAATGTTTGAAACCTAAAATAGAAATAAATTATATTTTTATGCTTGGTTTATGTAGTTTGAAACCTAAAATTGAAAAATAAAAAATCTATAGTTCAGCCTACGAAGTTTGAAACCTAGATTTAAAAAAAAATGAATCAATGGTTTAGCTTTAGTATATAAAGCATCGTATGAATATTAATGGTCTAGCCGACCGAGTTTGAAACGGTGATACATTTTTATTTCGCTTTCTTTATATTAATCAAGACTTCGCTACCCGAACCACAAGCAGTGAGTTGAACTAAACAAAATGACAACTTCAACAGTTCATGAAAATATTCGTTTAACTATTAAACTATCTGAATGTATTGTAACTGTATCATATTATCGAATAGTTAGTTTTCACAGCAAGAATAGTCTAAAAATACGTATTTTATCTTCAGTTATTATTAACTCTATCGCGAAAATTAAAGTAAGGTATTTTTATCTGATTATATGAAAACAATATTTAAAAAATCCATAGTGTTGTGGACACATTATTATTATTTGACCCGTAGACATTTTGTTTTTTATGAGTCTTATAATTTGTTTAGCATCCTGTCTTACTATCCGTTCGAGTTATGCGCTTATGTATTAATTACGTCAATAGTTTTATGGATTACGAAGGTAATATTTAGAGGAAGCGTTCCCGCATTCGCCGGGAAGTAGAGTGAAAACCCATTTTGGAAAAAAAATCTTCAATACATCAGACTGAGATTCGAAGCTTGATCTCCCCGTCATCGGCAGTCTAGTCTACTGTGAAAGTAGCGCGTTAGACCGTGCGGCCACGAAGCAGCTCTCTTTCCTAACTGAGTATTCTCCGAAACAAAACATAGATTGTTGATAATATCAACATTTTTTAATCATTGGTATTTTTTTACTAAAGGAACAACATAATAATTGGTTGCTTAGGAGATTGAAGGGTCCATGACTTGGGTATTATCATTACGTTATCATGAATTTTAACTCCAAGCAATCACATCCGAGTGAACTTAGTCCGAGTTGAGATTTGGTCGAAATTGAGTTGATAATGAGCTTAAGAAAATTACCTTTATGTACTTTTCTATATGTTGATACCTTAAATATTGTTAATTATTATATAATTTTAACGACTATAATAATGTGACAGATATTTTGGTGATAAAATAAAAGATATATTATTAACAAGTAATATGATAAACGAGAAATACAGAGCCAAAATACGTTACAAATAAAATTTATTCTTTTACTTCCGAGCAAAGTGAAGAGTCTGAAGTGATTTAATTAGTTTTCTTTCTTTTTTCCGTTAGCACACTTCTTTCCGGCAGTCTCAAATTCTTGGCGTTCCGAATGAAATATTCCGCTGCAGGCCAATTGAATTAGGAAGTGCGCAACCCATACCTGGTATACTCTCTCTCATCTGAGAGTTGTGTCGGAGAAATTGGAACTTTTCACCAAATTGAATGTCTTTATCTTATTCCCTTCAGGGGTCCACCTTTTTTCTGTTCAGATAATTTAGAAGTATAAAAAAAACAAGTTTAAAAAAAGTAGAACACTGTCTTTACTGACTTTCTTGCCCTACTACTCGTCTGGTATATCTGCGTATTTACATTAAAAGGGTAGATCTGGGATAGGTATAGTTTTAGAAGAAATGCACACATAATGGATTTTAGTGTGTGTGTTATTATTATTAGCACCGCGTCTTACTACCCGTTCGGGCTATAAGCACTAACGCTAATGTGTAATGGTAGGGTGATTGTGAGTTTAAATGAAGGACCTAGAGTTTAACGTGGGATCCGAACCACGGCGGAGGCCTGGCATACCCCACATTCACAAGTTGTTACTGTCTGTCATGAGTGTAGCAACATTAGATGACAAACTTTTTAAATGAAGAGAAAAAGTTGTCATTAAATTCTAGGACACCATTGATAGATATTCGACAGCTGTTGATATCACCACGTGAAGAAAATTACTATCTTTATGTTTTGTTTATTAAATTGAAAAATGGCACCTGGGCATGCGAATTGAACCCAATACCTTTGGTTTGTTACGCCAATCCTCTAATCACTTTGCTGCGTTATATGATAGCTCGTGATTTTAATTGATCACTCATATGTAGCTGACAATTTCCGCACGTCTTTCACAGACTCGGCCCTAAAATATGATATATATATATGTGTATATATGTATATATATATGTGTATATATATATATATATATATATATATGGTTAAAGTGGTTAGAGCATTGGCATATTAATTCAAAGGTCCCGGGTTCAATTACCGTATCCAGGTCTCATTTTTCAATTTAAATAATATATTTAGATATGACATATAATAGCATGGTTATTTAATCTATCTTAAATGTTTTGCAATAAAAACTGCAAAAATTCTGCCCTAAACTCAAGTTCCCTACTTAAATAATTTAACACACACACAAAAACACACTATCAGGTGACCTGGCGCTCTATGGGTAAGGTGTCAAGACTTCTGTGCTGGGGTCCGGGGCTCAATCCTAGGTCCCGGCACAGATTTATCTGATTGCCAAACCCTTCCTTCACCTCTGACAAGACGTGTATTAATCACAACTCGTGAAAGTGTGGAACGCCAGATCTCAACCGTGGTTCGGATCCCACGTTAAGCTGTAGGTCCTCCATTTCATCTCGCAATCACCCTACCATTACACATTAGCGTAAGTGTGTATAACTCAAACGGGTAGTTAGACGCGGTGCTATTAATAATAATAAATGTTTAGCAAAATTCAATCATGACCATTTAAAATAAATATTTTTATTGGAATCATTAGCGTTACACATCTACCACCGAGAAGTTCCCCTTTAATTGTCCTCCAGGATGATACGAGAGCCGCTAGTTTGACCACCGGATATAAACGTGAGTTAGTCCGGTTTTACTCCCCGCGCTACTCCAGTCTCTATCGGCCGGTGTGGTTCCCTCAGAAAGTTGCAGTGTCCCTTGTCCTCCATGCTAATTACATGGGGGAATCCCCCTCTCCTCTCCCTGTAATTGTGAGCCGGAGTGTTTGTGAGTCGCAGTCCCAGCGCATCTCCTCCACCAACAGAAACACACGAACCCGCAATCAGATTACTACAGCTCGCGTTATATACAAGTTACGAGCGGGAATATTGTCACCCAATTACTGATTGCGCGCGCGCGCACACACACACACACACACACACACACGCCACGTATCCTGACTTCCAGGGCACACATACACCCCCACCCCACATGCAAGGGTTGGGAGGGGGTGGAAACGTTGACTTACCCCGCGAAATATGGGCTCGAAAATAACAAAGTTCGCATTCTCTTTGAGGTTTTATCCCCCCTCCCCCCAAGGTTTCTCCCATCCATTTCGGGCTATATCTTATAAATACATTAATTAAGCTAATGACCCACTTCGGTGGTCACATGGTCTAACGCGCTACTCTCACAGTAGATTAGACTGTCGATGACCGGAATATCGATTTTCGAATCAGGTATAATGAAGGTTTTTTTCCTATAATGATTTTCCATTCTTCCTTTAAGTAAATGCGGGTACACTTCCTTTAAACATAACCTTCCTAATCCATAAAACCATTAGTGTTATTAATACGTACGCTTATAACCTGAACGGGTAGTAAGACGCGGTGCTGAAAAGAAAATTTAGCTAATGAGGTTGGGGTGAGGAAAGTACAATTTCAATGGAAGTGTAATATTTATTACCGCGGCTTACTACCCGTTCGAGCTATACGCTTAAGTACCAACCATGCTAATGGGTTAAGAATTATTGGTAAGGTTGAATATAGAGGAAGTGAATCCGCATTTGCGTGAAGGGAAAGTGGAAAAACATTTAGGAAAAATCGCCCCCCAGTTAACCCGAGCGAGATTCGAATACCACCCCCGATCTTAGGTAGTCTAGCGCAACACGAAACTAGTGTTAGTTAACTACGCCACCGAGGCAGGTCGATGAAAGAGTATATCATTTTGTTCGAACACCTTAGGTCAACCAGTAACATATGTATTTACTGGACTAAGGTTTCCAGGTTCGAATCCCGGCACGGTCGAAAAATTTATCATTGGGGAAATATAGGTTTATCGATTCACAGTGATTGAGTCAACGGTCGGGGGGCTGTGTTGTGTGTCTGCTCTAGATTTAAGAGAGTTTGCAATCAGTCGGTTGAGAAAATGCACGAAGATACATCAATACCCGCTATAGCTCTGCACCTAGGGCTCTGTAGTTTAGAAACTATGTTTATCACTATAATATATGATATAGTTAATCCATGGGCTCGTCTCATGTTGAATACACCTCAGGAATAAATTGCGTAAAGGACCGTCACTCTTTAGAACGATGCGGCGTTACTTATTATGACCGCCACTACCCCCTTAACTGGGGATTAAGGGTTAATTTGAAGTTGAGGGTACGTCATATACGATATTTATGGCGCTCTCCCAAGTAAAAAGACAAGAAATCCTTTTTAATATGAAGCACACAACATTAGCTCACCACAGGACCATTAAAATTGATCACGCTCAAAGAAGTAATAAGGGTCCATGTCGTAACAAAATATTTAATGAAAAATTTTACTATTTCTGTATACATTAATCCACATATATAACGTGACTATTTTATACTCGTATAAATAGCCAATGTTTAAATGGATTTTTTTTTTGGTCGGTATTGCTAAAGAATTTTAAAATTTACACTTTCAAACGAGAATTTGTTTGGAAATATTTGGATTAAACTTAATCCCTATTCCAGTATTTTATTTTTAACATTTTGAAAATATATATGTACAGGCCAAAACCTGAAGCATTTACCTTATTATTTTATTCATTAAATGATAAAATTATTATGAATCAGCTGATTACTATCGCAGGACCTTACTATTCTGACGGTGACCTGGCGGTCTAGGGGTAAGGTGTCAGACTTCTATGCTGGCGGCCGGGGTTCAATCCTCGGTCCCGGCACAGATTTATCTGATTACCAAACCCTTCCTTCACCTCTGACAAGACATGTGGGGAATGCCAGGCCTCCACCGTGGTTCGGATTCCACGTTAAACTGTAAGTCCTCCATTTCATCTCACAATCACCCTACCATTACACATTAGCGTAAGTGCGTATAACCCGAACGGGTAGTGAGACGTGGTGATAATAATAATAATAATTGTGNTAATAATAATAATAATAATAATAATAATAATAATAATACTATTCTGACAAAAATATATTGTCAAATTCCACTAACCTTAAATAAATTGACCAGCGAAAGATTTTATCCCGGTAGACCGGGGATTCACCTTTAAAGAGTACCTGAAAATGTGATTTCCAATACTCTACTCATTCCTGTGGGTAGCCCTAAGCATTAATTGGTCCATTATGTTTTTTTGAAAGAAAAAAAAATCTCCTGGCATGAAATAAAAATAAAAGTATAGTTGATATTACTTATTTTGTCATTAATAAGGGACCCTTAATATTTAATTCAAATGAAATAAGGAAGTAAACATTTGGAGCTGTTTTTGCTTTTCCCTGAAAAGAGAATGCATATTTAAAATTATCACATTTGGCTGGGATATGACCTCGTTGCTTAGAGTCAGGTATTTAAAACTATTCTCCAAGTATGGGTTGTTAATAAAAAAATACTTAAGAATAAAAATTAAATATAGACTGTATATAAATGGACCGGAGATTTATTTATAATGTGTTTATTTTTAAAAGATTATATTGGACTAAGATATTAAAGCCCAACCACCTTAGTTTAGCCCTTTGTGCATCTGTCTTGTGTTCTAATTTCGATTCCATACAGGGTCATAAATATCACCGTAAAATTGATGTTTTTTACATCGTTCTAAATATTAAATAAAAAGTTGTGTCTGATGTGTTTATCAGATAATAAAAAGGTACCAGTGTTATATATTTATTTATACAATGGCATAAACGCTTGTGGTTTACTTATTGCATACCTTAATTATCGATACCAATGTAATTGGTAACCCAAATGCTAAGTGTGCCCATAAATTTTTTAACAAAATAAAAATAAAATTTAAAAGAATTATTTTCTGTGTTTACTGCTAAGAAAATTCGGTTACAAATAAAGATCTACTCATCATCGCAATAAAAAAATAGTTCCACAGACTTACATGAAAAAATAGATAGAAGTTATATCTTTAGACTTCTTTTTAAATGCTCTTTGAACCTCCATTTTAAATGACTATAAATAATATATATATATATATATATTAGTTTTAGAAATGATTATGCTTAAATCATGAAAAATAGCTCATTTGGAGAGGTGACGCTAACTATTTATAGCTCACACCACATGTAAAAAAACAAAAACATAATACAACTATAGTACTACTATTAACACATTATTCAAGTATAGATTACAACATTTTCAAAACTTGTAAAAATTAGGGGGTGATTTCATCCATTAAAAATAGGCAAGTATTTAAATTCCCACCTTTTCGGTAAACCTTATTTGGAACAACAACCCACTAACCAAATAAAGAATAGAATAAACATATTTTATTGCTGAGAAGACCAGGTGGACAAACAGGGGGACAAATAAACAAGTCATAAGAGGAGTGGGTGAGAAGAGAACCATTTTGGATGTTATTCCTCGGTACAAAGCAAACTGGACACATCCTTAGGAAAAACTGTCTTCTGCACGACGTCATAGAAGTAAAGGTTGAGGTTAAGAGGAGATTAGGAAGGAGTTTGATTCAAATATTGGATGACTTGAAGGAAAGAAGAACATTCTGGGAGCTGAAGGAGGCAGAGGACAGAGCGAACTGGAAGTCTAAGTTCACAGATAAAAGGAATGAATCTGTCCTAAGTTAGAACACCCAATAATGATAAGAATATTGGTAAGACCAGAATTATGAATAATCCGAACATTCATTACATTTCATTCCATTACAAACGTCACAAAATTTTTGTTTAATCTGAAAAATATTTTTTACTATGAGGAAACAATTTAATTCCAAATATTTACAAGATTATAATTTTGTAAATAGTATTTATATTTAACAAAATAAAATAAAATATTGGATTTTAAATTATTATTATTATTATTATTATTATTATTATTATTAGCACCACGTCTTACTACCCGTTCGGGTTATAAGCACTTACGCTAGTGTGTCATGTAGAGTGATTATGAGATGAAATGGAGGACCTGCAGTTTAACGTGGGATCCGAACCACCGTGGAGGCCTGGCATTATACACATTCACAAGTTGTGATTAATACACGTCTTGTCAGAGGTGAAGGAAGGGTTTGGCAAGATTTTAAAATAAATCATCATTTCTTTCAAAATATGGGTTCACCAATATTGAGCTAAATTATCAACAAATACATCAAATATATTGTTTATTTATGTCTGTGTGTTTGTAAACGCCGAAGCTCCAAAATCAAGAAAGTTAAAAGGCTCAAACTTAGCATACGTTTTTAGAAGGAGATGAGGGTGTATTATGAGCCTGACGTCATGCACCACGGGATCTCCAGCGTGGATAGGGCCATTGTTGGAAGTGAACCTCACGGACTTAATTATACTAAAAGAAATAAAGATATTTATAGATTTGAAACTTGAACTATATACAAAGAAAACTAATGAAGGTGCCAATTTTTTTCATACATATTATAATTACTGTATTAAGTGCCTGAAATTTCAATCACGTGATTACCTGTTTGTATTAGAAAGTGGAAAATCCATTTTGGAAAAAGCCCCCTCAGTAGACATGACTGAGATTCGAACCTCGATCTCCCCTTCTTCGGCAGTGTAGTCTACTGTGAGAGTCGCGCGTTAGACCATGCGGCCACCGAAGCGGGTTGTAAGCAATTTATTTCATTAGCGTATTTAAGAGGAAGTGAAAGTAAAGGAACAGCGGCAGGAATGGAATGAAGAGGTGAAAAGGTGTGGAGTGAAATTTAGTATGGTGAAAAGTGAAGTGATGACAAGGTAGAGAACAAGGCCAAGAAAGCTGATAGAACTGGATGGAGTAGAGTTAAAACAAGCAAAGAGAGTGAAGTATCTGGGTAGTGGGATTGAGACAAAAGAAAGCTGATAGAACTGGATGGAGTAGAGTTAAAACAAGCAAAGAGAGTGAAGTATCTGGGTAGTGTGATTGAGGCAAAAGGGGGCAGCAGATAATATTATATATGAGGACAGCGAGGAGATGTTTTATACAAGTGTGCGAGAGTCCTACTGTGGAACAGAGAAGTGCCCCTGAAGTGTAAGAAAGTGTAATACAGAGTATACTTCATACCCATGTTAGTTGTCACCAGAAGAAATAGGATTAGGAATGAAGATGTAAGGTCAAGCGTTGGAGTACATGAGATAGTGGAGGAAGCAAGGCTGAGATGTTATAGACAGGGGAGAGGATTCCAAGAAGATGAATGGACCGCGAGAGAGGCCAAGAAAGAAATTAGAGGAACAGATATCAGCAAGTGTGCAAGTGAGAGGAGGAGAGTAAAAAAGAGTGCAGGAGGAAGAATGGTGGAAGGACAGAGGGAGATGGAGGTATTTTACCAAACAGGCCCGGCCACCCAAGCTGTAAACAGTTCACGATGATGAGTTTATCTAAGTTTGTTGTGGATAGATGCATTCCAATGAGTGCTTACTCTAGTCAGGTTTGTCGGTGAGGGAGAGCCCAGGTTCAAAGCACCACCAGGGTGGGCTGAGCGTGTTTATTCCTAAATGGTTACTCACACTCCCTCCACGGAAATGTGGGTAGATTTTCTACTAACTCTTTGCCCCTCGATCCTAGCCCAGTAGATTAATTAAAATACAGTATAGCGTCAATATTTCGGACTAATTGGGAATCGACCCAGTTCAGATTTTTGAAAATACAGTTCCTATACTCGAAAAAAAAAAAATCAAAGAAGTGATACTTACGAAAACTCAGTGTTAAGGTAGAAACCTTTTCACTTCATTTAAACAATAAACTTAAACATTGTTTTTTGTAGATAAATATCACAAAATACGATGGAATTTAAAAAAAGGCAAAAATATAGCAACGAAAAATTGTCTACAATTTTTTTTAAAAAACAAGGGTTGAGGTGTTTTTTTGTTGTTTTTTTCTCCCGACCATGTGTCTGATATTGATACCACTGTGCTTATTTTTATAAATAATATTTTTGATTTGACGTCCAAATTATCAACGTCCGAATTATCGACGTTCTGCTGTACTTCTAATCAGGATATATAACGAGAAGCAATAGGAAATATGTGTAAACAACTTTTTGTTTTATCCATCGGTAGTTTGTACATTAGATGTTGAACACTAAATCTTTATTTCTGTTTACCAATATAACCGCCTCTTTTTAATTACAAAAACAAGACGTTTCCCCACTTCCAATGAGTCGTTAATTAACTCTCTCAGCCAGAACAGAAGTAGAGGAAAATTGAATAACTGGAGTGCCAATAGATATAGCTCCTGTTTACACTGGCCCAGCGCCACAAATACTTCAAATATTTCACTCGCTAGTTGTTGACGTTTTGAGGAAGTTGTTCCGCTCCACTCGATTCGTCTTTTCAACGGGCGCCTTCAAGCCGCGGCTGTCGTGGGAGGTCAAGCAATATAAAAACATCTTTATAATGGATTAAAGAGCCAAGCTATTATAGTATTCATGACAGTTACAACCGACTCTAAATATCATATTGTTTAAATAGAGAAATGACATCTGAACACGTGAATCGAACCCGGGACTTTTGGTTTAGTACCACATTCCTCTTGCCACTGAGCTATTAAAGAGTCACCGATATTTAGATACGGCTACAACCATATTTAACAACTATATTATTATTATTATTATTATTATTATTATTATTATTATTATTAGCACCACGTCTTATTACCCGTTTGGGTTATACGGACTTATGCTAATGTGTAATGGTAGGGTGATTGTGAGATGAAATGGAGGACCTACAGTTTAACGTGGAATCCGAACCACGCTGGAGGCCTGGCACTCCCCACATTCACAAGATGTCTTGTCAGAGGTGAAGGAAGAGTTTGGTAATCAGATAAATCTTTGCCGGTACCGAGGATTGAACCCCGGCCGCCAGCACAGAAGTCTGACACCTTACCCCTAGACCGCCAGGTCACCCAACAACTATAATAGATTGTGTATTTAATCCATCATTATAATCGCATCTGTACGGTTGTCATTGTACTAATGGCCGCATAAAGCCCTCTCTAGTTGAAGGTGACCTCTTGAACTTAATTAATAATAATATTTAGCACCGCGTCTGACTACCCGTTCGGGTTATACGCTTTGAACTTAATTGATCACTCATATGCAGCCAACGATTTACACACGTCCATCACAGACTCTGTCTTAAGATAAAAGTGAAGAATGGACCCTCAGCACGGGACGACTCCTTGATAGCTCAGTGGTTAGAGGATCTGTGTACTAAGCCCAAGGTCATGGGTTAGATTCCCGCGCACAGGTGTCCTTTTCCAATTTAAATAATATAACCATCGTTATATTCAAGAATGAATAGGATTCTGTATTTATATTGACTGGCTCGAAGGTATTTCCATCCCTCCCATTCATCTACAGATTATATTTTCTGATTACCTATAAGTATCACGTAAAAGATTTTGTATAGAAAAATATATTTATTTGGCATGCAATTTATTTTCCTTTTAACATCTTACTGTCCATTTGAGATGTATTAATATATAGAGGAAGGGGGGGGGGTAGCTATATCCTCATGCAAACTGCAGTAGGAAGTGAAACCAGCTAGGATCTAAGGATCTTTCCATCCCAGGTAAATTAGACAAGGTGTGTCCCTAAGTGGGTACTAAATTAACACGTTCTAATTAAAACCAAGTTTGTAATCGAATCTATATTAGAGTTGGATCTCAATTATAAGATTTTGTTTACATTTGACGTCGGCTTAGTTCAAGATAGCGGCGTTAACATTCAGTGGCAAGTTTTGTACTTTTCTTTCAAATACTAGGACTCGATATACGATAGATTGTCCTTGAGGCCAGAGTTGTTTGCCCTCTAAGCTCTGATCTTAGAAAAACTTTGGTCGACAGGTTTGTCAGCAGCTAGCTGAGCGATAAAGAAGATGGTATTTCCTCCCTTAGAATTAAACATCCCTCAGAAGTAGTAATCGATTGTATCCCATATGACTGGCAGGGTATCGCAGGAACCCTCCAGTCTGCCAGAGAACTAGAGGTGACGTGAACTTCAAAGACCAAGAAACCACGCAAACAATATGGTAGAAAACCAAGAAAGGCCATTGTTAGGACAGCACACAACTTCAAATCAGAAGGTAAAAACCTTAACCAACATTCTGTCTTCAGAATTTTAAAATAATATACATTAATTTTTAACTTAAACCATTATGCAGGGTGTAGTTTAATTGGTGTAAAATATTCTAAGGGCGTATTCCCATTGACCAAACACTATGAAACGTGAATATGAACATGGGTCTAAAAACGCTTAGTTTCCGAGGACGTAGGCATTTTATTGTTCGTTTAATAAACAATCTAAAAGAAGAAGTAACACAACTATAAAATACGAAATTTAACAGAAGCAACCAAAATAAAAAAAACACAAGAAAAATGAAGATTTTGTTACAATGATTGTTCAAAATGATGTCCTGCTTCGATGTATTCTCCGAGTCTTCGTTTCATGATTTGCCGTACTCTGTTGAACGCCATTGAGGTGTGACGTATTTACTCACATCCATTAACGATACGTTCTCTTAAAAATTAAACATCAAAAACAGAAGTTGAGTCAACAATGGAATTAAAATTTCCCCAGAGATTAAAAAAAAGGTTCAAATGTGGTGATCGAGTTGGCCATTTAGTGGATAGCTCACAACCAATTCATTTTTGAGGAAAACTTTTAATAACTCTAAAACAAACCGTTTTAGACCAATGTTTATATGCACTTGTCTTAATGTTTGATCGATATGAATAAGCACATAGAATAGTTGACACAAATTAAATACATCCTGTATAATCTCCACAAAATATAGTGATGACTACTTGGGACGACATTCAGCACCCAGTTGGCTCAAAGAAAGGAAAATGTCGATTCACTCCACGACAGTTGTAGCTGATTTCCATCCTCTCAGAGACATAGTTTATGTTAGGGGCTAAGAGGTCTTATAGTATTGCTAGGTCCTTTATTTTTCCCTGTAATCCCATTTCTAATGCAAATATGTATAAGACTATATAATCGATTCATTGATCTGTCTCGTTCTTGTCAGATATAGTGTTTACAATGCACTATATCTTCTGGTATTTGCTAGAGCAAGTTGTTGCTTTCATTTATCTGTCTCAGTCTAACTTATGGATCTGATAATTATGAAAGTGGCAGAGGTATGAAAGATACGTGTAATAATATTCAATATACAACCAGCCCCTGTGATGAATGCGTCGAAGGTGTCGCTTGTAGGGCCATCTGGTGGTTTGGAAGACCGATGTGCGATACTACCTTCTTTCTGGCTTAGTGAGAAAGCAACGGGAACCTAGCTCACCCCTCATTTCCCTAGTACTCCCCTTCAATAATGCCTAGGCTTTACCACTCACGGTGGGGGATTTGGGTTGAGCACTAATCGTTCATACATACCTACGAAACATCAATGTAAACACTTGCGTTATTCCTAGAAAATTGCTATTTCTTGGTTAGCCAAAACACAGGAATTTAAATACATAACCACGAGTTTACACCAGAAAATCACTTTCACTTTTTTTTTACAATCATATAAGCTCCTTAATCCACTATTATCCACCATATTTACACTAAAGAATACTAAAATAAGCTATATTAGTTTAAGGAAATGAATAAAATCTATCAATATTAACCTATCATTGGAGAGAAGTTATATTTTAAAAAATTATACGTTGAGAGTCTTGTGTGAGATAAAACTCTCTACCTCTGGGTGTTATATATAAAGTTCGGAATGGACGTGACGTAGCTTTTCCACAGATCGTAAATTTGTGTGCAATGTATTTCCCCGCGACGAAGCGGTTGAGTGAACCTTTCGCTACGTTCGAAATAAAAATGCTGGATTTTGTGTTATCGTTCTGCTATTGCTGCTTAAAAAAATGCACATTTTTAGGAGCATTATTTATTTTCTACTTAAACCTTGAAAATAAATATAAGACAATTAATTATTCTCGTTCTTTTATGTAGATTTCTATAAATAATTGGTTGTTTAAAATATTTTTGTTACTTACATCATGGAGTCATTATTTGGAAATTTTATTTACACTCGAAGTGTATATTGTTGCAACAAATGAAATTTTGTAATAACAATTAAGGAGGTTTACTTTATTGAACATAATGGTGACATATTTTTGTTTTATCTAAACGTAAACATTTTCGCATTTATCCTGTGGACTACATTTTGCTCACATTTTTCCTCTTCCAAAGAAGGAGCAGTAATTTTCCTTCTTGGTTGCTATTACCATCCTTTTACACCTTATATTAGCCTACGTCTTTATTTTATTTTTCCTAAACAAATTAGAAAATGAAAACAATCCATAAGAATAAAAAATATATTGAGAGTTAATTAAATTGAAACTTGAGCTGTTGTGTGGAAGATTTGACAATTCCTCTGATGAAGCCAAATTATTTGAAACTAATTAATGGTATTATTTTATTTATTAACAATGTACTCAGCGTATAACTCGAACGGGTGGTATGATACGATGATAATAAAAACATAGACAAATTAAAGTTCAAATAAAGAATGTAAATTATTTGGAATCAAAATAAAATTGCCCTAATCAGTGGTTATGCAGATTAAGACGTCAACACTGTTTGGCCTGGTTAACCAGTGATAGGAATATCATGGGTTCTTGTCCCGTCTAGGTGTGTTGGGCTATTTTTTTCCCCGTAATATCCTTTCTCACTCATCCTTCACGCTAATTAAAGTATATTTCCTCTAAATAATACCTTACCTTTTCATACCCCAATAGTTTAATAATATGCGGAAAACCCTGAGCGATATTTAGACGATAAAACTAAATAAAACTAAGTCAATCTAATATAAGTTTTGAATTATAGATTCAGGGAATATTTAGATTTTGTTAGAAATATATTATTACTTACTTTAGAGCCGTTCATTTGTTGTTGGCGTCTTCATATGTGTGTATTTAATGTAGATTCTGTCAACTACAGTAGCCCCATGGCTTCTTTGGTGCTGACTGACAGCTTTGAAACGTTACCAGACCAAATTATGTATCCCTACGCCGGGCCAAATGATCTGTAAAAACATGTGTTTAGCAGCTGTCACTTCTGACGGTCAAAATTTAGGTATATACCTAAATGTTGACTGTGAGAAGTCAGCACCAAAGAAGTCATGGGGCTAGTGTATGTTAGGCGATAGCTAAGAGACCAATACTAATTAAAAATTAATACCAATATTATATTTAATTTACCAAACATATCATTTATTGGAAGTGAATATTATATTTGTGTTAGGAGATTTATTTTTATTTCTTATTAAATAATATATTCATAATTAACGAATTAGAATCATACACTATTAATTAAAGTGGGCTATTTATATTACGTCTCGATCTCAAGTTTATTCATTTATCTTAACCTAATAGGATCACAAAACAATTTATTTTAGAACCAAAATAAAATATATTTTTTTAAATTTGGAGAATTATAACATTAACAATTTTTTAATAATCTGATATCTAAGATAAGATTTATAAATTTTACTAAAAATATTTATTTATATTTATATTATTTATTCTCATTTATACTATTTTATCTAAATTCGTCAATGTCATATCATAAAAAATTATGATAATTAAAAATGAACATAAAACAAACAAAATTTACGAAAAATATTTTGTCATCTTTTCAATCATAATATGATGTGTCCGCAGTATAATAGTTTTACTTATTAAAAAATCATGTACAACACAAAATACCACACAAAAAAGACTGTAAAAAATTGTTGTTTTTAAAAAAAAATGGGGATTTAAAAACTCACCAGTCGTTGCCAGTTTTCGAAACATTTTGCCTTTTTCTACCAGTCTGGTGTGGTTTTGGCTCGGCTACCATGTTTACATCTGAAAAATACACCTATTGTTAGTGGCCATCAAAAATATGTACAGTACACCATGTAGAAAAAAATATTGTGTACACTGTACGATTATTATGGATTCAAAAAAAAATATAGGTAGGTGTTTCGTAAAAAACATATTAAAAAATACCCCCATAGGAAAACGTTCGCGAATAATATGTACAAGCCACCTTTACATAAATAGTTTTAAATATGTCTATGAACTTGTCATTTATTGAAAAAACTTAACGATTTACTTAATATGTTTTGTTATTTATTATATTCTAATTTAAGCCATTAGCTGTTGTGGTGTGGAGTTGTTGATATGGTACACCTCTGAGCTCAAAATATTGTTTAAATTTGATAAATCCGGTTATTTAATAAATACTATACAGTAGAAGCAAAAGATCAAAGTGAACGCGGTTGGGATGGGATAGCCAAGAAATGTACGTGGAAAAACTCGCATGAACAGAGTCAGTAATGAATGGGTGCTAATGGAGCGAGTTTTGTATACAAGGATAGGGGAGGGTGGAGAAAGTTAGTGAGGACGGATTAAGTACGGAGTTGTATTTTAGCTATATGTACAGTTTCTTGCCTACATCGTACCACGGGATGACTATGTATGTGTGTATGTATAAGAATACTATACAGAAATAGCCCGCTGTGTGACGATTCACTTTCCGGAACTATTTTCATATGACTGATTTGATTTGTGTCTCCATACGGTGGTGCCTAAGTATCCAGCAGCCATCTCACTGACATGTCAGTTCAGTAACATGAGGCTGCTGGACTCTGTTCGTCTATTGCTATAATTATCGTGGCGATTGCAGTACAGTGCGTGCATCAACAAGTGAAAAGGTAATGATTTGCTTTACGTTGAAAACATTACAGAACAAAAATTTTCAACTTTTTAAAATACGCGGCACAGTGAACAACACGCTAAAACTTTAAAGCCCACTGTCAGTTTTTTATTAATTTTCTAATATTTTCCCTATTTTTAAGACTAATGTTGATCATGAAATTATAAATATTTATCTTTATTCCCTAATAATTTTTTTCTCGCTTCTTTTTCATCTTCTCAAACTCACGTGGTAAACTTAGCCTTCACTTCGCGGCCCACTGATGTGCCGCGGCACACTGGTTGAAAAACGCTCGTCTAGAACCTAAAATGTCGTTTTAATGTCGTATGTATGTTTGCAAGTCATAAAATACAAACAAACATAAAAAAACAGACCGAATGCATTAGGTGATTTCACCCATCTCGGTGTCGTAGTTGGCTAACGCGCTAGTCGTGTTGAGCTCGACTGCCGAGGACGGGGAGATCGAGGTTCGAATCTCGGTCGGGTGAACTGGGGGTGGTTTTTCCTAAATTGTTTTCCACTCTCCCTCCACGCAAATGCAGGTTCACTTCCTCTAAATCAACCTTCCAAATCCCAATCAATTAGCGTAATTAGTACTTAAAGAGTATAACCCAAACGGTTAGTAAGACGCTGTTCTAAATAATAATAAATGAGGTGATTTTGTAGAGTAATTAAAAAAAATTAATGTTATTGGATATATTCATAAATAAATATTATAAATGGGATCAAATTTAGCATTAATCTTTACACCCCAATGTCATAAGGTGCTGAATATTCAAATTTGGCATAGCTTTAAAAGAAACAAGTCAATCTAATTGTCAGAAAAATTATTCGTAATTTTAGAATGGAGTTAGTGTTATTTTTCTATCTTTTAATATCAAGCTATAACAGAATATGCCTGACGCATTTAACCCAGCTAAACTCAATATTTTATATATATATATATATATATATATATATATATATACTTGTTCTCATGTAATAAATGTGTACACATTTGTACTTATACATTTAATTACCCGTTGTATTTCAAATACAATTAATTAAACACGTCACATAGTACTCACCGAGTCCTCCGACAAAACTTCACCTGTCTGTAAATAAACAAAGATTAATGTTGTTGGCGCTAACAACACATTAACAGAAATACCTCCTAAAATATTTGGCCACAATCATATCTCGTAAAGTTTTCAAATGTAATAAACAATCCATAAAACCGCCAAATGAATTTCAACTATAAATTACACTGGATGATTTCAAGCGAATACAAAATTCCAAGTGAGAAAAATAATAATCAATAGTACATTTTAAACAGATGATCTTTATTTTTAACATTTAATTGTTTCAAAAGTTATCTGAAACTGATTTTTAAAATGACAATACACATTAATCCAATAACGTACTGTTTATAAAATGGAGATGCAATATATTATCTCTGCCTCTGATATTAAAAAAAAAAAATACTGCAGAGAATAAATTTGTCCTTTTAAAACGTCATTATCACACTAGTTTCTTAAAAAGGATCTGTTTATCCTTTTTACTTAACTTTTTCTACTAGTATTGTATTTCACCTAGCGGATACACCATTTAAATAATTATGTAAAATCAATTTCCATTATTTCATTATGTATACCCAGTTTTGATAAGGAAGATTAAAAAATGCCCGTTTAGTCTTAAACGACCCCTTCACTAATACCTAAGTGATAGCCTACAAGTAATCTTTGTACAGATATAATTATAATATATTCCTACATATTAATAAACGAATATGTATTAATTTATATATCCAGACATATTAATATATAAATATCTATTTATCATTAGCTTTAAGTTTATATTATTATCTTTTATCAAATATACTATATATATGTATAGGATATTTATAATTTCAATATTTTATATAATATATGAAAATGTAATATGAACAAAATTATATAATAGTGTGAGAGTATTTATTTATTATATTTAAACTAAATGTAAAGGCTATAAATATTTTTGGATAAATAATAAATGTATTATAAATCGCTATAAATTTATTTTCGACACACTCTTATCTACCAAAGTTACATATCTACATACGGGAATTAAAAGATATATACAAATATAGATATTCATATCTCATATCTCCCGTTCATTCTCCAATAATGTTCCACTCAGCCCCTTTCCCCCAAAACACTTTCGTTTCCCCCCGCACATATTGCAATATACCGTATTTTATTCGCCCCCCCCCCTCCTGCCCCCGCAGAAGATAGCGCCTGAAAAGAATTCTCTGAGCGCTAGGCAGGAGTAAAGGGATTCCCCGCGCTCCTCTAATAAGTCCTCATTTAACAATGAAGGAGACGCCATAGCTTTTTTTTTTTTACAGTTTTTCGCTCGAACCTTATTTTTTTCTTTTGAAGTTGCCTGCACTGGTTTGTCCGGGAAAGCTTGTGAAAAAAAAAATAGCGTCATCCTAAGAGTTAAACAGTACTATATCTTTATTTGGCGGATTTTAAAATGAACATTTTACCCTCGCTGGATAAAAATTGGTAGGATTAAAGTTCTAGCTGCCAAAAGAAGCAAATACTGCATTTCGTGCCTGCTCCAGCAGATAGTTTGACAAGTATATTTGCTATTGTTAAATATATTCGTCTATAATACATGCTATTAATCGGTCAGTAAGTTATTGACATCTTGACTGTTGTCAAGGAATGTAAAACTTATAATGTATAACACAGTTTTACCGGTTGTTCTCTGTGGGTGTGAAATGTGGTCTCTTACCTCACATGACGAGAACAAATCTATGATATTTGGAAACAAGGTGCTTAGGAAAATATTTTGAGTCCGTAGAGGTTCAATACAACCAGAGTTTGGTTGTATATAGATTGGTCTTTATTTTAAATTAGTAAATATTTAAAAAACAGCACTGGGTTTGCAAAATTATGAAAATTTACATATTTTATAAATCTAGTTCTTGAGTCGTAAGTCGATATAATGTAAGTGTTTTTAAAGTACATATCAAATATCACAATAAAAATACGTAACTCTAAACCAATAGATCAGGGCTCGATCGCAACAATTTAAAGTCTGTAGGTTTTCCGTGCTGTGATTTCCCATACTCCTACCAGGTTTGAACTGGTGAAATTCCTTTGAACGTGTCCCTCACATCGTGTTATTTAAGTAAGATCAATTAATATTGTTTACAGCTGCTACAAGTACTACTGAATTTAAAAAAAAATGTATTAATCACACATTTATTTCTTCTGTAGATCTTGTATAATATCTTACTACCCATCAGTGCTACACGTATATGCACTAATTAGGCATACGTTGTTAGGGATGAAGGTTTAATTTAGATGAAGTGTGCCTACATTTGCATGTAAGGATAGTGGATCACCAGCTAGGAAAATCTACCCTCGGTATACCCAACCGGGATTTGAGCCCCAATATACCCAACATCAGAAGCCTAGCTTATTGTGAGAGCGACACCTTGGACCATGCAACCATCATAGAGGGTTTTTATAGTAAATCTACCTGTAAATTATGTATAAATCCTGTTTGTAACCATACAATCTTACAAGTAAGTAAAAGTGATAATTGTATACTTGCCAACTGTCACTCACTATTCTTATCTGACAGCTGTCAAGGTTGGCATTACCTGTCTAAGGTGACAGACATCTCTCTTATCTCCACAAGTACTAGGGTAGATATAGCCCACCAACTCGCGTCATAAAACGATATTCATAACCCGGCTGTTGTAGGTCTGTGGGCCTTCTATTATCATTGAGCTCTCATTTTATTATCCCTGCACTGTTTATTCCTCGTGAGTCTATGCCCCCTCAACTACCTCAATGTTCCTGTCTTATCTCGACTTGTTCATTCGATTTTAGTTGGTGATAATGTTTATGACGCCATTGACTAGTATTTAAGTCCTAAATAATTATTATATTAATATAAAATAACTTTCAAATAAATTGTTAAAATATATTGATACGGTAATGTACCTTCGTCTAAAATACTATTGAATGTGCCTGCCAACGATTTATTTGATAACAAACTTTATTAGTATACTAATATTTTTTTTTTTACTTTTACTATTCCTTAAAAGTATTTTTATACCCTTATTACAAGTAAACAATAATATTAGATCTAAGGACACAAATTAATCTATTTCATTTTGGTTTAGTTACATTTATTTTAAAGGTGTTTTTATTAGTTTGGTATCAATATAAGCAACTATGCCTTAAACTTAGCACTAATTGAAAGCTTTTAAGCTCTGTTATAACAGTGGGATTTTCTTATTAATAGACAAATAACATCAATAACAGACTACCCTCTTGGTGGCCACGTGGTCTAACGCGCTACTCTCGTGTTAGAGTAGACTGTCAATGTTGGAATGATCGAGGTTTGAATCTCGCTCGAGTGTATTGAGAGTGATTTTTTTTAAATTCATGCAAGTGAAGGTACAGTTCCTCTAAATATAACCTTCATGATCCCTAAAACCATTAGCTTAGTTAGTACATTATGGGTAGTAAGACGCAAGGCTAATAAAAAACTTAAGTTTGGGATTTTCAAAAGTAATTGTCTTATGTTAAGACTTGCAAATATTTTTGTTTAGGAAAGAGGTTTTATAATTTTTGTAATGACATTAGTGTTAAATTTTTCATCCAATAATACGCTCATTTTTATTCACTTAAATATCTAATTTTATAATCCAAATTGAATTATCTTTTATGATAGTTTGGTGTAATGTACTTTGAACTTTAAAAGAAAAAGAAAGGAACTCAAGAGAGAATAAAAACAAAATTGTATTTTTTACAGAAAGTTATTGTATTTTAGTTATGTATTATCATAGATAGAATATAAAGGCAATGCTGCATTGTGATATTAAATACCAATATGAGTATTTAAAGGTAAACTATTTTGAATACGGTGTTTTATGCTTTTATATTAACCATCCAAACACTTTTTCTCTTGTGTCTGCTAAGTTACTGTTCCAAACAAAAACCATTGATATGGAATTAAACAATAAATACTTTAGTTTCATAATAAAATAATGTTTTGTAGCTTTCAACGATAATAAAAACCAAACACATTATTGTTAAAATAAAATTTAATTTGCAAATAATGTTGAGTTTACTTGTTAGAACTATATTATTTTCAATAATCCCTTATTCGTATCTGTTATTACATTTCCATACAACTACACGATTCCTTACGAACTCCCCCCCCCCTCCACTCAACTATATTTTCCTCTCCAATGTTCTTACGGATCTATTTCCATAATACCTTCATTTTTGTGTGCTACGTTCCATTTTGTAGATGAAAAGTAAACATCTCGGAAGTATTTTATCATATAGAATACTGAACCGACGTAACGTGGATACTCGACCAGGAATATTATTACCGGTTGGTTCATAGTCTTATCAAAAATATGTTAAAAAATTATTTAGAATAAATTTACTACCCTGGTTTAAAAATCAATACGTATATTTACATCATGCACTTAAAATAATTGGCTTACTATAGTAGATAAATGTGAAATGGTGATATACTTAGACCACACAAGTAAATAAACAATATAATTTATTACTTTGGCAATTGAGAACAAGTCTTAAATAGTGCGCTGATAAGAATGAGGCTTCTATTCAACTATCGGTTGGCTGTACTGTGTCTCTCAATAAAAATAGGTCCGTCCAGGCTGGGTAAATTAATAGCCTTAAGGTGCGTTTTCTATGTTTGCATTATAATTAATTAGGATACGCCTCTATTATCTCACTCCGTAACACTAAAGTGCATAAACAAACAATTTAATTGAATTGTGACGCCTTCTATCTGTTGTGATTCTATTTACTGATCAAAGGGTCTCTGATTTAATTCCCCGTAAGGGATGAAAAGAATGTTAATTCTGTGAAATCGACTCTAGTTCTATTTTCACCGGATGCTAAATTATTGTCCGATTTAACTTATGGCCATATTGTGGACACGCAGACTAAGTTGTCGATTATGTCTAGGCTTATTTTACTCTAGTTCTACTCAGTTGGAGCTTAGTTATAAGCTTAGACCTATTGTGTTTGCTTCCCCTCACTCTTTTTACGCAGATGTGGCTACGTTTAAAATATACTACATTTATTATTAGTAGAATATTGGTGCCTTTTAAATAATGGCAGACCCGTTTAGGCTCTATGAGGAATTTAATTTTAGCCTTTTCAACTTATTTACATAACACATTTACTCAACAAACTTGATTGGACAAGCAGATGTTAGCGTTATTTGAACCTTAATAGTTTTTTTAAAGTTTTTACACAGTAATTTTTATATTAATTCACATATGTTTGTATTGCATATCTTAATATGTCATACAATGCTATTTTTTGACTATTTATTGAATTTATATGAAAATATGAGTATATGAATTATTTTTACATTTTCTGAAATCCGTTCCTTTTTTTTTCAGATTATATTTGTCAAGAATATTTCAGCATCATAATATTTATTAAACTATTATTACTTAAAACAACATAGCTTTTTAATACAATCTCGGTTTGCTCGTTGGGGGCGGAGCCCCAAACCCCCGGTGAGTTTTCTTTGCAAGTGGATGTAAACTAATGTAATTCCAGAGCCGTTTTTTGATAGGTCTTACCGTTTAGCCACAAGAGACCTCCAAAGAAAGGTCCGCACCGACTTTAAAGTTGCTTCGGCATTTGGAATTTTTTCTATAAGTTAAAAATAATTTTTTAAACTTTTTGGAATCTTCCCGTCGGCTACAGGCTAGAAGCTATAATTTTGCCAAATTTCAAGTTTATAGCTCATCTGGAAGTGGATAAACTTTAATGTCGGTGAGTGAGTCAGCCACGTGGCTTTATAGCAGTATAATTTTCTTCAATTTAGCAATAAAGCGTCTTCTATAATTCATCAATAAAACATCTAAGTTTTCACCCATACTTATCTAATTCTTACTCAAGATTTAAAGTTTTGGAATGTTTTATAAAATTCCCTAGGGGTAAGTTTTAACACCCTGTTTGCTCAAGGCAGTGTGCTAGCCAAGCCAGGCTTGTATAACACCCTCCCACACCAGCGTTAATTTGTCGGACGTGCTGTTGTCAGCAATACTACATTCGTTAAGCCGCCCACCTTCAACAAATTAATAATTATCGGACCTAAGTAAACAAAGTGGTGTTGATTAGCGAGGATGCGGGCGGTATTTTAAGACCTTTCCCTTCCCTGGACGATAACAAAACCAAATATTTCTTGATCTAAGGGAGCTAGGAAGGTTAACACAATCGTAATAGTCTACTAAACTTGTTTATAAGATTTTAACTAATGTGCGTCACGAACTGGTAGGCGATATTTTTCCACAAGATCAATCCTGATAGCTGAATTAGATGCAATATTTTTTTAACGTGAACTTTCTAAACTGACTATATTAGTACATGAGAATGTAATAGAGTATAGAAGGATCACCCTGAATACGAGACGAACCAGAAGGGTTAAGTGGTAACACACGAAATCCAAAGATCCCGAGTTGGTTATAATTGATTGGGTCCATATATTATTATGAACCAAATAGCCAAGGCTATTATATTAGTTAGATATGGTTTTAGCCGCATATATATATATCATATTATGTAGTTGGATATTATAATAATTGTACAAGTGTCAGCAATAAGCCAACTACCAAGCCGAGGGTGGCTGCGTTATCTGATAGCTCGTGATACTTAATAGACCACACAGTTGTAGCAAATGATTTCCGCACGTCCATTACAGACTCTGCCTTAAAATATGATTTAATAATGACTCGGGGCATGGAACTATTCCTAGATAGCTCAGTGGTCAGAGCATTGGCGCAATAAGCCAAAGGTCACCAGGTTCGATTCTCATGTCCAGGTGTAATATTTAAATTAATGTATATATGCAACCTACTGACTTTTTGTTATCTTTTGAGGATATTTATCGTCGGGGTGTACAAAGCTTTAATAATTTTGAGCAGGTACATGCTACATAACTTTTCTTGTTAAAAGTCTTATTCCTCTGAAAACTGGACGTTATTAGACAGCACAGTTGCTAAATATATTTTCACACGTGAAGTATTGATTTATGCAGGTGTTAGTTTTGATACATTGCCACAATAATTATAAAATATAATAATATAGTAAAAGATATCAATGTTGAGCGCAAAAAAAGTTTGTAAATTTTAAGTGATTCTTCATATGTAATGTAGACAGCAGGAACTAAAGTAAATATTATTCTGATCAATTACTGCCCGCTATGAAAAGAATGCTTGGGTATTCAAAGTGAAGGTAAGGTAATCAACCAATGAAGGTCACCACAGTATAGTTCTTTAATAACTATAAAAATGTAAACCAAGCGTTAAAAAGAGGAAGCTTAAATGCGGAAATAAATAGATATTAACTTTTTGAACTATAAAAATATAATCCTATGGATCCAACTATGGACATAAATTAGAGTTCACTATAATCAATATTTATGCTTGATAGATAATTACTTAGTTTTATTTGAAACTTTGGGGGTTTCTGATCAATTATTTCGCTGCTGAATGAGATTCTAGGACGTGTTTACTCGATCGATTGGATAAAAGTCGGTCACAAATAGCTTTATAGAACAACTAGTCTAGAAAATTACCTACTGTTTAAAATACAGGATATATGTTGACCCAAAAACCACATTAAAACTTTAGCTACCAGGAGTTGCTACATAGATACTCGTAATTATCTATTTGTTCTGCGTTAAAACTTCATTTATGTAGTGTTGTTTTGACAGAGATTGTTGTTTACATGGGCGTTGTTACTCACTCTAAGGCATTATTAACTTGTAAGTCCATTTTCGCACTTATAAAAGTACGCCTCCTATCCCTATCTTGAGCTAGTTATATCCAGTCCACCTCATTACACCCTATCCCTATCTAACTAGTTCTATCCAGTCCACCTCAGGACTTAGCAATTTTGCCGGAAAGGTATTCTTATACACCTCCCAGGGTTCTTTCCCACGCCACAATCGGCACGGGACCGACAGCTTTACTTCCACTCCGAAGGAATTGTGCCACGGATTTTTATTTCTTGAGAAAAATCCGTTCACCCCGGTTGGGTTTGAACCCACGAACATCGAGTCATGAGGTCAGCACTTTACCCCAAGACCACCAAGGTTAACATGAGCATATTTTAGATGAGAAACTTTTTTTATCACTGCGTCTTACTACCTGTTCAGGTTATACTCATATACGATAATTACTCTACTGAGGTAAGAATGAGGACGGTAGCAATTAAAAGAACTGTACTTGTATTAGCTTGGAGGGAGAGAGTAAAACAACTTTGGAAAAGCCACTCTCAGCACACCCGACTGAGATTCGAACCTTTATTCCCAGATATCAGCAGTCTCGTTTAACACGAGAGTAGCACATTAGACCATGCAGCCACCGGAGCAGATAGTGCTTTGTTGGGTAACCCTGTAAAATTTAGTTTTTTCTAAAATAAACATTTAAGTTATAATAATTTATTATTGAAAACTGGGTTAGATTAAATAAATACATATAAGCTGTTATCAGGGGAAATATTATAGAAGGTCTACAAACAATCTTTCAAATAATTCAAAAGTTTGTCTCTCCAACAGCACATGGTATTCAAACGAAATTAAAATTAATTGTAAACTGGAACAACCTTATTCTAAATGTCGCAGCTATAGATCATATTTTAAAGTAATTACTAAAATATATCTACCCTTACTCAAACAAATTAACAGAAAATGGTTTTAGTATTGAGCTGGCATTCCAACAAGAAATACTGCATTGTGAGTAAATGTCTTTTCAAGTAGACGACACATTAAATTTAACAACAGGGTCATTAAGTTCCCCAAAGAGAGGGAACTTTTCAGGCCAAGTAGGCCTATCCAACTAAAATTCGACCCATAAAACTTTCGGAAACAAAGAATTCAACAGTTTATTGATAGGCGAACATTAAATACTTCGATCTATACAGGGTGAAGCATCAACGATTAGATAGCAGAATATCCCGAAGATGGAGCATTTTAGAAACAAACTGTTTTTAAGAGGAAAGAGATTGGTGGATATCTTCAAGGTTACTTAAAGCTCAATTTTGTATTTTTAAATTAAAACGTTTTTTTTTTGTGAAGTCATTTTGTACTACACACAACAAAAAAACATTTTTTATACATTTTTGTATTTGACATTAATTTTAAAGATACTTTTATATGTATTTTATATTAAAATTTCTTTTCCAGAACTTTTTATTGCATTATCGATGTTAATTATCATCATTTTGAACATTTATTAATGTAGTTTTGTAAATAATATATAAGTTATTAAATAATAAATTTGTAAATAATATATAAGTTATTAAATACAATCTGTTACTAAAAAAATTGGATAGGAGTTAAAAGATTCTCAAAACTTTGATGTTAAATAAGAAAGTTTTTGGATAGATGTGTATTTTTGTGTGGAATAAAATGCAGTAAAAAATTATATGTTTTAATTTTTTTTAAACAAAGTTGACCTTAAAATAACATTAAAGACGTCCATCATAACAAAGTTAACTAGTTCGGTTTTCTTTGCCCCTAAAAAAAACTTTTTATTCAAAACAATTTTGGCGATATTTTGGTTTCTCAACTTAAATGACTCATCCAGTACATGCCAACAAACACAATAGAAAATCAAGCTTGATAATAGGTCTACTTTTAAAAGTAAATTGTACCGTACACCGCACAGACGTTCCAACTCCTTTATCTTAAAATTGAGATTTTTTTTAAAAAGTTTTAAGATTTTTCAAACGATATTTTAGACAATATTTCAAAAACATTACGGGAGAAAAAGAGAGCAGTGCATTCCAGCAAAGAGCATTAATGAAATAAAATACACTTTTACAGAAAAATATTGATACAAATTATCATTACTCTTCAACAAAGAGCATCAATTTGTGATATCTGTGACCTGAATTTAAGTGACTCATAAATTATCAGTTTTTAAAAATATATTTAAAAACGTAACAATAATAAGTTAGTTCGTACCTCAAATAGCTGCAAAGATATTATCAAAATTGGAAATTTCCCTTAATGTAAGGTACCCTTAAATTATTTTAATATAAAAATGAGATATGTAATTTTATTTATAAGGTTAAACAGTGGCCAAATACGAATATCAGCTAAAATAGTTAAAGCATATAAAAAAAAATCTTATTTTGCTCACAGTAGAGATATAATTTCAAAAAAGTCTCTGGATAAACCTTATTAAAACCCTAGATACCCAGTCTTAGCCCTGACGGTAAAATAGTTTCGTCTCTAAGCCAAGATACAGACCAAAAGCACCCCAAAAATAACTTTTTCGCATTCAGTGGCTCATGAAACGTCAATATTAATCCCAATCTAGAATTCAAATTTATTGACGATCACAATACTTTCTCTACCAGATGAGTCACAATTTAAATAAAAAGCTATTGTACTTTAGTACTCATTAAAAATCTTATACTCGAGTTTAATGCTTGTTAAGTTAAAGATAAAGCTGGAGTAGATTACACTGTATATTATTAAATAAAGTTAAATTGAGTATTGATGTCCAAAAGAAAGTTGTGGGAGGTTGGTATGGGGGATCTAAAGAAGGAGTAGAGGGGGAGGGGGGGGGTCGGAGCGGCTGAAACTTTCCCAAACGCTTCAGTCGCATGGCTCTCTATACATTTTATCTCAAGTCTTTTGTAATTCATAAAATTTAACATTATTTCGGTACATCTAAAGGACAGACAAATATAGTTTGGAAACTCAAAACAAAATAAAGTTGTTACTTTTCTCCAAAAAATTCTGAAATATATTTCAATAGTTTAATATTATACAACATTATTTTGTAGATTACTAGAATTAAATGAGAGAGTAGAGGAAGCAAGACAGAGACGGTATGAACAATTGGGGGTAACCTGGCGGTCTAGGGGTAAGGTGTAAGACTTCTATGCTGGCGGTCGGGGTTCAATCCCCGGTCCCGGCAAAGATTTATCTGATTACCAAACCCTTCCTTCACCTCTGACAAGACATCTTGTGAATGTGAGGAATGCCAGGCCTCCACCGTGGTTCGGATCCCACGTTAAACTGTAGGTCCTCCATTTCATCTCACAATCACCCTACTATTACACATTAGCGTAAGTGCGTATAACCCGAATGGGTAGTAAGACGCGGTGCTAATAATAATAATAAATAATTGGGCATGTAATGAGGATGGAGAAAGATATGATGCCAAAGAAAATGGTGGAGAAAGATATGATGCCAAAGAAAATGGTGGAGAAAGATATGATGCCAAAGAAAATGATGGAGAAGAAGTATGAATGAAAACACCCGCAAGAAAATCCAATAAAGAGATGGGAGGGGCATATAACATAAAGTGTGCTGGTGAGGGGAGAAGAATGGAAGCAATCAAAGGAGAAAGAATGGCGGAAGAATAGAAGAAGATGGAGGTATTTAACTAAACTGACCCGGCCACAGGCTGGAAATGGTTGATTATGACAAGATTTTTTGTAGATTATTATAATTAAATAAAAATGAAATGATAAAATCTCTCGTAATTGAATGGTTTTAAAAACCCCGCATTTGCGTGAAAGGAGAGTGAAATACCATTCTGGAAAAAACACCAGCAGTAAAACCGACTGATATTCGAACCTCGATCTCCCAGGCAGTCTAGTATACTACGAGAATAGCGTGTCGGACCATGCGGCAACCGAAGCGGGTCGTTAAATAAGGATTTTTATTTATTTCAGTGTTCAAATAATTCCATATCTTTTAACTATATCGAGGATGAAAGTTTATTTGAAAGTATAGTCACCGAATATTGAGTAAAAACCCAACAAAGGGCAATATTTAGTATCGGAACTCTAAGTAACAGTCTGGATATGACATGTTATTGCATTCAGCTGTTCGATACACGATCTTTTCCACGACGACCCAAAGGCGATTTTCCACGCCTCGACACGAGACTTGCATTAGCCGGCGAGAAGAAAAGGATTGAGTTCTTATACAGGAATGAGATAGGAGAGAGTGAGACAAAAAAAGGGTAGGGGGGATGGGAGAGTTCGTGAAGAGCCAGTGACGAAACTTGAGTGGCTGTAGAGGATGAAGACCAATCCCTAACACCCTGGACCTATTCGTACCCCCCCCCCCAAAACTCCCCTATGTTATGGAGAAAGGTCGATGACTTTCAAACGCCCTGATGTAAGGCACGAAATCACCCAAAATATAGCGAAGAAATAGTTCAGTTTGAAATTTATATTAAAATGTAAATCAATTTACAAGCATCATAAATAATTAATGCTTTTACAAAGTTTCAGTCTCTGTCCAAACATTGGAAACTGTTCCCGTGACCCAGTGGTAAGGTGGACTTCCTTTTAACTTTGGGTATTCTTGTTCTCTGCCAATATTGGTGTATTATTCATTTTATAGATACTACATATTTGATTAAGGTGAGGGTTGTAAATAATAGGGCGTACTAACTGTTTAAGTCTTAAGTTAGCTTGCAAGTTATGTAATGAAATAAAAGGTACGGAGAATAGCACAGACGTTCTTATCTCTTTTTAATTTTAAAATAGAGACATTTACCAAAAAACTAGCAGAATTTTCTGATATTAAATAATATACACTGTTGCAGAAACACTCCATCAAAGCGCACAAATTTCATTATATATACTGTTACAAAAACTTTGAGAAAAGAGATGCATCTCTGTCCTGCAATAATTATAACAATAAACTACATATTTATAATTATTCCATAAAAATGTATATGTTTGCTAATTGCGCAGTAATGGTTGATTTTATAAATAATATACTCATCATTAAAATATTTCTATTTTAAACAATACTAAAACTTTACAATGAAAAGTTATTTTCATCTCAAATAGTTTCGAATATATCATCAATATGTTTGCTAATTTAAAGTGACAAACTAATAATTTTAATAGCAAAACTATAATTGCCATTTTGTTTGAAGCGTTAAATAACGCTTAGATACCAAAGTTAATAAACATCGTTAAAGATTATTTTTAGAAAATCGATTTTTTCTATTTTTGCCCCTCAGCAAATTACCCTTAATTTTAGGGTTGTATAGCTAATTCAAGAAACTTCTCGGGGGGACCTTACGAATATCCTAGATACCATGTTTTAGCCCAATCGGTAAAATGGTTTTCGGCTCTAGTTTGAAACACAGACAGACAGCCAACCCAAAAACAACTATTTTTGTTTCAAGGGGTCATGAAACGTCAACATTGATCAAAACCTCAAATTCGATTTTTTTATTTTTTTATTATCACAATACTTTTCTCTTTTAGGGGTCAAGAGAAATTAAAAAAGCTTAAATTCAAAAATATTGAGCTAATTATAAATGTTTATGATCAAAAAATAAAACATTCAAAATTTGAATCCCTCACATATCGATAAAAAAATACGAATACATTGCATTCTAGTTTTTCGTTTTGAAAGTTTATAGAGTATTTCTTACAGTTTCAGGAACTTTCTCTTTTCTCAAACACTACCTATTCGGCGTCCAATATCCTTGTGATCCATTCTGACGATAATATACTATCGTTATATATAAGATTTACAAAGTAAGGCAACGTCAATTTACTAACCGAAAACAGGAAACTTCTACAGATATTTCTGTTTATTTTTTGCCTTACTTTGTACATCTCTTAAAGATATATTAAAGTCACGTACCAATATGAGATATTATATATATATGTATATATATATGTCAAAATTAATATAAATGTGGCATCCAAGTTTGGACAAATTCGACTATAAATATGTTATAGTAAAATAAATAACACATAAGGTAGTTTAGTTTTAAACATATTTTTAAGAAAATCTAAATCAGTTATGGTACCATAACATATTTTATTCATTCTAAAAACTATATTAATTGGAGAAATGGGTCTTAAAAAAATTGAATATGAGATTACCAAATAATAAACATTTGATAGTTGTTTAGTTCATGAAGGAATTTAAATCTATTCATATTAAGTTTATGTATGGAAAAATTGACCATATAAGTCTATGAAGAAAGAATTAAAAACAAAAGTAATTAAATAAACGTTAAAAGGGTTCTGTTATTTAAATACCAATACTTGCAAACAGATGTAAAAGGTCTACAGATTAGAAGAGGACAATTTATAAAAAAATTAAAGTGTACTTTTATACAAAAGTGATACAAATAGTCAGCTTGGAGAAGAATTTTTCCTGTTTGCTAAATAGTTTAGATAAAACTTTTATTTTATAGACCAAAACACACATTATTCTGTGGCCAAATTGTAAGGACTATCTAAACACTGCATTACAAAAAATTAACCTAAATATTTATCCATAGGTATTTTTATTCAAATTCAAAACAACTTTTTTATTCGAAGTGACACTAAATAAGGAAATATATTTTTAACTAATGGATTTAATGTATGTTGCCATTTAGTATTAATAAAATACCTATTCAAATGCTAAACGTACCCGTCAAATGTTTTGACCCAGTTAAGAGAAGCGCCCAATGGCCTGATAAAATCTGTCAAATTTCAGGACGTTGCCTGACTGTGACGTCGCAACCGGTTAAGATAGGGGTTACCGTGTTAATGAATTTACGTTTTACTCCGAGAGTCTTAAAGGTACAACGTAGAAACAAAAAAAACTTAAATTATTAGATAACTATAAAAATAAACCTACAGTGTTACTTAATTATTATCTTTATTTTGAAATAGTTTTTTTGTAAATGTATTTTTATAAATCATCTACAACCCAGGCTATTTGCCTTGGTCGTGAAAATGCCCTGTAGGAGTCTTCCTACCAGGATGTAGATTAAAAAGGTCAGTGGCAGTAAATGTCTACCTAAAACAGGAAACTAGTAAAAGGTAATTTAAAAAAAAACAAGTCAATGTTTTAAAATATCAAATATTATAGTGACTATGTAAACTCGTTAGGGTAAGAGGGGAAGTTATCGGTAGCAAAACAAGACGCATCAAAGGGTGAACTGCTAATTTTCTTCCCCATCTCTCTATATCTTACATTGGTGTCTAATTGAGATAGCGCTTAGACTGCCTAGATGTGTGAAGTAATGATGCAACCCGCCTCGCAATATAGCTTCGAAATCTGCCAACGTCGTTAAGGAGAAGACATTATTGGACGAAAGGAATATGTTGGGGTTTTATTTCGATTTTCTTGTACGTTCATGGCCACTCTACCTGTATTGGTGATAGCGTGTACTAGGTGTCAGATATATCTAGCCTGGTTTGTCAATGACGGAAAAAATAAATACACACGATAAACCATTTGTTAGGCAGAACCTTTAGTTGGATACATTAAATATGGTTATAGCTAAGTGTGTTATTATTAATAAACCAACTTGAACCATTTTAATTACTAATTTTATTAACTCAAAATATTAAATATAATATGTATTTTCACTTACTCTATATTTTGACTAATTTTTTTAAAATCAGTTTTCTTTGTTCCAACATTATTAGCACAGCAGGTTTTAAAGAACTCATTTCGTCCTTACGCTATATATTTAAAATACTTACCGAGAGTTTTTAATTACCCTTTCAATTAAGGACACCGCCAAAGAAGCAAACGAAAGAACAAAGCTTGCTATTAAAACTTCAATTATCGGCAAGATTCTTTGTTGAATGAGAAAGAGTGAAGAAAAAGCACTATCAAAAAAAGGCTTTATTATTTTTAAAATTTATTATGCTTGGCTCTAAGGTGCGCTAAATTTAGAGTTGCTCATTTATTTATGAAAAATATATTTACTTCATGAGAAGAATCTATTTTTAGATAAGAAAAAATTTGATATAAATTAATATAAGATGAATATTTATTTTAAGACTCAATACAGTTTTAGCTGGCCTGGTCCTCGTTTGGGCTGTAAGCATGTATATATCATGCTGGTAGAATAGGGATGACACCTGCTTCGGTGCCTGCATGGTCTAAGGCGTCACTCTCAAGTTTGACTATACTGCTGATGACAGGAAGATCAGAGTTCAAATCCCGGTAGGGTGTACTGAGGTTCGTTTTACAAAATTATCTCTTATTTATATATATATATATATATATATACACACACACACACAATGTGTATCTAAAACATTGCATCAAACTTTGGCAGG